>JAWZYT010000324.1:62500-105000 GCA_034508575.1 Petrolisthes manimaculis
CGAGTAATGAGTGGCGAGTAATGAGTGGCGAGTAATGAGTGGCGAGTAATGAGTGGCGAGTGGCGAGTAATGATTGGCCAGTAATGAGTGGCGAGTAATGAGTGGCGAGTATTGAGTGGCGAGTGGCGAGTGGGGAGTGCAAATGATGAGTAATGAGTGGTGAGTGGCGAGTAGTGAGTGGCGAGTGGCGAGTGGCGAGTAATTAGTGGCGAGTGGCAAGTGGCGAGTAATGAGTGGCGAGTAATGAGTGGCGAGTGGCGAGTAATGAGTTTCGAGTGGCGAGTGGCGAGTAATGAGTGGCGAGTGGCGAGTAATGAGTGGCGAGTGATGAGTGGCGAGTAATGAGTGGCGAGTAATGAGTGGCGAGTAATGAGTGACAAGTAATGAGTGGTGAGTAATGAGTGGCGAGTGGCGAGTAATGAGTAGCGAGTAATGAGTGGCGAGTGGCAAGTAATGAGTGGCAAGTAATGAGTGGTGAGTAATGGGTGGCGAGTGTTGAGTGGTGAGTAATGAGTGGCGAGTGGCGAGTAATGAGTGGCAAGTAATGAGTGGCAAGTATTGAGTAGCAAGTGGCGAGTAATGAGTGGCGAGTGGCGAGTAATGAGTGGCGAGTAATGAGTGGCGAGTAATGAGTAATGAGTGGCAAGTAATGAGTGGCGAGTGTTGAGTGGCGAGTAATGAGTGGCGAGTAATGAGTGGCGAGTAAAGAGTGGCGAGTGGCGAGTAATGAGTGGCGAGTAATGAGTGGCGAGTAATGAGTGGCAAGTGGCGAGTGGGGAGTGGCGAGTGGCGAGTAATGAGTGGTGAGTGGCGAGTAACGAGTGGCGAGTGGTGAGTAAAGAGTGGCGAGTGGCGAGTAATGAGTGGCGAGTAATGAGTGGCGAGTAATGAGTGGCGAGTGGCGAGTAATGAGTTTCAAGTGGCGAGTGGTGAGTGGCGAGTAACGAGTGGCGAGTAATGAGTGGTGAGTAATGAGTGGCGAGTAATGAGTGGCGAGTAATGAGTGGCGAGTAATGAGTGGCGAGTAATGAGTGGCGAGTGGCGAGTAATGATTGGCCAGTAATGAGTGGCGAGTAATGAGTGGCGAGTATTGAGTGGCGAGTGGCGAGTGGGGAGTGCAAATGATGAGTAATGAGTGGTGAGTGGCG
The DNA here is from genome assembly GCA_034508575.1 of Petrolisthes manimaculis. Lineage (NCBI taxonomy): Eukaryota > Metazoa > Arthropoda > Malacostraca > Decapoda > Porcellanidae > Petrolisthes > Petrolisthes manimaculis. The sequence goes on from JAWZYT010000324.1 coordinate 63,649, forward strand.
AGTAGTGAGTGGCGAGTGGCGAGTGGCGAGTAATTAGTGGCGAGTGGCAAGTGGCGAGTAATGAGTGGCGAGTAATGAGTGGCGAGTGGCGAGTAATGAGTTTCGAGTGGCGAGTGGCGAGTGGCGAGTAACGAGTGGCGAGTAATGAGTGGCGAGTAATGAGTGGCGAGTAATGAGTGGCAAGTGGCGAGTAATGAGTGGCGAGTGGCGAGTAATGAGTTTCGAGTGGCGAGTGGCGAGTAATGAGTGGCGAGTGGCGAGTAATGAGTGGCGAGTAATGAGTGGCGAGTAATGAGTGGCGAGTAATGAGTGGCGAGTAATGAGTGGTGAGTGGCGAGTAATGAGTGGCAAGTGGTGAGTGGCGAGTAATGAGTGGCGAGTAATGAGTGGCGAGTGGCAAGTAATGAGTGGCAAGTAATGAGTGGTGAGTAATGGGTGGCGAGTGTTGAGTGGCGAGTAATGAGTGGCGAGTGGCGAGTGGCGAGTAATGAGTAGCAAGTAATGAGTGGCGAGTATTGAGTGGCGAGTAATGAGTGGCGAGTAATGAGTGGCGAGTAATGAGTAATGAGTGGCAAGTAATGAGTGGCGAGTGTTGAGTGGCGAGTAATGAGTGGCGAGTAATGAGTGGCGAGTAATGAGTGGCGAGTGGCGAGTAATGAGTGGCGAGTAATGAGTGGCGAGTGGCGAGTAATGAGTGGCGAGTAATGAGTGGCGAGTGGGGAGTGGCGAGTGGCGAGTAATGAGTGGTGAGTGGCGAGTAATGAGTGGCAAGTGGCGAGTGGCGAGTAAAGAGTGGCGAGTGGCGAGTAATGAGTGGCGAGTGGCGAGTGGCGGGTAATGAGTTTCGAGTGGCGAGTGGCGAGTGGCGAGTAACGAGTGGCGAGTAATGAGTGGCGAGTAATGAATGGAGAGTAATGAGTGGCGAGTGGCGAGTATTGAGTGGCGAGTAATGAGTGGCGAGTAATGAATGGCGAGTAATGAGTGGCGAGTAATGAGTGGCGAGTAATGAGTGGCGAGTAATGAGTGGTGAGTAGCGAGTAATGAGTGGCAAGTGGCGAGTGGCGAGTAATGAGTGGCGAGTAATGAGTGGCGAGTGGCAAGTAATGAGTGGCAAGTAATGAGTGGTGAGTAATGGGTGGCGAGTGTTGAGTGGCGAGTAATGAGTGGCGAGTGGCGAGTGGCGAGTAATGAGTGGCGAGTATTGAGTGGCGAGTGGCGAGTAATGAGTTGCGAGTGGCGAGTGGCGAGTAATGAGTGGCGAGTAATGAGTGGCGAGTAATGAGTGGCGAGTAATGAGTAATGAGTGGCAAGTAATGAGTGGCGAGTGTTGAGTGGCGAGTAATGAGTGGCGAGTAATGAGTGGCGAGTAATGAGTGGCGAGTAATGAGTGGCGAGTAATGAGTGGCGAGTAATGAGTGGCGAGTGGCGAGTAATGAGTGGCAAGTGGCGAGTGGCGAGTAATGAGTGGCGAGTAATGAGTGGCGAGTGGCAAGTAATGAGTGGCAAGTAATGAGTGGTGAGTAATGGGTGGCGAATGTTGAGTGGCGAGTAATGAGTGGCGAGTGGCGAGTGGCGAGTGGCGAGTAATGAGTGGCGAGTATTGAGTGGCGAGTGGCGAGTAATGAGTTGCGAGTGGCGAGTAATGAGTGGCGAGTAATGAGTGGCGAGTAATGAGTGGCGAGTAATGAGTAATGAGTGGCGAGTGTTGAGTGGCGAGTAATGAGTGGCGAGTAATGAGTGGCGAGTGGTGAGTAATGAGTGGCGAGTGGCGAGTAATGAGTGGCGAGTAATGAGTGGCGAGTAATGAGTGGCAAGTGGCGAGTAGGGAGTGGCAAGTGGCGAGTAATGAGTGGTGAGTGGCGAGTAACGAGTGGCGAGTGGTGAGTAAAGAGTGGCGAGTGGCGAGTAATGAGTGGCGAGTAATGAGTGGCGAGTAATGAGTGGCGAGTGGCGAGTAATGAGTTTCAAGTGGCGAGTGGCGAGTGGCGAGTAACGAGTGGCGAGTAATGAGTGGTGAGTAGTGAGTGGCGAGTAATGAGTGGCGAGTAATGAGTGGCGAGTAATGAGTGGCGAGTAAAGAGTGGCGAATGGCGAGTAATGAGTGGCGAGTGGCGAGTAATGAGTGGCCAGTAATGAGTGGCGAGTAATGAGTGGCGAGTAATGAGTGGCGAGTGGCGAGTGGGGAGTGCAAATGACGAGTAATGAGTAGTGAGTGGCGAGTAGTGAGTGGCGAGTGGCGATTGGCGAGTAATTAGTGGCGAGTGGCAAGTGGCGAGTAATGAGTGGCGAGTAATGAGTGGCGAGTAATGAGTGGCGAGTGGCGAGTAATGAGTTTCGAGTGGCGAGTGGCGAGTAACGAGTGGCGAGTAATGAGTGGCGAGTAATGAGTGGCGAGTAATGAGTGGCGAGTAATGAGTGGCAAGTGGCGAGTAATGAGTGGCGAGTGGCGAGTAATGAGTTTCGAGTGGCGAGTGGCGAGTAATGAGTGGCGAGTGGCAAGTAATGAGTGGCGAGTAATGAGTGGCGAGTGGCGAGTAATGAGTTTCGAGTGGCGAGTGGCGAGTAATGACTGGCGAGTGGCGAGTGGCGAGTAATGAGTGGCGAGTAATGAGTGGCAAGTGGCGAGTGGCGAGTAATGAGTGGCGAGTAATGAGTGGCGAGTGGCAAGTAATGAGTGGCAAGTAATGAGTGGTGAGTAATGAGTGGCGAGTGTTGAGTGGCGAGTAATGAGTGGCGAGTGGCGAGTGGCGAGTAATGAGTGGCGAGTATTGAGTGGCGAGTGGCGAGTAATGAGTTGCGAGTGGCGAGTGGCGAGTAATGAGTGGCGAGTAATGAGTGGCGAGTAATGAGTGGCGAGTAATGAGTGGTGAGTGGCGAGTAATGAGTGGCAAGTGGCGAGTGGCGAGTAATGAGTGGCGAGTAATAAGTGGCGAGTGGCAAGTAATGAGTGGCAAGTAATGAGTGGTGAGTAATGGGTGGCGAGTGTTGAGTGGCGAGTAATGAGTGGCAAGTGGCGAGTGGCGAGTGGCGAGTAATGAGTGGTGAGTATTGAGTGGCGAGTGGCGAGTAATGAGTTGCGAGTGGCGAGTAATGAGTGGCGAGTAATGAGTGGCGAGTAATGAGTGGCGAGTAATGAGTAATGAGTGGCAAGTAATGAGTGGCGAGTGTTGAGTGGCGAGTAATGAGTGGCGAGTAATGAGTGGCGAGTGGCGAGTAATGAGTGGCGAGTGGCGAGTGGCGAGTGGCGAGTAATGAGTGGGGAGTAATGAGTGGCAAGTAATGAGTGGCAAGTGGCGAGTAGGGAGTGGCGAGTGGCGAGTAATGAGTGGTGAGTGGCGAGTAACGAGTGGCGAGTGGTGAGTAAAGAGTGGCGAGTGGCGAGTAATGAGTGGCGAGTAATGAGTGGTGAGTAATGAGTGGCGAGTGGCGAGTAATGAGTTTCAAGTGGCGAGTGGCGAGTGGCGAGTAACGAGTGGCGAGTAATGAGTGGTGAGTAATGAGTGGCGAGTAATGAGTGGCGAGTAATGAGTGGCGAGTAATGAGTGGCGAGTAAAGAGTGGCGAATGGCGAGTAATGAGTGGCGAGTGGCGAGTAATGAGTGGCGAGTGGCGAGTAATGAGTGGCCAGTAATGAGTGGCGAGTAATGAGTGGCGAGTAATGAGTGGCGAGTGGCGAGTGGGGAGTGCAAATGACGAGTAATGAGTGGTGAGTGGCGAGTAGTGAGTGGCGAGTGACGATTGGCGAGTAATTAGTGGCGAGTGGCAAGTGGCGAGTAATGAGTGGCGAGTAATGAGTGGCGAGTAATGAGTGGCGAGTGGCGAGTAATGAGTTTCGAGTGGCGAGTGGCGAGTGGCGAGTAACGAGTGGCGAGTAATGAGTGGCGAGTAATGAGTGGCGAGTAATGAGTGGCGAGTAATGAGTGGCAAGTGGCGAGTAGGGAGTGGCAAGTGGCGAGTAATGAGTGGTGAGTGGCGAGTAACGAGTGGCGAGTGGTGAGTAAAGAGTGGCGAGTGGCGAGTAATGAGTGGCGAGTAATGAGTGGCGAGTAATGAGTGGCGAGTGGCGAGTAATGAGTTTCAAGTGGCGAGTGGCGAGTGGCGAGTAACGAGTGGCGAGTAATGAGTGGTGAGTAATGAGTGGCGAGTAATGAGTGGCGAGTAATGAGTGGCGAGTAATGAGTGGCGAGTAAAGAGTGGCGAATGGCGAGTAATGAGTGGCGAGTGGCGAGTAATGAGTGGCCAGTAATGAGTGGCGAGTAATGAGTGGCGAGTAATGAGTGGCGAGTGGCGAGTGGGGAGTGCAAATGACGAGTAATGAGTAGTGAGTGGCGAGTAGTGAGTGGCGAGTGGCGATTGGCGAGTAATTAGTGGCGAGTGGCAAGTGGCGAGTAATGAGTGGCGAGTAATGAGTGGCGAGTAATGAGTGGCGAGTGGCGAGTAATGAGTTTCGAGTGGCGAGTGGCGAGTGGCGAGTAACGAGTGGCGAGTAATGAGTGGCGAGTAATGAGTGGCGAGTAATGAGTGGCGAGTAATGAGTGGCAAGTGGCGAGTAATGAGTGGCGAGTGGCGAGTAATGAGTTTCGAGTGGCGAGTGGCGAGTAATGAGTGGCGAGTGGCAAGTAATGAGTGGCGAGTAATGAGTGGCGAGTGGCGAGTAATGAGTTTCGAGTGGCGAGTGGCGAGTAATGACTGGCGAGTGGCGAGTGGCGAGTAATGAGTGGCGAGTAATGAGTGGCAAGTGGCGAGTGGCGAGTAATGAGTGGCGAGTAATGAGTGGCGAGTGGCAAGTAATGAGTGGCAAGTAATGAGTGGTGAGTAATGAGTGGCGAGTGTTGAGTGGCGAGTAATGAGTGGCGAGTGGCGAGTGGCGAGTAATGAGTGGCGAGTATTGAGTGGCGAGTGGCGAGTAATGAGTTGCGAGTGGCGAGTGGCGAGTAATGAGTGGCGAGTAATGAGTGGCGAGTAATGAGTGGCGAGTAATGAGTGGTGAGTGGCGAGTAATGAGTGGCAAGTGGCGAGTGGCGAGTAATGAGTGGCGAGTAATGAGTGGCGAGTGGCAAGTAATGAGTGGCAAGTAATGAGTGGTGAGTAATGGGTGGCGAGTGTTGAGTGGCGAGTAATGAGTGGCAAGTGGCGAGTGGCGAGTGGCGAGTAATGAGTGGCGAGTATTGAGTGGCGAGTGGCGAGTAATGAGTTGCGAGTGGCGAGTAATGAGTGGCGAGTAATGAGTGGCGAGTAATGAGTGGCGAGTAATGAGTAATGAGTGGCAAGTAATGAGTGGCGAGTGTTGAGTGGCGAGTAATGAGTGGCGAGTAATGAGTGGCGAGTGGCGAGTAATGAGTGGCGAGTGGCGAGTGGCGAGTGGCGAGTAATGAGTGGCGAGTAATGAGTGGCAAGTAATGAGTGGCAAGTGGCGAGTAGGGAGTGGCGAGTGGCGAGTAATGAGTGGTGAGTGGCGAGTAACGAGTGGCGAGTGGTGAGTAAAGAGTGGCGAGTGGCGAGTAATGAGTGGCGAGTAATGAGTGGTGAGTAATGAGTGGCGAGTGGCGAGTAATGAGTTTCAAGTGGCGAGTGGCGAGTGGCGAGTAACGAGTGGCGAGTAATGAGTGGTGAGTAATGAGTGGCGAGTAATGAGTGGCGAGTAATGAGTGGCGAGTAATGAGTGGCGAGTAAAGAGTGGCGAATGGCGAGTAATGAGTGGCGAGTGGCGAGTAATGAGTGGCCAGTAATGAGTGGCGAGTAATGAGTGGCGAGTAATGAGTGGCGAGTGGCGAGTGGGGAGTGCAAATGACGAGTAATGAGTGGTGAGTGGCGAGTAGTGAGTGGCGAGTGACGAATGGCGAGTAATTAGTGGCGAGTGGCAAGTGGCGAGTAATGAGTGGCGAGTAATGAGTGGCGAGTAATGAGTGGCGAGTGGCGAGTAATGAGTTTCGAGTGGCGAGTGGCGAGTGGCGAGTAACGAGTGGCGAGTAATGAGTGGCGAGTAATGAGTGGCGAGTAATGAGTGGTGAGTAATGAGTGGCAAGTGGCGAGTAATGAGTGGCGAGTGGCGAGTAATGAGTTTCGAGTGGCGAGTGGTGAGTAATGAGTGGCGAGTGGCGAGTAATGAGTGGCGAGTAATGAGTGGCGAGTGGCGAGTAATGAGTTTCGAGTGGCGAGTGGCGAGTAATGAGTGGCGAGTGGCGAGTGGCGAGTAATGAGTGGCGAGTAATGAGTGGCGAGTAATGAGTGGCGAGTGGCGAGTAATGAGTTTCGAGTGGCGAGTGGCGAGTGGCGAGTAAAGAGTGGCGAGTAATGAGTGGCGAGTAATGAGTGGCGAGTAATGAGTGGCGAGTAATGAGTAATGTGTGGCAAGTAATGAGTGGCGAGTGTTGAGTGGCGAGTAATGAGTGGCGAGTAATGAGTGGCAAGTAATGAGTGGCGAGTGGCGAGTAATGAGTGGCGAGTAATGAGTGGCGAGTAATGAGTGGCGAGTGGCGAGTAATGAGTGGTGAGTGGCGAGTAATGAGTGGCAAGTAATGAGTGGCGAGTGGCGAGTGGGGAGTGGCGAGTGGCGAGTAATGAGTGGTGAGTGGCGAGTAATGAGTGGCGAGTGGCGAGTGGCGAGTAAAGAGTGGCGAGTGGCGAGTAATGAGTGGCGAGTGGCGAGTGGCGGGTAATGAGTTTCGAGTGGCGAGTGGCGAGTAACGAGTGGCGAGTAATGAGTGGCGAGTAATGAATGGCGAGTATTGAGTGGCGAGTAATGAGTGGAGAGTAATGAGTGGTGAGTGGCGAGTATTGAGTGGCGAGTAATGAGTGCCGAGTAATGAGTGGCGAGTAATGAGTGGCGAGTAACGAGTGGCGAGTAATGAGTGGTGAGTGGCGAGTAATGAGTGGCAAGTGGCGAGTGGCGAGTAATGAGTGGCGAGTAATGAGTGGCGAGTGGCAAGTAATGAGTGGCAAGTAATGAGTGGTGAGTAATGGGTGGCGAGTGTTGAGTGGCGAGTAATGAGTGGCGAGTGGCGAGTGGCGAGTAATGAGTGGCAAGTATTGAGGTGCGAGTGGCGAGTAATGAGTTGCGAGTGGCGAGTAATGAGTGGCGAGTAATGAGTGGCGAGTAATGAGTGGCGAGTAATGAGTAATGAGTGGCAAGTAATGAGTGGCGAGTGTTGAGTGGCGAGTAATGAGTGGCGAGTAATGAGTGGCGAGTAATGAGTGGCGAGTGGCGAGTAATGAGTGGCGAGTGGCGAGTAATGAGTAGCGAGTAATGAGTGGCGAGTAATGAGTGGCAAGTGGCGAGTAGGGAGTGGTGAGTGGCGAGTAATGAGTGGTGAGTGGCGAGTAACGAGTGGCGAGTGGTGAGTAAAGAGTGGCGAGTGGCGAGTAATGAGTGGCGAGTAATGAGTGGCGAGTGGCGAGTAATGAGTTTCAAGTGGCGAGTGGCGAGTGGCGAGTAACGAGTGGCGAGTAATGAGTGGTGAGTAATGAGTGGCGAGTAATGAGTGGCGAGTAATGAGTGGTGAGTAATGAGTGGCGAGTAAAGAGTGGCGAATGGCGAGTAATGAGTGGCGAGTGGCGAGTAATGAGTGGCCAGTAATGAGTGGCGAGTAATGAGTGGCGAGTAATGAGTGGCGAGTGGCGAGTGTGGAGTGCAAATGACGAGTAATGAGTGGTGAGTGGCGAGTAGTGAGTGGCGAGTGGCGAGTGGCGAGTAATTAGTGGCGAGTGGCAAGTGGCGAGTAATGAGTGGCGAGTAATGAGTGGCGAGTAATGAGTGGCGAGTGGCGAGTAATGAGTTTCGTGTGGTGAGTAACGAGTGGCGAGTAATGAGTGGCGAGTAATGAGTGGCGAGTAATGAGTGGCGAGTGGCGGGTGGGGAGTGGCGAGTAATTAGTGGCGAGTGGCGAGTAATGAGTTTCGAGTGGCAAGTGGCGAGTAATGAGTGGCGAGTGGCGAGTAATGAGTGGCGAGTAATGAGTGGCGAGTGGCGAGTAATGAGTTTCGAGTGGCGAGTGGCGAGTAATGAGTGGCGAGTGGCGAGTGGCGAGTAATGAGTTGCGAGTAATGAGTGGCGAGTAATGAGTGGCGAGTGGCGAGTAATGAGTTTCGAGTGGCGAGTGGCGAGTGGCGAGTAATGAGTGGCGAGTAATGAGTGGCGAGTAATGAGTGGCGAGTAATGAGTGGCGAGTAATGAGTGGCGAGTAGCGAGTAATGAGTGGCGAGTGGCGAGTAATGAGTGGCGAGTGGCGAGTAATGAGTGGCGAGTGGCGAGTAATGAGTGGCGAGTAATATGTGGCGAGTAATGAGTGGCGAGTAATGAGTGGCGAGTAATGAGTGGCGAGTAATGAGTGGTGAGTGGCGAGTAATGAGTGGCAAGTGGTGAGTGGCGAGTAATGAGTGGCGAGTAATGAGTTTCGAGTGGCAAGTAATGAGTGGCAAGTAATGAGTGGTGAGTAATGGGTGGCGAGTGTTGAGTGGCGAGTAATGAGTGGCGAGTGGCAAGTAATGAGTGGCGAGTATTGAGTGGCGAGTGGCGAGTAATGAGTGGCGAATGGCGAGTGGCGAGTAATGAGTGGCGAGTAATGAGTGGCGAGTAATGAGTGGCGAGAAATGAGTAATGAGTGGCAAGTAATGAGTGGCGAGTGTTGAGTGGCGAGTAATGAGTGGCGAGTAATGAGTGGCGAGTAATGAGTGGCGAGTAAGGAGTAATGAGTGGCGAGTAATGAGTGGCGAGTAATGAGTGGCGAGTGGCGAGTAATGAGTGGCGAGTGGCGAGTAATGAGTGGCGAGTAATGAGTGGCGAGTAATGAGTGACGAGTGGCGAGTGGGGAGTGGCGAGTGGCGAGTAATGAGTGGTGAGTGGCGAGTAATGAGTGGCGAGTTGCGAGTGGCGAGTAATGAGTGGCGAGTGGCGAGTGGCGGGTAATGAGTTTCGAGTGGCGAGTGGCGAGTGGCGAGTAACGAGTGGCGAGTAATGAGTGGCGAGTAATGAGTGGCGAGTATTGAGTGGCGAGTAATGAGTGGAGAGTAATGAGTGGCGAGTGGCGAGTATTGAGTGGCGAGTAATGAGTGGCGAGTAATGAGTGGCGAGTAATGAGTGGCGAGTAATGAGTGGCGAGTAATGAGTGGTGAGTGGCGAGTAATGAGTGGCGAGTAATGAGTGGCGAGTAATGAGTGGCGAGTAATGAGTGGCGAGTGGGGAGTGGCGAGTGGCGAGTAATGAGTGGTGAGTAATGAGTGGCAAGTGGCGAGTAATGAGTGGCGAGTGGCGAGTAATGAGTGGCGAGTAATAAGTGGCAAGTGGCGAGTGGGGAGTGGCGAGTGGTGAGTAAAGAGTGGCGAGTGGCGAGTAATGAGTGGCGAGTAATGAGTGGCGAGTAATGAGTGGCGAGTGGCGAGTAATGAGTTTCAAGTGGCGAGTGGCGAGTGGCGAGTAACGAGTGGCGAGTGGCGAGTAATGAGTGGCGAGTAATAAGTGGCGAGTAATGAGTGGCGAGTGGCGAGTAATGAGTGGCGAGTAATAAGTGGCAAGTAATGAGTGGCGAGTGGCGAGTAATGAGTGGTGAGTGGCGAGTAATGAGTCGCGAGTAATGAGTTGTGAGTAATGAGTGGCGAGTGGCGAGTAATTAGTGGCAAGTAATAAGTGGTGAGTAATGGGTGGCGAGTGTTGAGTGGCGAGTAATGAGTGGCGAGTGGTGAGTGGCGAGTAATGAGTGGCGAGTAATGAGTGGCGAGTAATGAGTGGCGAGTGGCGAGTAATGAGTGGCGAGTAATGAGTGGTGAGTAATGAGTGGCGAGTGTTGAGTGGCGAGTAATGAGTGGCGAGTAATGAGTGGCGAGTGGCGAGTGGGGAGTGGCGAGTGGCGATATATGAGTGGTGAGTGGCGAGTAATGAGTGGCGAGTGGCAAGTAATGAGTGGCGAGTGGCGAGTGGCGAGTAATGAGTGGCGAGTAATGAGTGGCAAGTGGCGATTAATGAGTTTCGAGTGGCGAGTGGCGAGTAATGAGTGACGAGTAATATGTGGTGAGTGGCTAGTAATGAGTGGCGAGTGGCAAGTACTGAGTGGCGAGTAATGAGTGGCGAGTGGCGAGTAATAAGTGACGAGTAATGAATGGTAAGTGGCGAGTAATGAGTGGCGAGTGGCGAGTGGCGAGTATTGAGTGGCGAGTGGCGAGTGGCGAGTAATGAGTAGTGAGTGGCGAGTTATGAGTGGCAAATAATGAGTGGCAAGTGGCGAGTAATGAGTTTCGAGTGGCGAGTGGCGAGTAATGAGTGGCGAGTAATGAGTGGTGAGTAATGAGTGGCGAGTAATGAGTGGCGAGTAATGAGTGGCGAGTAATGAGTGGCGAGTAATGAGTGGCGAGTAATGAGTGGCGAGTGACGAGTGGCGAGTAATGAGTGGCGAGTAATGAGTGGCGAGTAATGAGTGGCGAGTGGCGAGTAATAAGGGGCGAGTGGCGAGTAATGAGTGGCGAGTAATCAGTTGTAAGTAATGAGTGGCGAGTGGCGAGTGGCGAGTAATGAGTGGCAAGTAATGAGTGGTGAGTATTGGGTGGCGAGTGTTGAGTGGCGAGTAATGAGTGGCGAGTGGCGAGTGGCGAGTAATGAGTGGCGAGTAATGAGTGGTGAGTAATGAGTGACGAGTGGCGAGTAATGAGTGGTGAGTAATTAGTGGCAAGTAATGAGTGGCGAGTAATGAGTGGCGAGTGGCGAGTAATGAGTGGCGAGTAATGAGTGGTGAGTAATGAGTGGCGAGTGTTGAGTGGCGAGTAATGAGTGGCGAGTAATGATTGGCGAATGGCGAGTGGTGAGTGGCGAGTGGCGATATATGAGTGGTGAGTGGCGAGTAATGAGTGGCGAGTGGCGAGTTTTGAGTGGCGAGTGGCGAGTGGCGAGTAATGAGTGGCGAGTAATGAGTGGCAAGTGGCGAGTAATGAGTTTCAAGTGGCGAGTGGCGAGTAATGAGTGACGAGTAATATGTGGTGAGTGGCTAGTAATGAGTGGCGAGTGGCAAGTACTGAGTGGCGAGTAATGAGTGGCGAGTGGCGAGCAATGAGTGGCTAGTGGCGAGTGGCGAGTAATGAGTAATGAGTGGTGAGTAATGAGTGGCAAATAATGAGTGGCGAGTGGCGAGTAATGAGTTTCGAGTGGCAAGTGGCGAGTAATGAGTGGCGAGTAATGAGTGGCGAGTAATGTGTGGCGAGTAATGAGTGGCGAGTAATAAGTGGCGAGTAATGAGTGGCGAGTAATGAGTGGCGAGTGGCGAGTAATGAGTGGCCACTCTCCACTCGAAACTCATTACTCGCCACTCGCCACTCATGACTCGCCACTCATTACTCGCCACTCATTACTGGCCACTCATTGCTCGCCACTCATTACTTGCCATTCGCCACTCTTTACTCGCCACTCATTACTCACCACTCATTACTCGCCACTCATTACTCGCCACTCGCCACTCTTTACTCACCACTCGCCACTCGCCACTCATTACTCGCCACTCACCACTCATTACTCGCCACTCGCCACTCCCCACTCGCCACTCGCCACTCATTACTCGCCACTCATTACTCGCCACTCATTACTCGCCACTCGCCACTCATTACTTGCCACTCGCCACTCATTACTCACCACTCGCCACTCATTACTCGCCACTCATTACTAGCCACTCATTACTCACCACTCATTACTTGCCACTCATTACTCGCCACTCGCCACTCATTACTCGCCACTCGCCACTCATTACTCGCCACTCATTACTCGCCACTCATTACTCGCCACTCAACACTCGCCACTCATTACTTGCCACTCATTACTCATTACTCGCCACTCATTACTCGCCACTCATTACTCGCCACTCATTACTCGCCACTCGCCACTCGCAACTCATTACTCGCCACTCGACACTCAATACTCGCCACTCATTACTCGCCACTCGCCACTCGCCACTCATTACTCGCCACTCAACACTCGCCACCCATTACTCACCACTCATTACTTGCCACTCATTACTTGCCACTCGCCACTCATTACTCGCCACTCATTACTCGCCACTCGCCACTTGCCACTCATTACTCGCCACTCACCACTCATTACTCGCCACTCATTACTCGCCACTCATTACTCGCCACTCATTACTCGCCACTCGCCACTCATTCCTCGCCACTCGCCACTCATTACTTACCACTCATTACTCGCCACTCATTACTTGCCACTCATTACTCGCCACTCGCCACTCATTCCTCGCCACTCGCCACTCAATACTCGCCACTCATTACTCGCCACTCATTACTCGCTACTCGTTACTCGCCACTCGCCACTCGAAACTCATTACTCGCCACTCGCCACTCGCCACTCATTACTCGCTACTCGCCACTCTTTACTTGCCACCCGCCACTCGCCACTCATTACTCGCCACTCACCACTCATTACTCGCCACTCGCCACTCCCCACTCGCCACTCGCCACTCATTACTCGCCACTCATTACTCGCCACTCATTACTCGCCACTCGCCACTCATTACTCGCCACTCGCCACTCATTACTCGCCACTCATTACTCGCCACTCATTACTCGCCACTCGCCACTCATTACTCGCCACTCATTACTCGCCACTCATTACTCGCCACTCAACACTCGCCACTCATTACTTGCCACTCATTACTCATTACTCGCCACTCATTACTTGCCACTCATTACTCGCCACTCATTACTCGCCACTCGCCACTCGCCACTCATCACTCGCCACTCGCCACTCAATACTCGCCACTCATTATTTGCCACTCATTACTCGCCACTCGCCACTCGCCACTCATTACTCGCCACTCAACACTCGCCACCCATTACTCACCACTCATTACTTGCCACTCATTACTTGCCACTCGCCACTCATTACTCGCCACTCATTACTCGCCACTCGCCACTTGCCACTCATTACTCGCCACTCACCACTCATTACTCGCCACTCATTACTCGCCACTCATTACTCGCCACTCATTACTCGCCACTCGCCACTCATTACTCGCCACTCGCCACTCGAAACTCATTACTCGCCACTCGCCACTCATTACTCGCCACTCATTACTCGCCACTCATTACTCTCCACTCATTACTCGCCACTCGTTACTCGCCACTCGCCACTCGCCACACGAAACTCATTACTCGCCACTCGCCACTCATTATTCGCCACTCATTACTCGCCACTTGCCACTCGCCAAAAATTACTCGCCACTCGCCACTCGCCACTCACTACTCGCCACTCACCACTCATTACTCATCATTTGCACTCCACACTCGCCACTCGCCACTCATTACTTGCCACTCATTACTGGCCACTCATTACTCGCCACTCGCCACTCATTACTCGCCATTCGCCACTCTTTAATCGCCACTCATTACTCGCCACTCATTACTCGCCACTCATTACTCGCCACTCATTACTCACCACTCATTACTCGCCACTCGTTACTCGTAACTCGCCACTCGCCACTTGAAACTCATTACTCGCCACTCGCCACTCATTACTCGCCACTCATTACTCGCCACTCGCCACTCTTTACTCACCACTCGCCACTCGCCACTCATTACTCACCACTCACCACTCATTACTCGCCACTCGCCACTCCCCACTCGCCACTCGCCACTCATTACTCGCCACTCATTACTCGCCACTCATTACTCGCCACTCATTACTCGCCACTCGCCACTCATTACTCGCCACTCATTACTCGCCACTCATTACTCGCCACTCATTACTCGCCACTCATTACTCGCCACTCATTACTCGCCACTCGCCACTCATTACTCGCCACTCATTACTCGCCACTCATTACTCGCCACTCGCCACTCATTACTCGCCACTCATTACTCGCCACTCATTACTCGCCACTCAACACTCGCCACTCATTACTTGCCACTCATTACTCATTACTCGCCACTCATTACTCGCCACTCATTACTCGCCACTCATTACTTGCCACTCGCCACTCGCCACTCATTACTCGCCACTCGCCACTCAATACTCGCCACTCATTACTTTACTTGCCACTCATTACTCGCCACTCGCCACTTGCCACTCATTACTCGCCACTCAACACTCGCCACCCATTACTCACCACTCATTACTTGCCACTCATTACTTGCCACTCGCCACTCGCCACACATTACTCGCCACTCAACACTCGCCACCCATTACTCACCACTCATTACTTGCCACTCATTACTTGCCACTCGCCACTCATTACTCGCCACTCATTACTCGCCACTCGCCACTTGCCACTCATTACTCGCCACTCACCACTCATTACTCGCCTCTCATTACTCGCCACTCATTACTCGCTACTCATTACTCGCCACTCATTACTCGCCACTCATTACACGCCACTCGCCACTCATTACTCGCCACTCGCCACTCGAAACTCATTACTCGCCACTCGCCACTCATTACTCGCCACTCATTACTCGCCACTCATTACTCGCCACTCATTACTCGCCACTCGTTACTCGCCACTCGCCACTCGCCACACGAAACTCATTACTCGCCACTCACCACTCATTATTCGCCACTAATTACTCGCCACTCGCCACTCGCCACTCACTACTCGCCACTCACCACTCATTACTCGTCATTTGCACTCCACACTCGCCACTCGCCACTCATTACTCGCCACTCATTACTCGCCACTCATTACTGGCCACTCATTACTCGCCACTCGCCACTCATTACTCGCCATTCGCCACTCTTTACTCGCCACTCATTACTCGCCACTCATTACTCGCCACTCATTACTCGCCACTCATTACTCGCCACTCATTACTCACCACTCATTACTCGCCACTCGTTACTCGCCACTCACCACTCGCCACTTGAAACTCATTACTCGCCACTCGCCACTCATTACTCGCCACTCATTACTCGCCACTCATTACTCGCCACTCATTACTCGCCACTCGCCACTCTATACTCACCACTCGCCACTCGTTACTCGCCACTCACCACTCATTACTCGCCACTCGCCACTCTCCACTCGCCACTTGCCACTTATTACTCGCCACTCATTACCTGCCACTCATTACTCGCCACTCGCCACTCATTACTCGCCACTTGCCACTCATTACTCACCACTCATTACTCGCCACTCGCCACTCCCCACTCGCCACTTGCCACTCATTTCTCGCCACTCATTACTTGCCACTCATTACTCATTACTCGCCACTCATTACTCGCCACTCATTACTCGCCACTCATTACTCGCCACTCGCCACTCATTACTCGCCACTCGCCACTCGCCACTCGCCACTCATTACTCGCCACTCAACACTCGCCACCCATTACTCACCACTCATTGCTTGCCACTCATTACTTGCCACTCGCCACTCATTACTCGCCACTCATTACTCGCCACTCGCCACTCATTACTCGCCACTCGCCACTCATTACTCGCCACTCATTACTCGCCACTCATTACTCGCCACTCATTACTCGCCACTCATTACTCGCCACTCAACACTCGCCACCCATTACTCACCACTCATTACTCGCCACTCGCCACTCCCCACTCGCCACTTGCCACTCATTTCTCGCCACTCATTACTTGCCACTCATTACTCATTACTCGCCACTCATTACTCGCCACTCATTACTCGCCACTCATTACTCGCCACTCGCCACTCATTACTCGCCACTCGCCACTCGCCACTCGCCACTCATTACTCGCCACTCAACACTCGCCACCCATTACTCACCACTCATTGCTTGCCACTCATTACTTGCCACTCGCCACTCATTACTCGCCACTCATTACTCGCCACTCGCCACTCATTACTCGCCACTCGCCACTCATTACTCGCCACTCATTACTCGCCACTTGTCACTCGCCACTCATTACTCGCTACTCAATACTCGCCACTCATTACTCGCCACTCAACACTCGCCACTCATTACTTGCCACTCAACACTCGCCACTCGGTACTCGCCACTCATTACTCACCACTCATTACTCGCCACTCATTACTCGCCACTCGCCACTCATTACTCGCCACTCATTACTCGCCACTCGCCACTCGAAACTCATTACTCGCCACTCGCCACTCATTACTCGCCACTCATTACTCGCCACTCATTTCTCGCCACTCGCCACTCGCCACTCATTACCCGCCACTCATTACTCGCCACTCGAAAACTCATTACTTGCCACTCATTACTCGCCACTCGCCACTCATTACTCGCCACTCAACACTCGCCACCCATTACTCACCACTTATTACTTGCCACTCATTACTCGCCACTCATTACTCGCCACTCATTACTCGCCACTCATTACTCGACACTCGAAACTCATTACTCGCCACTCATTACTCGCCACTCGCCACACATTACTCGCCACTCATTACTCGCCACTCATTACTCGCCACTCATTACTCGCCACTCATAACTCGCCACTCATTACTCACCACTCGCCACTCGCCACTCGCCACTCGAAACTCATTACACGCCACTCGCCACTCATTACTCGCCACTCATTACTTGCCACTCATTACTCGCCACTCGCCACTCATTACTCGCCACTCGCCACTCATTACTCGCCACTCGCCACTCATTACTCGCCACTTATTACTCGCCACTCATTACTCGCCACTCGCCACTCATTACTCGCCGCTCATTACTCGCCACTCTTTACTCGCCACTCGCCACTCATTACTCGCCACTCACCACTCATTACTCGTCACTCATTACTCGCCACTCGCCACTCGAAACTCATTACTCGCCACTCGCCACTCATTACTTGCCACTCATTACTCGCCACTCGCCACTCGCCACTCATTACTCGCCACTCATTACTCGCCACTTGCCACTCATTACTCGCCACTCATTACTCGCAACTCGCGACTCATTACTCGCCACTCATTACTTGCCACTCATTACTTTCCACTCAACACTCGCCACTCGCCACTCATTACTCGCCACTCGCCACTCATTACTCGCCACTTGCCACTCGCCACTAATTACTCGCCACTCGCCACTCGGCGAGTGGCGAGTAATGAGTGGCGAGTAATGAGTGGCGAGTGGCAAGTAATGAGTGGCAAGTAATGAGTGGTGAGTAATGAGTGGCGAGTGTTGAGTGGCGAGTAATGAGTGGCGAGTGGCGAGTGGCGAGTAATGAGTGGCGAGTATTGAGTGGCGAGTGGCGAGTAATGAGTTGCGAGTGGCGAGTGGCGAGTAATGAGTGGCGAGTAATGAGTGGCGAGTAATGAGTGGCGAGTAATGAGTGGTGAGTGGCGAGTAATGAGTGGCAAGTGGCGAGTGGCGAGTAATGAGTGGCGAGTAATAAGTGGCGAGTGGCAAGTAATGAGTGGCAAGTAATGAGTGGTGAGTAATGGGTGGCGAGTGTTGAGTGGCGAGTAATGAGTGGCAAGTGGCGAGTGGCGAGTGGCGAGTAATGAGTGGTGAGTATTGAGTGGCGAGTGGCGAGTAATGAGTTGCGAGTGGCGAGTAATGAGTGGCGAGTAATGAGTGGCGAGTAATGAGTGGCGAGTAATGAGTAATGAGTGGCAAGTAATGAGTGGCGAGTGTTGAGTGGCGAGTAATGAGTGGCGAGTAATGAGTGGCGAGTGGCGAGTAATGAGTGGCGAGTGGCGAGTGGCGAGTGGCGAGTAATGAGTGGCGAGTAATGAGTGGCAAGTAATGAGTGGCAAGTGGCGAGTAGGGAGTGGCGAGTGGCGAGTAATGAGTGGTGAGTGGCGAGTAACGAGTGGCGAGTGGTGAGTAAAGAGTGGCGAGTGGCGAGTAATGAGTGGCGAGTAATGAGTGGTGAGTAATGAGTGGCGAGTGGCGAGTAATGAGTTTCAAGTGGCGAGTGGCGAGTGGCGAGTAACGAGTGGCGAGTAATGAGTGGTGAGTAATGAGTGGCGAGTAATGAGTGGCGAGTAATGAGTGGCGAGTAATGAGTGGCGAGTAAAGAGTGGCGAATGGCGAGTAATGAGTGGCGAGTGGCGAGTAATGAGTGGCGAGTGGCGAGTAATGAGTGGCCAGTAATGAGTGGCGAGTAATGAGTGGCGAGTAATGAGTGGCGAGTGGCGAGTGGGGAGTGCAAATGACGAGTAATGAGTGGTGAGTGGCGAGTAGTGAGTGGCGAGTGACGATTGGCGAGTAATTAGTGGCGAGTGGCAAGTGGCGAGTAATGAGTGGCGAGTAATGAGTGGCGAGTAATGAGTGGCGAGTGGCGAGTAATGAGTTTCGAGTGGCGAGTGGCGAGTGGCGAGTAACGAGTGGCGAGTAATGAGTGGCGAGTAATGAGTGGCGAGTAATGAGTGGCGAGTAATGAGTGGCAAGTGGCGAGTAGGGAGTGGCAAGTGGCGAGTAATGAGTGGTGAGTGGCGAGTAACGAGTGGCGAGTGGTGAGTAAAGAGTGGCGAGTGGCGAGTAATGAGTGGCGAGTAATGAGTGGCGAGTAATGAGTGGCGAGTGGCGAGTAATGAGTTTCAAGTGGCGAGTGGCGAGTGGCGAGTAACGAGTGGCGAGTAATGAGTGGTGAGTAATGAGTGGCGAGTAATGAGTGGCGAGTAATGAGTGGCGAGTAATGAGTGGCGAGTAAAGAGTGGCGAATGGCGAGTAATGAGTGGCGAGTGGCGAGTAATGAGTGGCCAGTAATGAGTGGCGAGTAATGAGTGGCGAGTAATGAGTGGCGAGTGGCGAGTGGGGAGTGCAAATGACGAGTAATGAGTAGTGAGTGGCGAGTAGTGAGTGGCGAGTGGCGATTGGCGAGTAATTAGTGGCGAGTGGCAAGTGGCGAGTAATGAGTGGCGAGTAATGAGTGGCGAGTAATGAGTGGCGAGTGGCGAGTAATGAGTTTCGAGTGGCGAGTGGCGAGTGGCGAGTAACGAGTGGCGAGTAATGAGTGGCGAGTAATGAGTGGCGAGTAATGAGTGGCGAGTAATGAGTGGCAAGTGGCGAGTAATGAGTGGCGAGTGGCGAGTAATGAGTTTCGAGTGGCGAGTGGCGAGTAATGAGTGGCGAGTGGCAAGTAATGAGTGGCGAGTAATGAGTGGCGAGTGGCGAGTAATGAGTTTCGAGTGGCGAGTGGCGAGTAATGACTGGCGAGTGGCGAGTGGCGAGTAATGAGTGGCGAGTAATGAGTGGCAAGTGGCGAGTGGCGAGTAATGAGTGGCGAGTAATGAGTGGCGAGTGGCAAGTAATGAGTGGCAAGTAATGAGTGGTGAGTAATGAGTGGCGAGTGTTGAGTGGCGAGTAATGAGTGGCGAGTGGCGAGTGGCGAGTAATGAGTGGCGAGTATTGAGTGGCGAGTGGCGAGTAATGAGTTGCGAGTGGCGAGTGGCGAGTAATGAGTGGCGAGTAATGAGTGGCGAGTAATGAGTGGCGAGTAATGAGTGGTGAGTGGCGAGTAATGAGTGGCAAGTGGCGAGTGGCGAGTAATGAGTGGCGAGTAATGAGTGGCGAGTGGCAAGTAATGAGTGGCAAGTAATGAGTGGTGAGTAATGGGTGGCGAGTGTTGAGTGGCGAGTAATGAGTGGCAAGTGGCGAGTGGCGAGTGGCGAGTAATGAGTGGCGAGTATTGAGTGGCGAGTGGCGAGTAATGAGTTGCGAGTGGCGAGTAATGAGTGGCGAGTAATGAGTGGCGAGTAATGAGTGGCGAGTAATGAGTAATGAGTGGCAAGTAATGAGTGGCGAGTGTTGAGTGGCGAGTAATGAGTGGCGAGTAATGAGTGGCGAGTGGCGAGTAATGAGTGGCGAGTGGCGAGTGGCGAGTGGCGAGTAATGAGTGGCGAGTAATGAGTGGCAAGTAATGAGTGGCAAGTGGCGAGTAGGGAGTGGCGAGTGGCGAGTAATGAGTGGTGAGTGGCGAGTAACGAGTGGCGAGTGGTGAGTAAAGAGTGGCGAGTGGCGAGTAATGAGTGGCGAGTAATGAGTGGTGAGTAATGAGTGGCGAGTGGCGAGTAATGAGTTTCAAGTGGCGAGTGGCGAGTGGCGAGTAACGAGTGGCGAGTAATGAGTGGTGAGTAATGAGTGGCGAGTAATGAGTGGCGAGTAATGAGTGGCGAGTAATGAGTGGCGAGTAAAGAGTGGCGAATGGCGAGTAATGAGTGGCGAGTGGCGAGTAATGAGTGGCCAGTAATGAGTGGCGAGTAATGAGTGGCGAGTAATGAGTGGCGAGTGGCGAGTGGGGAGTGCAAATGACGAGTAATGAGTGGTGAGTGGCGAGTAGTGAGTGGCGAGTGACGAATGGCGAGTAATTAGTGGCGAGTGGCAAGTGGCGAGTAATGAGTGGCGAGTAATGAGTGGCGAGTAATGAGTGGCGAGTGGCGAGTAATGAGTTTCGAGTGGCGAGTGGCGAGTGGCGAGTAACGAGTGGCGAGTAATGAGTGGCGAGTAATGAGTGGCGAGTAATGAGTGGTGAGTAATGAGTGGCAAGTGGCGAGTAATGAGTGGCGAGTGGCGAGTAATGAGTTTCGAGTGGCGAGTGGTGAGTAATGAGTGGCGAGTGGCGAGTAATGAGTGGCGAGTAATGAGTGGCGAGTGGCGAGTAATGAGTTTCGAGTGGCGAGTGGCGAGTAATGAGTGGCGAGTGGCGAGTGGCGAGTAATGAGTGGCGAGTAATGAGTGGCGAGTAATGAGTGGCGAGTGGCGAGTAATGAGTTTCGAGTGGCGAGTGGCGAGTGGCGAGTAAAGAGTGGCGAGTAATGAGTGGCGAGTAATGAGTGGCGAGTAATGAGTGGCGAGTAATGAGTAATGTGTGGCAAGTAATGAGTGGCGAGTGTTGAGTGGCGAGTAATGAGTGGCGAGTAATGAGTGGCAAGTAATGAGTGGCGAGTGGCGAGTAATGAGTGGCGAGTAATGAGTGGCGAGTAATGAGTGGCGAGTGGCGAGTAATGAGTGGTGAGTGGCGAGTAATGAGTGGCAAGTAATGAGTGGCGAGTGGCGAGTGGGGAGTGGCGAGTGGCGAGTAATGAGTGGTGAGTGGCGAGTAATGAGTGGCGAGTGGCGAGTGGCGAGTAAAGAGTGGCGAGTGGCGAGTAATGAGTGGCGAGTGGCGAGTGGCGGGTAATGAGTTTCGAGTGGCGAGTGGCGAGTAACGAGTGGCGAGTAATGAGTGGCGAGTAATGAATGGCGAGTATTGAGTGGCGAGTAATGAGTGGAGAGTAATGAGTGGTGAGTGGCGAGTATTGAGTGGCGAGTAATGAGTGCCGAGTAATGAGTGGCGAGTAATGAGTGGCGAGTAACGAGTGGCGAGTAATGAGTGGTGAGTGGCGAGTAATGAGTGGCAAGTGGCGAGTGGCGAGTAATGAGTGGCGAGTAATGAGTGGCGAGTGGCAAGTAATGAGTGGCAAGTAATGAGTGGTGAGTAATGGGTGGCGAGTGTTGAGTGGCGAGTAATGAGTGGCGAGTGGCGAGTGGCGAGTAATGAGTGGCAAGTATTGAGGTGCGAGTGGCGAGTAATGAGTTGCGAGTGGCGAGTAATGAGTGGCGAGTAATGAGTGGCGAGTAATGAGTGGCGAGTAATGAGTAATGAGTGGCAAGTAATGAGTGGCGAGTGTTGAGTGGCGAGTAATGAGTGGCGAGTAATGAGTGGCGAGTAATGAGTGGCGAGTGGCGAGTAATGAGTGGCGAGTGGCGAGTAATGAGTAGCGAGTAATGAGTGGCGAGTAATGAGTGGCAAGTGGCGAGTAGGGAGTGGTGAGTGGCGAGTAATGAGTGGTGAGTGGCGAGTAACGAGTGGCGAGTGGTGAGTAAAGAGTGGCGAGTGGCGAGTAATGAGTGGCGAGTAATGAGTGGCGAGTGGCGAGTAATGAGTTTCAAGTGGCGAGTGGCGAGTGGCGAGTAACGAGTGGCGAGTAATGAGTGGTGAGTAATGAGTGGCGAGTAATGAGTGGCGAGTAATGAGTGGTGAGTAATGAGTGGCGAGTAAAGAGTGGCGAATGGCGAGTAATGAGTGGCGAGTGGCGAGTAATGAGTGGCCAGTAATGAGTGGCGAGTAATGAGTGGCGAGTAATGAGTGGCGAGTGGCGAGTGTGGAGTGCAAATGACGAGTAATGAGTGGTGAGTGGCGAGTAGTGAGTGGCGAGTGGCGAGTGGCGAGTAATTAGTGGCGAGTGGCAAGTGGCGAGTAATGAGTGGCGAGTAATGAGTGGCGAGTAATGAGTGGCGAGTGGCGAGTAATGAGTTTCGTGTGGTGAGTAACGAGTGGCGAGTAATGAGTGGCGAGTAATGAGTGGCGAGTAATGAGTGGCGAGTGGCGGGTGGGGAGTGGCGAGTAATTAGTGGCGAGTGGCGAGTAATGAGTTTCGAGTGGCAAGTGGCGAGTAATGAGTGGCGAGTGGCGAGTAATGAGTGGCGAGTAATGAGTGGCGAGTGGCGAGTAATGAGTTTCGAGTGGCGAGTGGCGAGTAATGAGTGGCGAGTGGCGAGTGGCGAGTAATGAGTTGCGAGTAATGAGTGGCGAGTAATGAGTGGCGAGTGGCGAGTAATGAGTTTCGAGTGGCGAGTGGCGAGTGGCGAGTAATGAGTGGCGAGTAATGAGTGGCGAGTAATGAGTGGCGAGTAATGAGTGGCGAGTAATGAGTGGCGAGTAGCGAGTAATGAGTGGCGAGTGGCGAGTAATGAGTGGCGAGTGGCGAGTAATGAGTGGCGAGTGGCGAGTAATGAGTGGCGAGTAATATGTGGCGAGTAATGAGTGGCGAGTAATGAGTGGCGAGTAATGAGTGGCGAGTAATGAGTGGTGAGTGGCGAGTAATGAGTGGCAAGTGGTGAGTGGCGAGTAATGAGTGGCGAGTAATGAGTTTCGAGTGGCAAGTAATGAGTGGCAAGTAATGAGTGGTGAGTAATGGGTGGCGAGTGTTGAGTGGCGAGTAATGAGTGGCGAGTGGCAAGTAATGAGTGGCGAGTATTGAGTGGCGAGTGGCGAGTAATGAGTGGCGAATGGCGAGTGGCGAGTAATGAGTGGCGAGTAATGAGTGGCGAGTAATGAGTGGCGAGAAATGAGTAATGAGTGGCAAGTAATGAGTGGCGAGTGTTGAGTGGCGAGTAATGAGTGGCGAGTAATGAGTGGCGAGTAATGAGTGGCGAGTAAGGAGTAATGAGTGGCGAGTAATGAGTGGCGAGTAATGAGTGGCGAGTGGCGAGTAATGAGTGGCGAGTGGCGAGTAATGAGTGGCGAGTAATGAGTGGCGAGTAATGAGTGACGAGTGGCGAGTGGGGAGTGGCGAGTGGCGAGTAATGAGTGGTGAGTGGCGAGTAATGAGTGGCGAGTTGCGAGTGGCGAGTAATGAGTGGCGAGTGGCGAGTGGCGGGTAATGAGTTTCGAGTGGCGAGTGGCGAGTGGCGAGTAACGAGTGGCGAGTAATGAGTGGCGAGTAATGAGTGGCGAGTATTGAGTGGCGAGTAATGAGTGGAGAGTAATGAGTGGCGAGTGGCGAGTATTGAGTGGCGAGTAATGAGTGGCGAGTAATGAGTGGCGAGTAATGAGTGGCGAGTAATGAGTGGCGAGTAATGAGTGGTGAGTGGCGAGTAATGAGTGGCGAGTAATGAGTGGCGAGTAATGAGTGGCGAGTAATGAGTGGCGAGTGGGGAGTGGCGAGTGGCGAGTAATGAGTGGTGAGTAATGAGTGGCAAGTGGCGAGTAATGAGTGGCGAGTGGCGAGTAATGAGTGGCGAGTAATAAGTGGCAAGTGGCGAGTGGGGAGTGGCGAGTGGTGAGTAAAGAGTGGCGAGTGGCGAGTAATGAGTGGCGAGTAATGAGTGGCGAGTAATGAGTGGCGAGTGGCGAGTAATGAGTTTCAAGTGGCGAGTGGCGAGTGGCGAGTAACGAGTGGCGAGTGGCGAGTAATGAGTGGCGAGTAATAAGTGGCGAGTAATGAGTGGCGAGTGGCGAGTAATGAGTGGCGAGTAATAAGTGGCAAGTAATGAGTGGCGAGTGGCGAGTAATGAGTGGTGAGTGGCGAGTAATGAGTCGCGAGTAATGAGTTGTGAGTAATGAGTGGCGAGTGGCGAGTAATTAGTGGCAAGTAATAAGTGGTGAGTAATGGGTGGCGAGTGTTGAGTGGCGAGTAATGAGTGGCGAGTGGTGAGTGGCGAGTAATGAGTGGCGAGTAATGAGTGGCGAGTAATGAGTGGCGAGTGGCGAGTAATGAGTGGCGAGTAATGAGTGGTGAGTAATGAGTGGCGAGTGTTGAGTGGCGAGTAATGAGTGGCGAGTAATGAGTGGCGAGTGGCGAGTGGGGAGTGGCGAGTGGCGATATATGAGTGGTGAGTGGCGAGTAATGAGTGGCGAGTGGCAAGTAATGAGTGGCGAGTGGCGAGTGGCGAGTAATGAGTGGCGAGTAATGAGTGGCAAGTGGCGATTAATGAGTTTCGAGTGGCGAGTGGCGAGTAATGAGTGACGAGTAATATGTGGTGAGTGGCTAGTAATGAGTGGCGAGTGGCAAGTACTGAGTGGCGAGTAATGAGTGGCGAGTGGCGAGTAATAAGTGACGAGTAATGAATGGTAAGTGGCGAGTAATGAGTGGCGAGTGGCGAGTGGCGAGTATTGAGTGGCGAGTGGCGAGTGGCGAGTAATGAGTAGTGAGTGGCGAGTTATGAGTGGCAAATAATGAGTGGCAAGTGGCGAGTAATGAGTTTCGAGTGGCGAGTGGCGAGTAATGAGTGGCGAGTAATGAGTGGTGAGTAATGAGTGGCGAGTAATGAGTGGCGAGTAATGAGTGGCGAGTAATGAGTGGCGAGTAATGAGTGGCGAGTAATGAGTGGCGAGTGACGAGTGGCGAGTAATGAGTGGCGAGTAATGAGTGGCGAGTAATGAGTGGCGAGTGGCGAGTAATAAGGGGCGAGTGGCGAGTAATGAGTGGCGAGTAATCAGTTGTAAGTAATGAGTGGCGAGTGGCGAGTGGCGAGTAATGAGTGGCAAGTAATGAGTGGTGAGTATTGGGTGGCGAGTGTTGAGTGGCGAGTAATGAGTGGCGAGTGGCGAGTGGCGAGTAATGAGTGGCGAGTAATGAGTGGTGAGTAATGAGTGACGAGTGGCGAGTAATGAGTGGTGAGTAATTAGTGGCAAGTAATGAGTGGCGAGTAATGAGTGGCGAGTGGCGAGTAATGAGTGGCGAGTAATGAGTGGTGAGTAATGAGTGGCGAGTGTTGAGTGGCGAGTAATGAGTGGCGAGTAATGATTGGCGAATGGCGAGTGGTGAGTGGCGAGTGGCGATATATGAGTGGTGAGTGGCGAGTAATGAGTGGCGAGTGGCGAGTTTTGAGTGGCGAGTGGCGAGTGGCGAGTAATGAGTGGCGAGTAATGAGTGGCAAGTGGCGAGTAATGAGTTTCAAGTGGCGAGTGGCGAGTAATGAGTGACGAGTAATATGTGGTGAGTGGCTAGTAATGAGTGGCGAGTGGCAAGTACTGAGTGGCGAGTAATGAGTGGCGAGTGGCGAGCAATGAGTGGCTAGTGGCGAGTGGCGAGTAATGAGTAATGAGTGGTGAGTAATGAGTGGCAAATAATGAGTGGCGAGTGGCGAGTAATGAGTTTCGAGTGGCAAGTGGCGAGTAATGAGTGGCGAGTAATGAGTGGCGAGTAATGTGTGGCGAGTAATGAGTGGCGAGTAATAAGTGGCGAGTAATGAGTGGCGAGTAATGAGTGGCGAGTGGCGAGTAATGAGTGGCCACTCTCCACTCGAAACTCATTACTCGCCACTCGCCACTCATGACTCGCCACTCATTACTCGCCACTCATTACTGGCCACTCATTGCTCGCCACTCATTACTTGCCATTCGCCACTCTTTACTCGCCACTCATTACTCACCACTCATTACTCGCCACTCATTACTCGCCACTCGCCACTCTTTACTCACCACTCGCCACTCGCCACTCATTACTCGCCACTCACCACTCATTACTCGCCACTCGCCACTCCCCACTCGCCACTCGCCACTCATTACTCGCCACTCATTACTCGCCACTCATTACTCGCCACTCGCCACTCATTACTTGCCACTCGCCACTCATTACTCACCACTCGCCACTCATTACTCGCCACTCATTACTAGCCACTCATTACTCACCACTCATTACTTGCCACTCATTACTCGCCACTCGCCACTCATTACTCGCCACTCGCCACTCATTACTCGCCACTCATTACTCGCCACTTATTACTCGCCACTCAACACTCGCCACTCATTACTTGCCACTCATTACTCATTACTCGCCACTCATTACTCGCCACTCATTACTCGCCACTCATTACTCGCCACTCGCCACTCGCAACTCATTACTCGCCACTCGACACTCAATACTCGCCACTCATTACTCGCCACTCGCCACTCGCCACTCATTACTCGCCACTCAACACTCGCCACCCATTACTCACCACTCATTACTTGCCACTCATTACTTGCCACTCGCCACTCATTACTCGCCACTCATTACTCGCCACTCGCCACTTGCCACTCATTACTCGCCACTCACCACTCATTACTCGCCACTCATTACTCGCCACTCATTACTCGCCACTCATTACTCGCCACTCGCCACTCATTCCTCGCCACTCGCCACTCATTACTTACCACTCATTACTCGCCACTCATTACTTGCCACTCATTACTCGCCACTCGCCACTCATTCCTCGCCACTCGCCACTCAATACTCGCCACTCATTACTCGCCACTCATTACTCGCTACTCGTTACTCGCCACTCGCCACTCGAAACTCATTACTCGCCACTCGCCACTCGCCACTCATTACTCGCTACTCGCCACTCTTTACTTGCCACCCGCCACTCGCCACTCATTACTCGCCACTCACCACTCATTACTCGCCACTCGCCACTCCCCACTCGCCACTCGCCACTCATTACTCGCCACTCATTACTCGCCACTCATTACTCGCCACTCGCCACTCATTACTCGCCACTCGCCACTCATTACTCGCCACTCATTACTCGCCACTCATTACTCGCCACTCGCCACTCATTACTCGCCACTCATTACTCGCCACTCATTACTCGCCACTCAACACTCGCCACTCATTACTTGCCACTCATTACTCATTACTCGCCACTCATTACTTGCCACTCATTACTCGCCACTCATTACTCGCCACTCGCCACTCGCCACTCATCACTCGCCACTCGCCACTCAATACTCGCCACTCATTATTTGCCACTCATTACTCGCCACTCGCCACTCGCCACTCATTACTCGCCACTCAACACTCGCCACCCATTACTCACCACTCATTACTTGCCACTCATTACTTGCCACTCGCCACTCATTACTCGCCACTCATTACTCGCCACTCGCCACTTGCCACTCATTACTCGCCACTCACCACTCATTACTCGCCACTCATTACTCGCCACTCATTACTCGCCACTCATTACTCGCCACTCGCCACTCATTACTCGCCACTCGCCACTCGAAACTCATTACTCGCCACTCGCCACTCATTACTCGCCACTCATTACTCGCCACTCATTACTCTCCACTCATTACTCGCCACTCGTTACTCGCCACTCGCCACTCGCCACACGAAACTCATTACTCGCCACTCGCCACTCATTATTCGCCACTCATTACTCGCCACTTGCCACTCGCCAAAAATTACTCGCCACTCGCCACTCGCCACTCACTACTCGCCACTCACCACTCATTACTCATCATTTGCACTCCACACTCGCCACTCGCCACTCATTACTTGCCACTCATTACTGGCCACTCATTACTCGCCACTCGCCACTCATTACTCGCCATTCGCCACTCTTTAATCGCCACTCATTACTCGCCACTCATTACTCGCCACTCATTACTCGCCACTCATTACTCACCACTCATTACTCGCCACTCGTTACTCGTAACTCGCCACTCGCCACTTGAAACTCATTACTCGCCACTCGCCACTCATTACTCGCCACTCATTACTCGCCACTCGCCACTCTTTACTCACCACTCGCCACTCGCCACTCATTACTCACCACTCACCACTCATTACTCGCCACTCGCCACTCCCCACTCGCCACTCGCCACTCATTACTCGCCACTCATTACTCGCCACTCATTACTCGCCACTCATTACTCGCCACTCGCCACTCATTACTCGCCACTCATTACTCGCCACTCATTACTCGCCACTCATTACTCGCCACTCATTACTCGCCACTCATTACTCGCCACTCGCCACTCATTACTCGCCACTCATTACTCGCCACTCATTACTCGCCACTCGCCACTCATTACTCGCCACTCATTACTCGCCACTCATTACTCGCCACTCAACACTCGCCACTCATTACTTGCCACTCATTACTCATTACTCGCCACTCATTACTCGCCACTCATTACTCGCCACTCATTACTTGCCACTCGCCACTCGCCACTCATTACTCGCCACTCGCCACTCAATACTCGCCACTCATTACTTTACTTGCCACTCATTACTCGCCACTCGCCACTTGCCACTCATTACTCGCCACTCAACACTCGCCACCCATTACTCACCACTCATTACTTGCCACTCATTACTTGCCACTCGCCACTCGCCACACATTACTCGCCACTCAACACTCGCCACCCATTACTCACCACTCATTACTTGCCACTCATTACTTGCCACTCGCCACTCATTACTCGCCACTCATTACTCGCCACTCGCCACTTGCCACTCATTACTCGCCACTCACCACTCATTACTCGCCTCTCATTACTCGCCACTCATTACTCGCTACTCATTACTCGCCACTCATTACTCGCCACTCATTACACGCCACTCGCCACTCATTACTCGCCACTCGCCACTCGAAACTCATTACTCGCCACTCGCCACTCATTACTCGCCACTCATTACTCGCCACTCATTACTCGCCACTCATTACTCGCCACTCGTTACTCGCCACTCGCCACTCGCCACACGAAACTCATTACTCGCCACTCACCACTCATTATTCGCCACTAATTACTCGCCACTCGCCACTCGCCACTCACTACTCGCCACTCACCACTCATTACTCGTCATTTGCACTCCACACTCGCCACTCGCCACTCATTACTCGCCACTCATTACTCGCCACTCATTACTGGCCACTCATTACTCGCCACTCGCCACTCATTACTCGCCATTCGCCACTCTTTACTCGCCACTCATTACTCGCCACTCATTACTCGCCACTCATTACTCGCCACTCATTACTCGCCACTCATTACTCACCACTCATTACTCGCCACTCGTTACTCGCCACTCACCACTCGCCACTTGAAACTCATTACTCGCCACTCGCCACTCATTACTCGCCACTCATTACTCGCCACTCATTACTCGCCACTCATTACTCGCCACTCGCCACTCTATACTCACCACTCGCCACTCGTTACTCGCCACTCACCACTCATTACTCGCCACTCGCCACTCTCCACTCGCCACTTGCCACTTATTACTCGCCACTCATTACCTGCCACTCATTACTCGCCACTCGCCACTCATTACTCGCCACTTGCCACTCATTACTCACCACTCATTACTCGCCACTCGCCACTCCCCACTCGCCACTTGCCACTCATTTCTCGCCACTCATTACTTGCCACTCATTACTCATTACTCGCCACTCATTACTCGCCACTCATTACTCGCCACTCATTACTCGCCACTCGCCACTCATTACTCGCCACTCGCCACTCGCCACTCGCCACTCATTACTCGCCACTCAACACTCGCCACCCATTACTCACCACTCATTGCTTGCCACTCATTACTTGCCACTCGCCACTCATTACTCGCCACTCATTACTCGCCACTCGCCACTCATTACTCGCCACTCGCCACTCATTACTCGCCACTCATTACTCGCCACTCATTACTCGCCACTCATTACTCGCCACTCATTACTCGCCACTCAACACTCGCCACCCATTACTCACCACTCATTACTCGCCACTCGCCACTCCCCACTCGCCACTTGCCACTCATTTCTCGCCACTCATTACTTGCCACTCATTACTCATTACTCGCCACTCATTACTCGCCACTCATTACTCGCCACTCATTACTCGCCACTCGCCACTCATTACTCGCCACTCGCCACTCGCCACTCGCCACTCATTACTCGCCACTCAACACTCGCCACCCATTACTCACCACTCATTGCTTGCCACTCATTACTTGCCACTCGCCACTCATTACTCGCCACTCATTACTCGCCACTCGCCACTCATTACTCGCCACTCGCCACTCATTACTCGCCACTCATTACTCGCCACTTGTCACTCGCCACTCATTACTCGCTACTCAATACTCGCCACTCATTACTCGCCACTCAACACTCGCCACTCATTACTTGCCACTCAACACTCGCCACTCGGTACTCGCCACTCATTACTCACCACTCATTACTCGCCACTCATTACTCGCCACTCGCCACTCATTACTCGCCACTCATTACTCGCCACTCGCCACTCGAAACTCATTACTCGCCACTCGCCACTCATTACTCGCCACTCATTACTCGCCACTCATTTCTCGCCACTCGCCACTCGCCACTCATTACCCGCCACTCATTACTCGCCACTCGAAAACTCATTACTTGCCACTCATTACTCGCCACTCGCCACTCATTACTCGCCACTCAACACTCGCCACCCATTACTCACCACTTATTACTTGCCACTCATTACTCGCCACTCATTACTCGCCACTCATTACTCGCCACTCATTACTCGACACTCGAAACTCATTACTCGCCACTCATTACTCGCCACTCGCCACACATTACTCGCCACTCATTACTCGCCACTCATTACTCGCCACTCATTACTCGCCACTCATAACTCGCCACTCATTACTCACCACTCGCCACTCGCCACTCGCCACTCGAAACTCATTACACGCCACTCGCCACTCATTACTCGCCACTCATTACTTGCCACTCATTACTCGCCACTCGCCACTCATTACTCGCCACTCGCCACTCATTACTCGCCACTCGCCACTCATTACTCGCCACTTATTACTCGCCACTCATTACTCGCCACTCGCCACTCATTACTCGCCGCTCATTACTCGCCACTCTTTACTCGCCACTCGCCACTCATTACTCGCCACTCACCACTCATTACTCGTCACTCATTACTCGCCACTCGCCACTCGAAACTCATTACTCGCCACTCGCCACTCATTACTTGCCACTCATTACTCGCCACTCGCCACTCGCCACTCATTACTCGCCACTCATTACTCGCCACTTGCCACTCATTACTCGCCACTCATTACTCGCAACTCGCGACTCATTACTCGCCACTCATTACTTGCCACTCATTACTTTCCACTCAACACTCGCCACTCGCCACTCATTACTCGCCACTCGCCACTCATTACTCGCCACTTGCCACTCGCCACTAATTACTCGCCACTCGCCACTCGCCACTCACTACTCGCCACTTACCACTCATTACTCGTCATTTGCACTCCCCACTCGCCACTCGCCACTCATTACTCGCCACTCATTACTCGCCACTCATTACTGGCCACTCATTACTCGCCACTCGCCACTCATTACTCGCCATTCGCCACTCTTTACTCGCCACTCATTACTCGCCACTCATTACTCGCCACTCATTACTCGCCACTCATTACTCACCACTCATTACTCGCCACTCGTTACTCGCCACTAGCCACTCGCCACTTGAAACTCATTACTCGCCACTCGCCACTCATTACTCGCCACTCATTACTCGCCACTCATTACTCGCCACTCATTACTCGCCACTCATTACTCGCCACTCGCCACTCTATACTCACCACTCGCCACTCGTTACTCGCCACTCACCACTCATTACTCGCCACTCGCCACTCTCCACTCGCCACTTGCCACTTATTACTCGCCACTCATTACTCGCCACTCATTACTCGCCACTCGCCACTCATTACTCGCCACTTGCCACTCATTACTCACCACTCATTACTCGCCACTCGCCACTCCCCACTCGCCACTTGCCACTCATTTCTCGCCACTCATTACTTGCCACTCATTACTCATTACTCGCCACTCATTACTCGCCACTCATTACTCGCCACTCATTACTCGCCACTCGCCACTCATTACTCGCCACTCGCCACTCGCCACTCGCCACTCATTACTCGCCACTCAACACTCGCCACCCATTACTCACCACTCATTGCTTGCTACTCATTACTTGCCACTCGCCACTCATTACTCGCCACTCATTACTCGCCACTCGCCACTCATTACTCGCCACTTGCCACTCATTACTCGCCACTCATTACTCGCCACTCGCCACTCATTACTCGCCACTCATTACTCGCCACTCATTACTCGCCACTCAACACTCGCCACCAATTACTCACCACTCATTACTCGCCACTCGCCACTCCCCACTCGCCACTTGCCACTCATTTCTCGCCACTCATTACTTGCCACTCATTACTCATTACTCGCCACTCATTACTCGCCACTCATTACTCGCCACTCATTACTCGCCACTCGCCACTCATTACTCGCCACTCGCCACTCGCCACTCGCCACTCATTACTCGCCACTCAACACTCGCCACCCATTACTCACCACTCATTGCTTGCCACTCATTACTTGCCACTCGCCACTCATTACTCGCCACTCATTACTCGCCACTCGCCACTCATTACTCGCCACTCGCCACTCATTACTCGCCACTCATTACTCGCCACTTGTCACTCGCCACTCATTACTCGCCACTCAATACTCGCCACTCATTACTCGCCACTCAACACTCGCCACTCATTACTTGCCACTCAACACTCGCCACTCGGTACTCGCCACTCATTACTCACCACTCATTACTCGCCACTCATTACTCGCCACTCGCCACTCATTACTCGCCACTCATTACTCGCCACTCGCCACTCGAAACTCATTACTCGCCACTCGCCACTCATTACTCGCCACTCATTACTCGCCACTCATTTCTCGCCACTCGCCACTCGCCACTCATTACCCGCCACTCATTACTCGCCACTCGAAAACTCATTACTTGCCACTCATTACTCGCCACTCGCCACTCATTACTCGCCACTCAACACTCGCCACCCATTACTCACCACTTATTACTTGCCACTCATTACTCGCCACTCATTACTCGCCACTCATTACTCGCCACTCATTACTCGACACTCGAAACTCATTACTCGCCACTCATTACTCGCCACTCGCCACACATTACTCGCCACTCATTACTCGCCACTCATTACTCGCCACTCATTACTCGCCACTCATAACTCGCCACTCATTACTCACCACTCGCCACTCGCCACTCGCCACTCGAAACTCATTACACGCCACTCGCCACTCATTACTCGCCACTCATTACTTGCCACTCATTACTCGCCACTCGCCACTCATTACTCGCCACTCGCCACTCATTACTCGCCACTCGCCACTCATTACTCGCCACTTATTACTCGCCACTCATTACTCGCCACTCGCCACTCATTACTCGCCACTCATTACTCGCCACTCTTTACTCGCCACTCGCCACTCATTACTCGCCACTCACCACTCATTACTCGTCACTCATTACTCGCCACTCGCCACTCGAAACTCATTACTCGCCACTCGCCACTCATTACTTGCCACTCATTACTCGCCACTCGCCACTCGCCACTCATTACTCGCCACTCATTACTCGCCACTTGCCACTCATTACTCGCCACTCATTACTCGCAACTCGCGACTCATTACTCGCCACTCATTACTTGCCACTCATTACTTTCCACTCAACACTCGCCACTCGCCACTCATTACTCGCCACTCGCCACTCATTACTCGCCACTTGCCACTCGCCACTAATTACTCGCCACTCGCCACTCGCCACTCACTACTCGCCACTTACCACTCATTACTCGTCATTTGCACTCCCCACTCGCCACTCGCCACTCATTACTCGCCACTCATTACTCGCCACTCATTACTGGCCACTCATTACTCACCACTCGCCACTCATTACTCGCCATTCGCCACTCTTTACTCGCCACTCATTACTCGCCACTCATTACTCGCCACTCATTACTCGCCACTCATTACTCACCACTCATTACTCGCCACTCGTTACTCGCCACTAGCCACTCGCCACTTGAAACTCATTACTCGCCACTCGCCACTCATTACTCGCCACTCATTACTCGCCACTCATTACTCGCCACTCATTACTCGCCACTCATTACTTGCCACTCGCCACTCTATACTCACCACTCGCCACTCGTTACTCGCCACTCACCACTCATTACTCGCCACTCGCCACTCTCCACTCGCCACTTGCCACTTATTACTCGCCACTCATTACTCGCCACTCATTACTCGCCACTCGCCACTCATTACTCGCCACTTGCCACTCATTACTCACCACTCATTACTCGCCACTCGCCACTCCCCACTCGCCACTTGCCACTCATTTCTCGCCACTCATTACTTGCCACTCATTACTCATTACTCGCCACTCATTACTCGCCACTCATTACTCGCCACTCATTACTCGCCACTCGCCACTCATTACTCGCCACTCGCCACTCGCCACTCGCCACTCATTACTCGCCACTCAACACTCGCCACCCATTACTCACCACTCATTGCTTGCCACTCATTACTTGCCACTCGCCACTCATTACTCGCCACTCATTACTCGCCACTCGCCACTCATTACTCGCCACTCGCCACTCATTACTCGCCACTCATTACTCGCCACTCGCCACTCATTACTCGCCACTCATTACTCGCCACTCATTACTCGCCACTCATTACTCGCCACTCAACACTCGCCACCCATTACTCACCACTCATTGCTTGCCACTCATTACTTGCCACTCGCCACTCATTACTCGCCACTCATTACTCGCCACTCGCCACTCATTACTCGCCACTCGCCACTCATTACTCGCCACTCATTACTCGCCACTTGTCACTCGCCACTCATTACTCGCCACTCAATACTCGCCACTCATTACTCGCCACTCAACACTCGCCACTCATTACTTGCCACTCAACACTCGCCACTCGGTACTCGCCACTCATTACTCACCACTCATTACTCGCCACTCATTACTCGCCACTCGCCACTCATTACTCGCCACTCATTACTCGCCACTCGCCACTCGAAACTCATTACTCGCCACTCGCCACTCATTACTCGCCACTCATTACTCGCCACTCATTTCTCGCCACTCGCCACTCGCCACTCATTACTCGCCACTCGAAAACTCATTACTTGCCACTCATTACTCGCCACTCGCCACTCATTACTCGCCACTCAACACTCGCCACCCATTACTCACCACTTATTACTTGCAACTCATTACTCGCCACTCATTACTCGCCACTCATTACTCGCCACTCATTACTCGACACTCGAAACTCATTACTCGCCACTCATTACTCGCCACTCATTACTCGCCACTCGCCACTCATTACTCGCCACTCATTACTCGCCACTCATTACTCGCCACTCATAACTCGCCACTCATTACTCACCACTCGCCACTCGCCACTCGCCACTCGAAACTCATTACACGCCACTCGCCACTCATTACTCGCCACTCATTACTTGCCACTCATTACTCGCCACTCGCCACTCATTACTCGCCACTCGCCACTCATTACTCGCCACTCGCCACTCATTACTCGCCACTTATTACTCGCCACTCATTACTCGCCACTCGCCACTCATTACTCGCCGCTCATTACTCGCCACTCTTTACTCGCCACTCGCCACTCATTACTCGCCACTCACCACTCATTACTCGTCACTCATTACTCGCCACTCGCCACTCGAAACTCATTACTCGCCACTCGCCACTCATTACTTGCCACTCATTACTCGCCACTCGCCACTCGCCACTCATTACTCGCCACTCATTACTCGCCACTTGCCACTCATTACTCGCCACTCATTACTCGCAACTCGCGACTCATTACTCGCCACTCATTACTTGCCACTCATTACTTTCCACTCAACACTCGCCACTCGCCACTTATTACTCGCCACTTGCCACTCATTACTCGCCTCTCATTACTCGCCACTCGCCACTCATTACTCGCCACTCATTACTCGCCACTCATTACACGCCACTCGTTACTCGCCACTCATTACTCGCCACTCATTACTCGCAACTCGCCAATCATTACTCGCCACTCATTACTCGCCACTCATTACTTGCCAATCATTACTCGCCACTCATTACTCGCCACTCATTACTCGCCACTCGCCACTCATTACTCGCCACTCGCCACTCATTACTCGCCACTCACCACTCATTACTCGTCACTCATTACTCGCCACTCGCCACTCGAAACTCATTACTCGCCACTCGCCACTCATTAATCGCCACTCATTACTCGCCACTCGCCACTCGCCACTCATTACCTGCCACTTGCCACTCATTACTCGCCACTCACCATTCATTACTCGCCACTCGCCACTCACCACTCATTACTCGCCACTCATTACTCGCCACTCGCCACTCATTACTCGCCACTCGCCACTCATTACTCGCCACTCACCACTCATTACTCGTCACTCATTACTCGCCACTCGCCACTCGAAACTCATTACTCGCCACTCGCCACTCATTAATCGCCACTCATTACTCGCCACTCGCCACTCGCCACTCATTACCTGCCACTTGCCACTCATTACTCGCCACTCACCATTCATTACTGGCCACTCGCCACTCACCACTCATTACTCGCCACTCATTACTCGCCACTCAACACTCGCCACCCATTACTCACCACTCATAACTCACCACTCATTACTCGCCACTCACCACTCATTCCTCGCCACTCGCCACTCATTACTCGCCACTAATTACTCACCACTCATTACTCGCCACTCGCCACTCATTACTCGCCACTCATTACTCGCCACTCGCCACTCGCCACTCATTACTCACCACTCAACACTCGCCACCCATTACTCACCACTCATTACTTGCCACTCATTACTCGCCACTTGCCTCTCGCCACTCATTACTCACCACTCATTGCTCGCCACTCATTACTAACCACTCACCACTCATTACTCGCCACTCTCCACTCATTACTCGCAACTCATTACTCGCCACTCATTACTCGCCAATCGCCACTCATTACTCGCCACTCATTACTCGCCACTCGCCACTCGAAACTCATTACTCGCCACTCGCCACTCATTACTCGCCACTCATTACTCGCCACTCATTTCTCGCCACTCGCCACTCGCCACTCATTACTCGCCACTCGCCACTCATTACTCGCCACTCATTACTCGCCACTCGCCACTTGCCACTCG
Source organism: Petrolisthes manimaculis (assembly GCA_034508575.1). Taxonomy (NCBI): domain Eukaryota; kingdom Metazoa; phylum Arthropoda; class Malacostraca; order Decapoda; family Porcellanidae; genus Petrolisthes; species Petrolisthes manimaculis. The sequence goes on from JAWZYT010000324.1 coordinate 100,922, forward strand.
CCACTCATTACTCGCCACTCAACACTCGCCACCCATTACTCACCACTCATTACTTGCCACTCATTACTTGCCAATCGCCACTCGAAACTCATTACTCGCCACTCATTACTCGCCAATCATTACTCGCCACTCGCCACTTGCCACTCGCCACTCATTACTTGCCACTCATTACTCGCCACTCATTACTCGCCACTCATAACTCGCCACTCATTACTCGCCACTTGCCACTCGCCACTCGCCACTCAAAACTCATTACTCGCCACTCGCCACTCATTACTCGCCACTCATTACTTGCCACTCATTACTCGCTACTCGCCACTCGCCACTCATTACTCGCCACTCATTACTCGCCACTCGCCACTCATTACTCGCCACTTGCCACTCATTACTCGCCACTCATTACTCGCCACTTATTACTCGCCACTCGCCACTCATTACTCGCCAGTCACCACTCATTACTCATCACTCATTACTCGCCACTCGCCACTCGCAACTCATTACTCGCCACTCGCCACTCATTACTTGCCACTAATTACTCGCCACTCATTACTCGCCACTCGCCACTCATTACTCGCCACTTATTACTCGCCACTTGTCACTCATTACTCGCCACTCATTACTCGTCACTCATTACTCGCCACTCATTACTCGCAACTCGCCACTCATTACTCGCCACTCATTACTTGCCACTCATTACTTTCCACTCAACACTCGCCACTCGCCACTCGCCACTCATTACTCGCCACTTGCCACTCATTACTCGCCACTCAGTACTCGCCACTCGCCACTCATTACTCGCTACTCATTACTCGCCACTCATTACACGCCACTCGCCACTCATTACTCGCCACTCATTACTCGCCACTCGCAACTCATTACTCCCCACTCATTACTCGCAACTCATTACTTGCCACTCATAACTCGCCACTCATTACTCGCCACTCATTACTCGCCACTCGCCACTCGCCACTCATTACTCGCCACTCAACACTCGCCACCCATTACTCACCACTCATTACTTGCCACTCATTACTTGCCAATCGCCACTCTTTACTCGCCACTCATCACTCGCCACTCGCCACTCATTACTCGCCACTCATTACTCGCCACTCATTACTCGCCACTCGCCACTCATTACTCGCCACTCATTACTCGCCACTCACTACTCGCCACTCGCCACTCGAAACTCATTACTCGCCACTCCCCACTCATTACTCGCCACTCATTACTCGCCACTCATTACTCGCCACTCGTCACTCGCCACTCATTACTCGCCACTCATTACTTGCCACTCATTACTCGCCACTCGCCACTCATTACTCGCCACTCATTACTCGCCACTCATTACACACCACTCATTACTTGCCACTCATTACTTGCCACTTGCCACTCATTACTTGCCACTCATTACTCGCCACTCGCCACTCGCCACTCATTACTCGCCACTCACCACTCATTACTCGCCACTCATTACTCGCCACTCATTACTCGCCACTCGCCACTCATTACTCGCCACTCATTACTCGCCACTCATTACTCACCACTCATTACTCGCCACTCATTACTCGCCACTCGCCACTCATTACTCGCCACTCATTACTCGCCACTCATTACTTGCCACTCATTACTCGCCACTCATTACTCACAACTCATTACTCGCCACTCATTACTCGCCACTCGCCACTCATTACTCGCCACTCTCCACTCATTACTCGTCACTCATTACTCGCCACTCGCCACTCATTACTCGCCACTCATTACTCACCACTCATTACTCGCCACTCGCCACTCATTACTCGCCACTCATCACTCATTACTCGCCACTCGCCACTCATTACTCGCCACTCAACACTCGCCACTCGCCACTCATTACTCGCCACTCAACACTCGCCACCCATTACTCACCACTCATTACTTGCCACTCACCAATCATTACTCGCCACTCATTACTCGCCACTCGTCACTCATTACTCGCCACTCGCCACTCATTACTCGCCACTCATTACTCGCCACTCATTACTCGCCACTCGCCACTCGAAACTCATTACTTGCCATTTGCCACTCATTACTCGCCACTCATTACTCGCCACTTATTACTCGCCACTCATTACTTGCCACTCATTACTCGCCACTCATTACTCACCACTCATTACTCGCCACTCATTACTCGCCACTCGCCACTCATTACTTGCCACTCATTACTTGCCACTCATTACTCGCCACTCGCCACTCATTACTCACTATACACACATCTTCACTACACACATCTTCACTATATGCACATCGTCACTACACAAACATCTTCACTACACACACATCTTCATGACACACATCTTCACTACACACATCTTCACCATACACACATCTTCACTATACACACATCTTCACTATACACACATCTTCACTATACACACATCTTCACCATACACACATCTTCACTATACACACATCTTCACTATACACACATCTTCACTATACACACATCTTCACTATATACACATCTTCACTATACACACATCTGCACTACACACATCTTCACTATACACACATCTTCACTACACACATCATCACTATACACACATCTTCACTATACACACATCTTCACTATTCAAACATCTTCACTATATACACATCTTCACTATACACACATCTTCACTATACACACATCTTCACTATACACACATCTTCACTATACACACATCTTCACTATGCACACATCTTCACTATATACACATCTTCACTACACACATCTTCACTTTACACACATCTTCACTATACACACATCTTCACTATACACACATCTTCACTATACACACATCTTCACTATACACACATCTTCACTATAAACACATCTTCACTACACACACATCTTCATTACACACATCTTCACTATTCACACATCTTCACTACACACATCATCACTATGCATACATCTTCACTATACACACATCTTCACTATTCAAACATCTTCACTATACACACATCTTCACTACACACATCTTCACTATACACACATCTTCACTATACACACATCTTCACTATACACACATCTTCACAATACACACATCTTCACTATGCACACATCTTCACTATACACACATCTTCACTATATACAGTAGAGAGAGAGAGAGAGAGAGAGAGAGAGAGAGAGAGAGAGAGAGAATGTGTGTGTGTATGTGAGAGAGAGAGAGAGAGAGAGAGAGAGAGAGAGAGAGAGAGAGAGAGAGAGAGAATGTGTGTGTGTATGTGTGTGTGTGAGAGAGAGAGAGAGAGAGAGAGAGAGAGAGAGAGAGAGAGAGAGAGAGAGAGAGAGAGAGAGAGAGAGAGAGTGAGAGAGAGAGAGAGAAAAAAAAATTGTTTAGTGTGTGTGACAAAGAGTGAGTTTTCTTTCAATTATTTTGTCATAGAAAACGTGTTAATTATCAGATATGTATAGGAGAGACTAATTATTTTATTTTAATTTAAAGTGAAATTTTCTTTCACACACATACATACAAACATAAGCACACATACATACAAACATACATACACACATACATACAAACATAAGCACACATACATACATACATACATACTTACATACATACATACATACATACACACATACATACATACACACATACATACACACATACATACATACACACATATATACATACATACATACATACACACATACACACACATTTATATATATATATATATATATATATATATATATATATATATATATATATATATATATATATATATATATATATATTTCAAATACATACACACACACACACATCTCTCTCTCTCTCCCTCTCTCTCTCTCTCTCTCTCTCTCTCTCTCTCTCTCTCTCTCTCTCTCTCTCTCTCTTCATGTATGTATCCATCTATCTATCTATCACAAAGTATCAATCTCTATGTATATCTATTTATCTATCTATCTATCTATCTGCCTATATATTTCACCTATGTATCCTCTATGTATCATGTATCCACCTATATGTATCATCCATGTATCCACCTATGTATCCACCCCTACATATTTCGCCTATGTATCCTCTATGTATCATGTATCCACCTATATGTAT
>JAWZYT010000324.1:120000-162500 GCA_034508575.1 Petrolisthes manimaculis
TAGGGGTTAGGTTAGGTTAGGTTAGGTTAGGTTAAGGGTTAGGTTAGGTTAGGTTAGGTTAGGTTGGGTTAGGTTAGGTTAGGTTAGGTTAGGTTAGGTTAGGTTGGGTTAGGTTAGGTTAGGTTAGGTTAAGGGTTAGGTTAGGTTAGGTTAGGTTAGGTTAGGTTAGGGGCAGCGGGGCGGCGTGGCAGTGGGGCGGCAGGGCATCGGGGCAGCGGGGCGGGGCAGTGGGGCAGCGGGGCGGGGCGGGGAGGCGGGGCAGTTGCGAGGCGGGGTAGCGGGGCGGCGGGGCAGCAGGGCGGCGGGGCAGCGGGATGCGGGGCAGCGGGTCGGGGCAGTGGGGCGGCGGGGCTTGACAGCGGGGCAGCAGGGCGTCGGGGCAGCGGGGCGGGGGGGCGTGGCGTCGGGGCAGCGGGTCAGCGGGGCGGGGCAGTGGGGCAGTTGCGGGGCGGGGCGGCGGGGCGGGGCAGCGGGGCGTCGGGGCAGCGGGGCGGCGGGGCAGCGGGGCGGGGCAGTGGGGCAGTTGCGGGGCGGGGCGGCGGGGCATAGGGGCGTCGGGGCAGCGGGGCGGGGCAGTGGGGCGGCGGGGCTGGACAGCGGGGCAGCGGGGCGTCGGGGCAGCGGGGCAGTGGGGCAGGGTGGCGGGGCAGCGGGGTGGCGGGGCAGCGGGGCGGCAGGGCAGCGGGGCGGCGGGGCAGCGGGGTGACAGCCGGGCGGCGGCGGGGCAGTGGGGCAGGGCAGTGGGGCGGGGCAGCGGGGCGGGGCGGCGGGGCAGCGGGGCAGCAGGTTAGGGGTTAGGTTAGGTTAGGTTAGGTTAGGTTAAGGGTTAGGTTAGGTTAGGTTCGGTTAGGTTGGGTTAGGTTAGGTTAGGTTAGGTTAGGTTAGGTTAGGTTGGGTTAGGTTAGGTTAGGTTAGGTTAGGTTAGGTTAAGGGTTAGGTTAGGTTAGGTTAGGTTAGGTTAGGTTAGGTTAGGTTGGGTTAGGTTAGGTTAGGTTAGGTTGGGTTAGGTTAGGTTAGGTTGGGTTAGGTTAGGTTAGGTTAGGTTAGGTTAGGTCCCGGTAGTATACCACGGTTAGGCTATGTTAGGTTAGGTCCCGGTAGTCTGCCCCGGTTAGGTCCCGGTAGTCTGTCCCGGTTCTGTTATGTTAGGTTAGGTCCCGGTAGTCTGCCCCGGTTAGGTCCCGGTAGTCTGTCCCGGTTCTGTTATGTTAGGTTAGGTCCCGGTAGTCTGCCCCGGTTAGGTCCCGGTAGTCTGTCCCGGTTCTGTTATGTTAGGTTAGGTCCCGGTAGTCTGCCCCGGTTAGGTCCCGGTAGTCTGTCCCGGTTCTGTTATGTTAGGTTAGGTCCCGGTAGTCTGCCCCGGTTAGGTCCCGGTAGTCTGTCCCGGTTCTGTTATGTTAGGTTAGGTCCCGGTAGTCTGCCCCGGTTAGGTCTCGGTAGGTTAGGTTAGGTTAGGTTAGGTTAGGTTAGGTTAGGTTAGGTTAGGTTAGGTTAGGTTAGGTTAGGTCTCGGTAGGTTAGGTTAGGTTAGGTTAGGTTAGGTTAGGTTAGGTCTCGGTAGGTTAGGTTAGGTTAGGTTAGGTTAGGTTAGGTTCCGGTAGTATGCCCCGGTTAGGCTATGTTAGGTTAGGTCCCGGTAGTCTGCCCCGGTTAGGCTATGTTAGGTTAGGTCCCGGTAGTCTGCCCCGGTTAGGTCCCGGTAGTCTGTCCCGGTTAGGCTATGTTAGGTTAGGTCCCGGTAGTCTGCCCCGGTTAGGTCCCGGTAGTCTGTCCCGGTTCTGTTATGTTAGGTTAGGTCCCGGTAGTCTGCCCCGGTTAGGTCCCGGTAGTCTGTCCCGGTTGTGTTATGTTAGGTTAGGTCCCGGTAGTCTGCCCCGGTTAGGTCCCGGTAGTCTGTCCCGGTTCTGTTATGTTAGGTTAGGTCCCGGTAGTCTGCCCCGGTTAGGTCCCGGTAGTCTGTCCCGGTTCTGTTATGTTAGGTTAGGTCCCGGTAGTCTGCCCCGGTTAGGTCCCGGTAGTCTGTCCCGGTTAGGTCTCGGTAGGTTAGGTTAGGTTAGGTTAGGTTAGGTTCCGGTAGTATGCCCCGGTTAGGCTATGTTAGGTTAGGTCCCGGTAGTATGCCCCGGTTAGGTCCCGGTAGTATGCCCCGGTTAGGCTATGTTAGGTTAGGTCCCGGTAGTATGCCCCGGTTAGGCTATGTTAGGTTAGGTCCCGGTAGTATGCCCCGGTTAGGTCCCGGTAGTATGCCCCGGTTAGGCTATGTTAGGTTAGGTCCCGGTAGTCTGCCCCGGTTAGGTCCCGGTAGTCTGTCCCGGTTCTGTTATGTTAGGTTAGGTCCCGGTAGTCTGCCCCGGTTAGGTCCCGGTAGTCTGTCCCGGTTCTGTTATGTTAGGTTAGGTCCCGGTAGTCTGCCCCGGTTAGGTCCCGGTAGTCTGTCCCGGTCCTGTTATGTTAGGTTAGGTCCCGGTAGTCTGCCCCGGTTAGGTCCCGGTAGTCTACTGTGGTCTAGGTTAGGTTAGGTAATACTACTACTACTACTAATATTACTACTACTACTAATACTACTACTACTAATTGTAATAGGAAGAGGTTAGGTTAAATAAGGCTTGGTTTGGTTAGGCTGTCGAGAAGAAGCCCAAAATTTTTTTTATTTGGCTTCTAAATCCAAAATTTCGCCCCCCCAATCCCTTGTTTTACCCCCCCCCACCCCACCAACCTCCCCGGCGGCTTACGACCTTATATATATTCGGCAAAAATCGCCAACACCCCCATTTTAGCCAATCACAACTCACCTTGGGGCTACAAAACTGGGCTATAAAACATTGGTAACACTGCTTCTACTCTTCACACTTGGGCTAGAGGTGGCTAGTGGTGGCTACAAAACATTGGCAACACTGCATTTAGACATTCGAGTCATTTTCACTTTTCATCTACTATATTGCACACCTTTACACTTCACTTTACTCTACATCATTTTTAATACTACTAGTTCACTTTTAGTACACTTTATTCGTTTTCAACGGCATTATTTTCATTTCATTTCATTGCAAATGTTTCTTTGTTTACATGTGTGAGTGAGAGAGAAAGAGAGAGAGAGTCGTAAGTATAGCCAGAACAAAAGCCTCAATTGGCAATACTACTACTACTACTACTACTACTACTACTACTACTAATAATAATAATAATAATAATAATAATAATAATAATAATATATAATAATGAATAATTTCTAATCTATATATCTAATATATAATAGCATGGTGTATGTTAATAAACACGTTTTCTTTAGTGGTAGAAACGGGATAGAAAATTGGTTCACTTCATCCCTATATAAGTCAGATTTCCCTGCCTGCCTGCCTACCTGCCTGCCTGCCTGCCTACCTGCCTGCCTACCTGCCTGCCTACCTACCTACCTACCTGCCTGCCTGCCTGCCTCCCTACCTGCCTGCCTGCCTCCCTACCTGCCTTCCTGCCTGTTAAAACACGTTTTTTTGGCCCAAAAAGTCGATTTGTACTGTGCTAGAAAAATTTCAATTTTCAGGCAAAAACAATGCTAAAACACGTTTTTTTGGCCCAAAAAGTCGATTTGTACTGTGCTAGAAAAATTTCAATTTTCAGGCAAAAAAAATGCTAAAACACGTTTTTTTGGCCCAAAAAGTCGATTTGTACTGTGCTAGAAAAATTTCAATTTTCAGGCAAAAAAAATGCAAAAACACGTTTTTTTGGCCCAAAAAGTCGATTTGTACTGTGCTAAAAAAAATTCAATTTTCAGGCAAAAAAAATGCTAAAACACGTTTTTTTGGCCCAAAAAGTCGATTTGTACAGTGCTAGAAAAATTTCAATTTTCAGGCAAAAAAAATGCAAAAACACGTTTTTTTGGCCCAAAAAGTCGATTTGTACAGTGCTAGAAAAATTTCAATTTTCAGGCAAAAAAAATGCAAAAACACGTTTTTTTGGCCCAAAAAGTCGATTTGTACAGTGCTAGAAAAATTTCAATTTTCAGGCAAAAAAAATGCTAAAACACGTTTTTTTGGCCCAAAAAGTCGATTTGTACTGTGCTAGAAAAATTTCAATTTTCAGGCAAAAAAAATGCTAAAACACGTTTTTTTGGCCCAAAAAGTCGATTTGTACAGTGCTAGAAAAATTTCAATTTTCAGGCAAAAAAAAATGCAAAAACACGTATTTTGGCCCAAAAAGTCGATTTGTACAGTGCTAGAAAAATTTCAATTTTCAGGCAAAAAAAATGCTAAAACACGTTTTTTTGGCCCAAAAAGTCGATTTGTACTGTGCTAGAAAAATTTCAATTTTCAGGCAAAAAAAATGCAAAAACACGTTTTTTTGGCCCAAAAAGTCGATTTGTACTGTGCTAGAAAAATTTCAATTTTCAGGCAAAAAAAATGCTAAAACACGTTTTTTTGGCCCAAAAAGTCGATTTGTACTGTGCTAGAAAAATTTCAATTTTCAGGCAAAAAAAATGCTAAAACACGTTTTTTTGGCCCAAAAAGTCGATTTGTACTGTGCTAGAAAAATTTCAATTTTCAGGCAAAAAAAATGCTAAAACACGTTTTTTTGGCCCAAAAAGTCGATTTGTACTGTGCTAGAAAAATTTCAATTTTCATGCAAAAAAAATGCTAAAACACGTTTTTTTTGGCCCAAAAAGTCGATTTGTACAGTGCTAGAAAAATGTCAATTTTCAGGCAAAAAAAATGCTAAAACACGTTTTTTTGGCCCAAAAAGTCGATTTGTACTGTGCTAGAAAAATTTCAATTTTCAGGCAAAAAAAATGCTAAAACACGTTTTTTTGGCCCAAAAAGTCGATTTGTACTGTGCTAGAAAAAATTCAATTTTCAGGCAAAAAAAATGCTAAAACACGTTTTTTTGGCCCCAAAAGTTGATTTGTACAGTACTAGAAAAATTTCAATTTTCAGGCAAAAAAAATGCTAAAACACGTTTTTTTGGCCCAAAAAGTCGATTTGTACTGTGCTAGAAAAATTTCAATTTTCAGGCAAAAAAAATGCTAAAACACGTTTTTTTGGCCCAAAAAGTCGATTTGTACTGTGCTAGAAAAAAATCAATTTTCAGGCAAAAAAAATGCTAAAACACGTTTTTTTGGCCCCAAAAGTTGATTTGTACAGTACTAGAAAAATTTCAATTTTCAGGCAAAAAAAATGCTAAAACACGTTTTTTTGGCCCAAAAAGTCGATTTGTACTGTGCTAGAAAAATTTCAATTTTCAGGCAAAAAAAATGCTAAAACACGTTTTTTTGGCCCAAAAAGTCGATTTGTACTGTGCTAGAAAAATTTCAATTTTCAGGCAAAAAAAATGCAAAAACACGTTTATTTGGCCCAAAAAGTCGATTTGTACAGTGCGAAATTTTTCTAGCACTGTACAAATCGACTTTTTGGGCCAAAAAAACGTGTTTTTGCATTTTTTTTGCCTGAAAATTGAAATTTTTCTAGCACTGTACAAATCGACTTTTTGGGCCAAAAAAACGTGTTTTAGCATTTTTTTTGCCTGAAAATTGATTTTTTTTTAGCACAGTACAAATCGACTTTTTGGGCCAAAAAAACGTGTTTTTGCATTTTTTTTGCCTGAAAATTGAAATTTTTCTAGCACAGTACAAATCGACTTTTTGGGCCAAAAAAACGTGTTTTAGCATTTTTTTTGCCTGAAAATTGAAATTTTTCTAGCACTGTACAAATCGACTTTTTGGGCCAAAAAAACGTGTTTTAGCATTTTTTTTGCCTGAAAATTGAAATTTTTCTAGCACAGTACAAATCGACTTTTTGGGCCAAAAAAACGTGTTTTTGCATTTTTTTTTCCTGAAAATTGAAATTTTTCTAGCACAGTACAAATCGACTTTTTGGGCCAAAAAAACGTGTTTTTGCATTTTTTTTGCCTGAAAATTGAAATTTTTCTAGCACTGTACAAATCGACTTTTTGGGCCAAAAAAACGTGTTTTTGCATTTTTTTTGCCTGAAAATTGAAATTTTTCTAGCACAGTACAAATCGACTTTTTGGGCCAAAAAAACGTGTTTTTGCATTTTTTTTGCCTGAAAATTGAAATTTTTCTAGCACAGTACAAATCGACTTTTTGGGCCAAAAAAACGTGTTTTAGCATTTTTTTTGCCTGAAAATTGAAATTTTTCTAGCACAGTACAAATCGACTTTTTGGGCCAAAAAAACGTGTTTTAGCATTTTTTTTGCCTGAAAATTGAATTTTTTTTAGCACAGTACAAATCGACTTTTTGGGCCAAAAAAACGTGTTTTTGCATTTTTTTTGCCTGAAAATTGAATTTTTTCTAGCACTGTACAAATCGACTTTTTGGGCCAAAAAAACGTGTTTTAGCATTTTTTTTGCCTGAAAATTGAAATTTTTCTAGCACTGTACAAATCGACTTTTTGGGCCAAAAAAACGTGTTTTAGCATTTTTTTTGCCTGAAAATTGAATTTTTTTTAGCACAGTACAAATCGACTTTTTGGGCCAAAAAAACGTGTTTTTGCATTTTTTTTGCCTGAAAATTGAAATTTTTCTAGCACAGTACAAATCGACTTTTTGGGCCAAAAAAACGTGTTTTAGCATTTTTTTTGCCTGAAAATTGAAATTTTTCTAGCACAGTACAAATCGACTTTTTGGGCCAAAAAAACGTGTTTTTGCATTTTTTTTGCCTGAAAATTGAAATTTTTCTAGCACAGTACAAATCGACTTTTTGGGCCAAAAAAACGTGTTTTTGCATTTTTTTTGCCTGAAAATTGAAATTTTTCTAGCACAGTACAAATCGACTTTTTGGGCCAAAAAAACGTGTTTTAGCATTTTTTTGGCCTGAAAATTGAAATTTTTCTAGCACAGTACAAATCGACTTTTTGGGCCAAAAAAACGTGTTTTAGCATTTTTTTTGCCTGAAAATTGAAATTTTTCTAGCACAGTACAAATCGACTTTTTGGGCCAAAAAAACGTGTTTTAGTATTTTTTTTGCCTGAAAATTGAATTTTTTTTAGCACAGTACAAATCGACTTTTTGGGCCAAAAAAACGTGTTTTTGCATTTTTTTTGCCTGAAAATTGAAATTTTTCTAGCACTGTACAAATCGACTTTTTGGGCCAAAAAAACGTGTTTTTGCATTTTTTTTGCCTGAAAATTGAAATTTTTCTAGCACTGTACAAATCGACTTTTTGGGCCAAAAAAACGTGTTTTAGCATTTTTTTTGCCTGAAAATTGATTTTTTTTTAGCACAGTACAAATCAACTTTTTGGGCCAAAAAAACGTGTTTTTGCATTTTTTTTGCCTGAAAATTGAAATTTTTCTAGCACAGTACAAATCGACTTTTTGGGCCAAAAAAACGTGTTTTAGCATTTTTTTTGCCTGAAAATTGAAATTTTTCTAGAACAGTGTAGACATGTACAAATCGCTTCTGAGACCCAAAAAACTCGATTTTTCGGTGTTTTTAGGCTAAATTTGGGATATAAACGGGTATCGAAGATGCATGCACAAATCGACTTTTTGGGTCAAAAAAACGTGTTTTAGCATTTTTTTTGCCAGAAAATTGAAATTTTTCTAGGACAGTACAAATAGCTTCTGAGACCCAAAAAACTCGATTTTTCGGTGTTTTTAGGCTAAATTTGGGATATAAACGGGTATCGAAGATGCATGCTCAAATCGACTTTTTGGGCCCAAAAAACGTGTTTTAGCATTTTTTTTGCCTGAAAATTGAAATTTTACTAGCACAGTACAAATCACTTCTGAGACCCAAAAAACTCGATTTTTCGGTGTTTTTAGGCTAAATTTGGGATATAAACGGGTATCGAAGATGCATGCACAAATCGACTTTTTGGGCCAAAAAAACGTGTTTTAGCATTTTTTTTGCCTGAAAATTGAAATTTTTCTAGCACAGTACAAATCGCTTCTGAGACCCAAAAAACTCGATTTTTCGAACAAACTCGTACATTGTCCTGATTTTATTAAATCCATCAGTCAAAAGAATTTAGCCACAGATATTTCACTAAATACCCTCACTGACAATGATGCCTTCTTGCCCGTAAATGACTGTGTAATGAGACACAACATAGAAAAACTCCAGAAAATGATAATATATTCATCCTCCAATGCCTTAATTATTAAATAATTATTGTGCGAGATTCAACGACAAAATTTGTAATAAAAAGACTGTTAAAAAAAGAAAATTGGAAACCTTAACAAAATAACATGGGTCTTTTTTAATCAGCAGTATTAAAATATGTATGAATAAACTTTGTTACTTTCCCCAAGTCTTTCAGCATTTATTTTCCTCCATTATACTTCAAGATTACTTACATCAGCCAAGAGTAAGGGATACGGATATTGGAAAAGACGCTAATACATAATTATTTACTAAGTCAATGATATTTATTCGGTATAAAGATGACGAATAACAAAGAAAAGTTATTTAGTGAGTGGGAGACGCGGCGACCTGACTGACAGCCAACAGGTGATGACTCAGACTTTGAACGCTCACACCCGTAGTTTTAAAACATTTGAGGGCCCTTACTGGAGCTCTATATTCCATATATAGGCCTCTATATAGGCCTTATATTCCAGAGGGCATTGGCTATAATAATAAAAAAATTAATTATATAGTCTGTCTCAGGAAACTTGAGGGAGAGATTTTAAGAAAACCTTTGCCAAAATCGGAACACAAATGACAGTGTGAAGGATTAATTATTTAAATGGTTCCCTCGGGAGTCTGAACCAAGGACTGTATAGACCTTGGTCTGAACATGCCTCCATCCTTTTCCTTTCCTACACACACACACACACACACACACACATACACTGCACTGAAATATGTAGCCTTTGTTTATCCGTTTATCTAGCAGAGAGTAAAATAAATAGAAAAATTATGGTTGGGTTGTAGAGATAAAACTAACCCTGGGATATTCTTGCAGATAGTCACATTGGAAGAAAATTGTCTTAATAAATGAGTGAAGTATTGTACATACGTGGCTCACGCCAAAACAGAGAAGGACAGTGTGGAGGTAAAGGGGGGGAGGGTGGAGTAACTGGGGTTGACCGCCGTCAGGTCAGGTGTGTACCTAGCTTGGGTTTGAGGAAGGTTGAAGGATGGGAGTGGTCAGGTAGGAATGTTGGGAAGGTTGTTCAGTTTCATACAGATAACATAATCATGTTGTTTTAGGATTTCTATAATAAAATTGTTATAAAAAGACAATCTGATTTGTAATAGTTTTAATATATCTTTTATATATTTTAATATATTTTATATTTAATGTATATAATATATTTATATAATATATTTTAATATATTTAATATATATATATAATTATATATATTTTAGTATATCTCTCTCTCATCTCTCTCTCATCTAATCCCCATCTTCTTCACTGCTGGAATCATTCGTCACGTTAATGATGAATTCTTTCACCAGATGTTGGCGTACAATGTCATTTCTAATATGTTCTGGTTCTATTTTTCTCGTATATGCTTCATACACTTTTGCCAATTTTCTGGTGTCACTTTCGCCACTGCATTTCTGTTTATTTCTTCAACCACACGCATTGTCTGATTATTATTGGAATTCTTTTTTCTTACTTCCTCTTTTACTTGAGCCCGTATAAGTTCTATAGGATTAAATTCACAGTGATAGGGCGGAATTCGTAATACTTCATGTCCAAAGCCTTTTGCAATAGTGTCTATTTCATATTCCTGCCTGTGTTTACTTTCCACCAGATGTGACTGAAGCAAGGGACAAACTGAATACAGGCCTATACAGGCTATACAGCTGCACCCATTCATTCAATGTCTGAGTCATTGTCTCTGGCCAGCCACTATTCCCTCAGGTCGAGAGAGGGTCAGGTGCGTTCGCCCTTTGACTTTGACTTTGGAGTAAAAAAGACGATATTCTACCTTCAACTTTCCTGAGACAGACTTATAGGAGAGTGAGATCAAGTGTTAAGGATTAACAGAGTGAAGCCAAGGATAGATATGTTAATGAGAGAGAGAGAGAGAGAGAGAGAGAGAGAGAGAGAGAGAGAGAGAGAGAGAGAGATGGGAGGAAGACGTGTGGAGAGAGAGAGAGATGGGAGGAAGACGTGTGGAGAGAGAGATGGGAGGAAGACGTGAAAAAAAAAGAAAAAAGGGGGGGTAGCTATAAGGGGAGCGTGTACTGAGGTCAGAGGTCTATAAGCTCTGTGTTGAGGTGTGTGTGTGTGAGTGTGTTTGTGAAAAAGAGCGTGGGAGGAAGACGTGCGGAGAGAGAGATGGGAGGAAGACGTGTGGAGAGAGAGAGAGAGAGAGAGACGGACTATACATATATATACACAACAGGTTAGCAATGACAGACAGACAAATTGTGAGCGTGAGAGAACAAAAAAGACATAATGAAATATACTGCACTTGTATGTGATGTTTGAGTGTTTCTTAGCACAAGCCACCTTGTATAGCAAAGGTTGTTAATGCTTTTTTTGAAGGTCGTGAGTGACGTGCATTCTTTTATCTTGGAAGGGAGTTTGTTCCATGTTCGTGGTCCACTTACTTATAGAGATGAACGTGCACCGTTGTCTGTTTTTACTCTTGGAACAAATAGGTCAATGTTTTGTCTAGTTGTGCAGTCCTTTGTCTGTGATACAATACATATGGTAAGTTTAACAGCCACTCAGGATAGTATTTCTGGGTTACTTTATACACCATCAAGCACTGATCAAATTTCACTTTCTCTTTCCTTTTTAACCCCTTTAGTTGTTGTAGCACAGGAGTCGTGCGCACGGTATGTTCATTACCCTTTGTCAAGTTTTACCGCATTAGGCTTGAGACTGCTACACCGGCACGGATTTAGATAACGCATTCAATTATCAACTGACATACTATTTACCAAAGTTACACGTAATTCTGTAATATTGTGCTAAATTATTATATGACTAATTAAGAATAGGGATCTTGTCTTGATCAGCGATCAGGGTATCCTATCTATATTAAATAATTTAGAGAAGGACAATTTAGAGAAGGAGGTGCAAATGACAAGTGCTATCTATTTCATTTGATAAAACCATAGATATAACTATAAACAAAGTACGGCACACTAATTCTATAAAGTTCGTCACACATTCAGTTATATCACATATAATAGTAACTTCTTACTGTAATAACACCATATTGTCTGTAGATATAATTAATTCTCTATTTAGTTCTGGGGTGTCGGCAATAACTATACCAAATTAACATGACGTATATATTAATTATAACAATAATATATCGGCAGTGACAATACTGGAGTAACGTAAAGTATAAATAACAATGTTCCTCTAAGCCTAAGGTGTTGGCTGTGACAGGACCACAATAACGTAACGTATATAATTAAAACAATGCTCCTGTAAGGTATCGGAAGTGACAGTACTGCAATAACATAACTTATATATGAAACTTTTGGTGCAGGGAAATTCCGTACCCATCGCCCACCATTCGTGTGTTGGTGCTGCTGATGCAGTGACTACAGTCAGCCTTGTATACCCCAATGTCACTTATGTCTTTATAAGTGACATTGGTATACCCAATGAGGGTTTGGGACCCCACTCTCAAACAATGACTCCCTCGGAGCTGCATCCCTTGTCTATACAGAGTTCTGCACTGGTGCTAGAGTCCCTTCCACCCCTTCATTAAAGGGATGTAGGGTAGTGATATTGATGATGATTATACAACAATGCTCCTCTTATTAGGTGTTGGTAATGGCAGGGAGGTGGCGGGAGATCGAATCATTTCAGGTGAGGGACTGAGAATATTTACTCTTCTAAATCATGTTTCAGGCACTAACTATAAGGACACCGAACAACCCAAAACACTCTCACTTGTAAAATAACAGCTGCAGTATTTGGGAATTACCCCCATCTCCCTCCCTCTGTGGCTGGGTACGGGGCGTAGCCACATCTACCTGTAACCTGGCTCCAAAAATCCGGATACTGTCATATCTTCCATACTTCCATACTACGTCAAAATAGTGCATGTGGCACATCTCCTACACATACAATAGAGTACCCAGCGTATCTCCTACACCAAAATGGTGTATGCGGCACATCTACAGTACAGTATCGGCAAAAAAAGATGCTAACTGCCACCGACATTGAAGGGAAGATGTGTCACAACTGAAGTTAACAATACAGACAACCTTAGTATCTTTTAAACCTATTTTTCACCATAAGTCTGGCAGAGAGCTGTATCCTAACAACCTATTGCTGCCGGCCACTGGCTGACACATTTCATAATTTACTAGTTACGTTTGCCTGGGTGGAATCAGTACACTGATTTTTTTTGTGCCCAGATTGTTTTCAAACTGAATCTTTACCCCGTGATTCTGGTGGCCTTTAGATTTACCCTAGTGCATTGTCATGGGTGCTACAACAACTAGCAAGGAGGAAAGGGCCCGTATTTTGGCACTAAGGAAAGGAAAAGTGACAATTAAAGAAATATTCAGGCAGACAGTCAGACATACCACAACCATAATGTGTATCCTTCTTGCTGACTGGAGAGATCCTATTTTGAAAAATTAGCTAGAGGTCTATGCCTAGACGTCTGCAAGATTTTATTAAAATGAAAGGAGAAATGACAAAGTACTAATTGGTGAGTACCAGAACAATATATTTTGTTGTTTTATATGAAATCTCCCATAATTTTATGTCACGATGTCGTAGGTAGCGTCGATGTCGGTGGCAATTTGCATCTTTTTTTGCCGATACTGTACATATATATATATCTATAGTGATACGGCGTATCTCCTACACAAAAAAACAGTACGTAGCATATCTTTTACATAGAATAATATTATTAGGGCAATGAACAGTCAATAAGATTCTTTATTTTTTAAATTAATAATTAGAATTATAAAAAGAATTAATTAAAAATTAGATATTTAGCAATTTTATTGTAGAGTGGCATAAATAGAAGACGGCTTATGGTTATGGGACAGCACAGCTGGCCTCACAACAGGACCTTGTGTGGGAAGTGTGACCTAGGCTTTAGTCTTTGTGTGTAGGAAATACACTGTAGTCTATATGAGTCGGAAATGTGACAGTATAGATTTTTGTGAGTAGGAGTTACGCCTTATCCGTGTAGGAAATGTGACGGTACCCTAAAATAAGCGCAATTTTGTAGGATATGTTAGCGTAAATAACGTTAACAATGAAGCCTATTTTGAGGAGACCTTTCCTCACATAATTATAGCCATATTGTTTTTCACAAAGCGTCACTTCTCTTCTTATAGCTTTGCTTCCACTACTCTTTCCCACAACTTTATGATGTAACTGATAACTATATACCTCTATAGTTACTACAACACTACACATTACATTTATGCTTAAAGATCAATATTAATACACATATACTGTGTGAAAAGGTAGAGAACACTTTGCTACTGAAGATAATTTATAAGTAACCGGGAGGAACATCAGAGTGGGGGACAGGGACTTTGTAGCATATTGCTGATTGGTTGTGGATATAACACGTCATAATAATACTTAAACATTATTGGTTATGTTATAACACGTGGCAGAGCAACACCACATCTACCAGCCACCATACCCTTGTCACACACCATACCCTTGTCACACACCATACCCTTGTCACACACCATACCTGCTACCACCATACCCTTGTCACACACCATACCTGCTACCATCATACCCTTGTCACACACCATACCTGCTACCACCATACCCTTGTCACACACCATACCTGCTACCACCATATCCTTGTCACACACCATACCTGTTACCACCATACCCTTGTCACACACCATACCTGCTACCATCATACCCTTGTCACACACCATACCTGCTACCACCATACCCTTGTCACACACCATACCTGCTACCATCATACCCTTGTCACACACCATACCTGTTACCACCATACCCTTGTCACACACCATACCTGCTACCATCATACCCTTGTCACACACCATGCCTGTTACCACCATACCCTTGTCACAACCATGCCTGCCCCCATCACCATCACCATATCCTTGTCACTCACCATGCCTGCCCCCATCACCATCACCATATCCTTGTCACTCACCATGCCTGCCACCACCACCATCACCATATCCTTGTCACTCACCATGCCTGCCACCACCACCATCACCATATCCTTGTCACTCACCATGCCTGCCACCATCACCATCACCATATCCTTGTCACACACACCACTACTCTGTCTGTATGCTTGGTAAAATGGTTCAAGTATAAATGGGGGTCGAGGTTAAGTTTAGTGTGAAGAAGAGGAACACGGGCGTGGAGGCTACCATAGTAACAAGGCCAGCAGGGTTACGTGAATATTAATTATTTCTTTAGCCTTGTACATGACAAGACAGTCCTGGGATTAATACATACTCGGAGGAAGAAGGGAACATTAGACCACACACAAAGCAACACCTCGTAAGGGAATTATTGCCTGCGGTGATGTGGGCAATATTTTAATGGTTTTCGCGCCCCTTCGGCCCCAGCCAATCATTTTCAGTTTTACAACCGTCCCTCCGGTTCCTTCGTGCTTGCTGTCCCACCTCTCCATCAACTTTCCCTGGTGAGGACTGGTTTTATCCAGAAATAAGGAGTTTGGCATCCTCTACCACACCTTAGCCTAATCTGTCTGTCTCTCATTAGACTGACAGTCACTGAGTCTGAGTGACACTGACCGTTAACACTGGAATCAGTATTGACAATAATCGCCTCACACCGTATTTATTTTTTACTTTTAATTATATAATTATACCAAAAATCAAAACTATAAAATGGTAAATTAATATTTGTTTCCATTGACATCACATTATTCGTGTAATGTTTAGGTATGTAATATGGGGGAGAATACTATCTTTGGGAAGCACAAGGCAGTGTGTTTTTATGCAACGAAAATATAGAAAAGAACGCACACAAATTCACTACTTACACAAAAAAGTTAAAATCTTTCAAAACCAAAGCAGCTGGGACTCTGGGCAAGGAGTGGTGTGTGTGTGTGTATACATCGAGGAATATCCCAGGCTTCTCTGCCACAGACATGTTGACTCCGTCCAAGGTCATCTCCAATATATAAATAGTTTTGCTCCGTCCCCTTGGGTTTGTTCTTGTGTGAATGGACGATAATTTGTGGAAAGTGTTAACGGGTACCAATAGAATGTGTCCATTGGAGGTGTGGGACTGTGGGTGTGGTCACAGACTCACAGTACACACACACACACACCGCTCCTGTCTGGTTGGTGTAGTCACTGTATAATCGCTTCCATCATTCACTGCCTTTCAGAGTACAGACAACATGGCCTCCATACCATTATTAATATAAGGGAGTAATAAGGTGTGTTACTCGAGTACACACACACACACTGAAACTTTAGAAAAATTTCAGAATAGAGCAATCGGCTGTCCAATGTCGACCAGAATAGTGAACATGCAGCGTGAGTTGCGTCTTCCCCCATTAGTGGAGAGAATTCATTCTAATGTTACTTGCTTTACTGTCAAGTGCCTCCATTTCCCATATATTTCACCCCATTACTCTCAGTTAGTCAGAACTTCTATTCGACCAAACTACTTTGTCCCTCCCATACTGCCTGCTGGACGTACTCTTTTAAGATCTGTTTCCTCTATGCTCCGTAGTCTTAATATAGATATAATGGTTGCAGACGTCCCTCCAGGACCCCCTCCGTGGATGCTACCAATACCTGATGTGAGCTTTACACCTACTTCCAAGTCGGAACTGCCTTCTCTACAGCGGCAGTTGACTCTGGAACACAGAAACAGTGACGTCCTCCATCACAGATCCATACTGCCTCTACACTGATGGCTCATTGTAAATGGATGGTGCAACGAGTTGTGCCGTTTTTTCACCTGATATGGAGTCACCTCCAGGGGGCTGGGTTGGCCGTCGTCTCTGTAACTACTCCAGCTCAACATTGTGTGAATTGTATGCTATTCTGGATGCTGTTAGTCTTGTTTGTCAACGTGGAGTGAATGCTGCCATTTGTTGTGACTCTAAACCTGCCCTTCATTCCCTCACTAGTGTTCAGCCCACAAACTCTTCTGTTATTCAGCAGATTTTGTCGTTCTTGTCCTTATTACGTCATCATAACTTGACTATCAAATTCTTGTGGGTACCATCCCATGTAGGTTTATGTCACAATGTTACAGTTGACAGACTCGTAAAGGAAGCCTGCCTTATGCCTCCTCGTGGTGTTGGACGTCCTCTCTCCCTGACATGTTACCTCTCTATAGAGTTCGCTCCACTGCTCTCCTTCCTGTACGGCGACGCAGGGATGCAGGGATGCATCTCCATCACCCATTACGACTCTGTCTGCCGTCACAAGTATTCCTATCGTCGTCGAGGCCTCATGGTTCGAAGGCACAATGTAGTTTCTGCTCGTTTGAGGCTTGGCTACCGGCCAGCATGTCAGGTTGCTGGGATGCAGGGTGAGCCTCCCTTCTCTGAGTGTCGCTTGTGTCGAACACCTCGTGCTAACACCATAGAGCACTATTGCCTGGCCTGTCCCACTGTCCGACACTTACTGCCCCAGGGCCTGCCACTTGATGTGGTTTGTCGACACCTGCTGAATCATCAGGTTTTGGAGGAGCTTCTGGTACGCCATCCTCGATTTGGTGGATTTAAGTACACTGCAGATCATAATGTAATTGTTTGTCTGTAATTTCTGTATGTTTGTACTTCATTCTGCTATGTTATCAAGATATGTGTGTGTGTGTGTAGTAATTTGACTCTCATTGATTCTATCTACTTGTAGGTATAGTTGCATGCCTCTTGATTGACGCTACGGCGCAATAATTTAAAAGAAAAAAAGAAAAAAAAAGGTATGGTGGTGGTGGTGGTGGCAGGTATGGTGAGTCGTGAGTGTCCAGGGTATGGTGGTGGTGGTGGCAGGTATGGTGAGTCGTGAGTGTCCAGGGTATGGTGGTGGTGGTGAGTGTCCAGGGACCAGGGTATGGTGGTAGTGGTCACGGTATAAGGACTAGAGTCTATAGTCATTATACCGTGGTAGTGGTATGGTCTATGATCCTTGCTTGGCTGGTAGCCTACACAGCTCTGGGTTGGTAGATGTGGTGCTGCTGTACCACGTGTTAAAAAGTAACCAATAGCATGATACAGTCTCTAGCCTCCCCCCGACCCCCTATTCTGATGTTTCTTCCTGTCTCCCTCTTATTACTTCCATCTCAAGTAGCAAACTGTACTCTCTACCCTTACACACAGCATAAGTGTAATGAACTTTAAGATCAGTTAATGTGTTTATTGACTCGGGAGTATACTACATGACCTTGACCCAGTTGTCCTCTCTTCCGTTACCTTCGACGAAACAGATCTCATACTCTCAGTCTCTCACCATTTCCCTGGTTCTCTTTTGGCGGTCCCAGCATCTGCTTTGTGTCCGATTTAGGTAACTGAGTTTATCAAATATTATTGAGACAAGTGTATAAATGGTTTTACAAAGCGGAGAGAGAGAATCAAGTCGTGTTAGGCTACTACTACTGGGGCCTAATCCATTTCAGGGACAGTGAGTAATCATTTTCACAAATATCTTTCATACTACGGTAATTAATTGATCGGAATAGTACTTTGGCACTATGTACAAGACACCTTCCGCTAATGTTTGGTAATATAGAGCATTGCCAAATGGTGTTAGTGAAGGATTTTACTTTTTTTTTTATACACATGACGTTGTCTAACATCACCAACATAGGCTATGTATATGAACATCCATTATCCACCATTCCATCCCTTCCTCCCTGACCACTCTATATTATGTTATAATAATTAATATGTTGGTGTTTGTAGAATGTGTGTTTATTTAATCATTATTATTGTATGTCCTAAAGTTATTTAAACGAAAGTAGCCTAGGGGAGGTGGCCGAGTGGTTAGTGTTCTGGACTCATACCCTAGAGGTCGGGAGATCGATCCTCTCAGGTGAGGGCCTGAGAATATTTACTCTTCCGATTTGAGTATCAGGCACTAACTATAAGGCCACCAAACGTCGTAAAACACCCTCACTGGTACCATAACAGCTGCAGTATTTGGGAATAACCCTCACTTCCCTCTCTCTGTGGCTGGGTACCAGTTCGGAAGTCGTGACGTGTGTGTATGTGAGCAGCAGTTGACCTGGGCCACGATAACGGGCTTGATTAAGCCTATGTCCAGTGTCGGATCATATATAAAAAAAAAAAAAAAAAAAAGAGTCCTTGACTAAAGAGGGTATGACCATCATCACCTTATTAACTTTATGTAATGTACTTAGCATTACCATCTATTAATTCCTTTACCCCGCCGTATTAACGTGTTTACTACGAGCAGGTAAGATATGGTATTAAAAATATATCACTACATAATAGGATGGTAAGGGAATTATGAATATATATATATATATATATATATATATATATATATATATATATATATATATATATATATATATATATATATATATATATATATATATATATATATATATATATATATATATATATATATATATATCGTATTATAAGCATAATAGGTGGATAAGTGATGCAAACAATTGTGCATATCACATAAAGTTTATTTTAACAGTCTTTGTCACTATTTAGTAAAGAACAAATCCTGGGAATTACTCTCCATGTTGATAATTAACATATAGCCTAATGGTAAATGGTATTATATTGCATATTGTATATTACATACAGGTAATGGAGGTAGAGGACGTTCCAATGTGTACATTAGTACAACTTTGTATATTACATAGAGGGATGGAGGTAGAGGACGTTCCAAAATGTACATTAGTAGCCTAATTGCCAATCATACAACTTTGTATATTACATAGAGGGATGGTGGGTAGTGGACGTTCCAATGTGTAAATTAGTCCTGGCCAATCATACAACTTTCTATATTACAAAGAGGTAATGGAGGTAAGGATGAGGTGAGGGAGAGAGTGGTAAGGGACATAGCCTATGGAGGTAAAGGATGTATTGGCGTCTCATGTAGCCTAACTTTGCCTTTAAACGTCAAGAGTAAACGCCTTCACTAACACCAAATGTCAATGTCCTATTTTACCAAACATTAGCGGAAGGTGTCTTGTATACTGTGTCAAAGTATCATTCCGATCAATTAATTAGTTTGAAAGATATTTGTGAAAAACGATGATAACTGTCTCTGAAATGGATATTAGGCACCAAGCCTGTGTTACTCTCACTACGGTATAAATACTATTTATAAATAACTTGTAACTTATCAAAGATATTGGCTGTGGTGGTGTTGGTGATGGTGGTAGTAGCGATGGTGGGTGGTTGTAAATCGGGAGAAATGGCCATTGGTGGCAAGCCATTTCTCCCGAAAATGTTCTGTAGCAGGTTGGAAAGACAACCTATAATAGCCCTTCTGCAGTGGTAACACGCCTGCCTCGCATCCGTGACGTCGGCAGATCGAGCCTCGCCCAGCCTCCAGGTCCGAGAGTTGGCTGGGCACCATGGTAGGGAGTTGGGCTTGCCTGGCTGACGTTCAGGAGAGTATATCATTAGAGATAGATACCCTGCAACTTTAACTTTTAAGACAACAACATTCTTAGTACAGACGGTAACAATATCTGCCTGCTGTTGCAGTCGTCTCTTATTACTCCCACGGGCATGGAGATGGAGTGAGTGAGCCCAGGACTTTACCACCATCACGGTCCACTCCCTCCTTTCCTCCATAGTGAAGGACACCTCCTCTCCATCCCTCAGTGATGGTGGCAGCAGAGAGACGAAGTAGTCAAGTGTTAAACATACATTCTGTCACTTAATAAATATATTGCCTTAATTAATGATCATTACGTAGTTGATTGGCGTTAAGCCCAAGTAACAAACATAACGAACGTCTGCTTGTCCAAACACAGACCTCCTGCCTCGGTGCCTTGCCTGCCGACCACATCACACACACACACACACACACACTGCCACCTGTCACACACACACACATTGCCGCCTGTCACACACACACACACACACACACACTGCCACCTGTCACACACACACACATTGCCGCCTGTCACACACACACACACACACACACATTGCCGCCTGTCACACACACACACACACACTGCCGCCTGTCACACACACACACACACACTGCCGGCTGTCACACACATACCCTGATACATATACACACACACGCACACACACACACACACACACACACACACACATATTTCCACATATCTATAAATATATTTCTCTAATGTCCATAACATTATACACCCTGAGTCCCTGACACACACACACATACAGTACATTTTTCCACATATTGAATAATACACTCTATCACTCTATAAATATATCGCCTTGATAATTAACCATTATGTAGTCGATAGGCTTTAACCTCAACTAACACACACACACACACACACACACACCCTGACACACATACATACACATTTCTCCACATATACACACTCTATCACTCTATAAATATAGCGCCTTAATTAATAACCATTACCGGTATGTATTCAATAAACGTTAACCCCAAATAACACACACACACACACACACAAAACAATTCCAAATATACAATGTATACTAATTTGAAATTTCAACAGTTTTTCTCTCCATTGAGCAGTGTTGCTTTATAAAGATATTTTCACGCCCAATATGGCTAGTTACTTCTACAAACTGGGTTATGTATTTAATGTTGTAGGGTTATTTTTATGATGTTACAGTACTTGACAGGTATTATAAAATATTATTTATATTAATTGAATTAAATGTCAATATAATTATCAACAAATTGGTTATATGGTTGAGTGTTTGGGCTAGTATTGGCTGGATATTGGGCTGGTTTTATGAAGGAATATAGCCAAGGTTTGAAGACGCCGGCAATTTGGCGGTAAAATATTGTCAGTTTACCATTAACTTGTGTGAGGTGAGGATGTGTGTGTCATATAATAATTATCTGGTTATCACAACACATTATTACCGCCTTTGTCCACAATATAGAAAAATATAAATAATTAATGTTATAAAAAGTTGTGAGTGTTAAAAATAATCATCTAACGTTATGTTAGTTGAAATATCGGTATCTTTACCTTTATTTATTTCTCGAGTGAACACAAAGTATTTATAATTACCGTAACGTAATGTATAAAATGAATAATTCTAACTTTAAATACCTTTTATTAATTAAGTTTGTGTTATATGGGGATAGTAATAGTTTGATTCCTCCAAAGTATGCCAGGAAACACAACCAGATTAACGTGGATTTATTTAACTTAAGTTATATATTCAACACGTCCAACACAAACCCTGTTCTTTTGGATAAAAGTACAAAAGAATTACTCTACTAAACATGATGAATTTTTGTACGAAAACTGACTTGACTTGGAGTTACAGAAAGAAATGAGATGAGAAGGTAAGAATCTTTTGTATTTGTTTATTTCTAACTCTTATATAGAGTAACATAATTTATTATGTAGGTAATGAAGTAGATAAGTACTAACTTAGGTTTACTATATAATATATTTTAATATAATTAGCCACTATTTTGGACCATTCCAAGACACTTTTCCTCTATGACAGACGAGTACACCACAAAACGTAAACAACAACATGAATCTTATGGATGATAATGACCAGTTTGTGGCTGCATTGGTCCTTGTAATTAATATTAAAGATTACCATAGGCTTGATTTGTTGTCCATGTTTGCATTCAATGAAGTTTACACGTGTACCACACACAGACACACACACACACAAATACCACTGCTGGTTGTACACTCTTCTATTATCTTTCCGTCACTACGGGATGTAAACACAGTAAAATATCGACATCGTAATTTCGACTTTAAATGTGTTTTTTGTTGTTCGAAAATTATTTGTATTGCAAAAATGTTTTCTGATATTAATCCACCTTTTTTGCTTGGAATTAATTTATATAAATACATTATTTATTGACTTTGTTCTGTATACGAGGAATGGTCTTGGCTAGAAATGCATTCCATCTTTGTTCCACAAATGCCGCCGCGGTTCCTCGTTCACAGAAAGTTATTATTCCGCCAGTCCCACGAAAACCCCGTACGCGGAGTTAGTAAATATAAATTATAGTGTGATACTCCCTTCAGGGATGGTGCTATGGAGAGTTTGGTTTGGTAGAGGAGGAGTGGATGATGCTGGGTTAAGAGAAGTCATGTCTTGTTATAGGTTTTTGTGTAGGGGAGGAATTGTCACTGTTATGTCTACCTAAACGTCGGGTGATCCTATCTAATAATGGTGAATGTGTGTTGTGGATTGTGGATGGTGGTGTCAAGTATAGTAGGCTGAATCTATTGTTGTGGTGGATTGGAATGGGGAGTGAAAAAGGGAGGAGGTAAAACAATCCTAGCAGATCTAATACTGTACGTCAAACGCCGTCGTGAAGCCCCCAACACCGGTGTAACCTATTATATAAAGTGACCGGGGCAAATTCCCGGAACCTGTGTGGCCCTGGTTAAGAACACAGTACTTCTGTATTAATACCGTCATGTACTTAATTAATATTAATACAAATTGTGCTCAATACCACTGTGTGTGTGACAGGGTACGGGAATTGCGGCTCCGCCGTTACGGTGAGGCCGCAGCGGCGGAGCAGCAGTGTGACAACAGCCTAATAACTTACTATAATCCTATTATAATCTAAGGTGTGTGGTTTGTTAACAAGGTTCTGTTAGTAATAATATTATTATATTGTGAGTTGAAGTGTATTAACAGTGTTATAGTTTTATTATAATCTAAGGTTTGATAAGGTTCTGTTGAGTAGATAGATAGGAGTTGTAGGTCTATCTCGGATGTGTTGCCTTTGTATCGGTCCTTCCTAGTGATACTTTTATACGTGGTTTGACGCTCTGGGTCTAGTTTGAGATATCTATTTATGTCCTTTGATGAACTATTCTTAATTTTCTTTTCTCTTATTTTCCATAACTTGTACACTGTTTCCTTGCTGTTTTCGATTATATTGTTAAATAGTAGGTTCCCGATTATAATGTCCTCCTCCTGCTGATAGGGGCGCTGTAGTACCAGGTTTTTTCTTCTCACTTCTTCGTATATCACACAATGCAAGATGAAATGTTTCAGATCTTCTTTTTCCTCACCACATATTACACTCTCAGTCCACTTCTGATTTTTAAATCTATTTTTATCAGACAGGTTTTTGGTTGTTACTCCTACACTTGAATAAGATCATTGACGCCTCTGTTTGATTTGAGTAATAAAGTAAATAAAATCCATTTAATAATTATCAAAGATAAAAGTGATGCATCAAGTTTGAACCTGATTATCAGGTAAAAGTTGTATTACATAATTATGTAATTATAAATGTTAACTTATTACCTTGCTGCTATATATATGAAACCGTTTTAACCTTATATATATATCATTGAAATTATGAACAA
The DNA here is from genome assembly GCA_034508575.1 of Petrolisthes manimaculis. Taxonomy (NCBI): domain Eukaryota; kingdom Metazoa; phylum Arthropoda; class Malacostraca; order Decapoda; family Porcellanidae; genus Petrolisthes; species Petrolisthes manimaculis. The sequence continues at coordinate 143,394 of JAWZYT010000324.1, forward strand.
TTCTGGATAGGGATTCCCTCACGATAATTATTATTGCCAGGTCACCTTTGGCCGCCATTTTACAAAATGTAAACATGGGATTCCTGTCATTGTGTTTCTCTTTGTAGGTTTCTCAGAAATGATTAGGGGGGTTCGGGAAGAGGGGGACAGGCTTTCTACCCACCCCAAGCCTGCCCCCTACTCCCGTACCCCCAAGCCTGCCCCCTACTCCCACACCCCCTTTAATATTCAATAGAAATTATACAAATGTCATTTGTGTTTTATTTTATTTATAACTAACTTACTGTCGTAGTAGTAGTTGTAGTAGTAGTAGTAGTAGTAGTAGTAGCCTAGTAGTAGTAGTAGTTGTAATAGTAGTTGTAGTAGTAGTGGTAGTAGTCGTAGTAGTTGTAGTAGTAATAGTAGTAGTTGTTGTAGTAGTAGTTGTAGTAGTAGTTGTTGTAGTAGTACCGGTAGTTGTAGTAGTAGTAGTAGTTGTTGTAGTAGTAGTAGTAGCAGCCTAGCAGTAGTAGTAGTAGTAGTAGTAGTAGTAGTAGTAGTAGTAGCCTAGTAGTAGCCTAGTAGTAGTAGTAGTAGTAGTAATAGTAGTAGTAATAGTAGTAGCCTAGTAGTAGTAGTAGTTGTTGTAGTAGTAGTAGTAGTAGTAGTAGTAGTAGCCTAGCAGTAGTAGTAGTAGTCTAACCACTGTATTGGGAAACATTGTCATTTTTATTGAAAATTCATTATTGTACACAACATTAGTGACAGGTTTAGTAGTAGTAGTAGTACCTGTAATAATAATAATAATAATAATAATAATAATAGTTCCTTTCCACGGCACTTGACATCTGACAACTTGTACCAAGCACGTCCATGTTTGTGTGTGAGAGAGAGAGAGAGAGAGAGGGGGGGGGGGGGGGGAGGTAAGCGGAGGAGAGTAAGGAGAGAAAGAGGAAAGGGAAGATGGGAAGAAAAAGAGATAGGCCTATAAGGAAAATATAGAATGTTAGGTAGGCAGTTATGGACTTATGGTCCCCCCTCCCCCCCCCCAACCCTACACACACACACCTCCCTCCTCTCCATCACCCCTTCTCACCTCTCATTCCTCATCACCCCTTCTCACCTCTCATTTCCCCCACCCCACTCTTCCCTCTCACCTCCCTCACACCCCACTCTTCCCTCTCACCTCCCTCACACCCCACTCTTCCCTCTCACCTCCCTCACACCCCACTCTTCCCTCTCACCTCCCTCACACCCCACTCTTCCCTCACACCTCCCTCAACCCCCACTCTTCCCTCTCACCTCATTCCCCTCACACCGCACTCTTCCCTCACACCTCCCTCTCACCCCACTCTTCCCTCTCACCTCCCTCACACCCCACTCTTCCCTCTCACCTCCTCCACTCACACCCCACTCTTCCCTCTCACCTCCCTCACACCCCACTCTTCCCTCTCACCTCCCTCACACCCCACTCTTGCCTCTCACCTCCCTCACACCCCACTCTTCCCTCTCACCTCCCTCACACCCCACTCTTCCCTCTCTTACCCTCACCCAACCCTACGTCTATTATTTTAAATTAATGTACTGGTATATTATTTTAGTTGTTTATTATCTAATGTGTGTATTATTTTAGCTGTATATTACCTTAGCTGGATATTTTAACAGTTTATTTTCCTAGCTGTATAGCTGAAGGTAATATACCTTCGTTGTATATTATCTTAGCTGTATAATATCATTGCTCTATATTATTATTAACTTCAGCTATAACAGTATTCAGCTTTTTTAGCTCCATATTAATGTTAATATTTTTCATTACCACACTATTTTCTTATCAGCCAGTCAGTCAAAAATATAATTTTATTGTTTCCTTCAGAAAATATAATCTCTGCTTTCTGTTACTCTAGACACCCCGTACTTGTATTAGTAATGTGGATAATACTTTAAGGGGTTTGGCGCCCCTTCGGCTCCAGCCACTAGCCTTTAGTTCTTCAACTGTCCCTCTTTTCTTTCTATTTCCTTTCTGCTTGCTGTCTCACCTCTCTAATGGTACTAACTAGTTAATGTTACCTTGAAAAAAATTATACACACTTCTTATGGTATCTCATTTGCATCATATTTTTCTACTGGGTCTTTATATTACAAGATGGTAGGATACATTACAGAACAACCATAAAGCTGTAATAATTGAAATGCAAGAAAACAAAGATAATACATTTCAAAAACAAATAGAATACTGTACTGGTACCTTGTATAGCCTTCTTGAGATTAACAACACATTAATGTTACTGGTAGTTAATTTATATATATATTTATAATACAGAAACAAAACTTGGAATCCCTAGACAATACAAACATTACAAAAAAAAACATAACTTCAAATATTGGTGGGCAGAAAATAATATACTATATAATTTTCTCAGTGAAAAACAATATAATTAATTTTATTCAACAGATATATTGACCTATAGCTCTTTATTATTATATTATTAATACATATCATACAGTTACTTGTATATTAATTAATGTGTTTTGTTTTCCACAGAATGGCACCTTTGAACAATACAATGCAGCTGAAACAGTTACTACTTCGTTCATCAAGAGGGAAACACGTCATTCATATTGATGAAGGACAGACAGTGGCTCATATAAGAACTTTTCTCAGTCAAGCTGATGATTTACCTTTTAATGACATCAGATTGTATGCATCGGGAATTTTACTTAATGATGATACTCTGCTTTTGTCAACAATAACCTCCGTAATTATAGACGTCAATATAACATTAAGAGGAGGTAAAGTACACGGTTCACTCTCCCGTGCTGGTAAAGTTAAAAGTCAAACCCCCAAAGTTGATAAGAAAGAGAAGAAGAAATCAAAGACAGGTCGAGCAAAAAAAATACAACAATACAATAAACGATTTGCCAACCATGTGTTAAATAATAATAACAACAACTAATGTAATTATATGATTCTTACTCACAAACTGACCACCAATTCAACCATATAATCACCATTACCACAACAACAAAACTAAATAATGTAATTATATGATACTCACTAACTGACCACTAATTCAACCATATATCACTATTACCAAAGCCTAATAATATTGTTGTTAATTCTTTCTTAATATTATATAGCCTGACGGGTTACTAGGTTACTATATTTATGCATCACATAAATTATACAGCATTTGTAATAAAGTTTAATATTTCCAATTCTTATTTCTGTACAACAAGCCACTCCAATCAATACGGTACAGAGTATTTAATTAAGAATATAAAATAAACTTACTTTTTTCAACCCTGATGTATTTTTAATCCCTTATAATAATAATAATAATATTATATACAGTTGCATGACCAAGTTCGTTAATCCAGTACCTACTGTTTGTTATTTCCATAATTGTTTCCTTTCACCTTCTGCTCTATAACAACTTGTAATAACGTTTTGTACATTACATTTGAATTACAAAAGTAGCTCTATACTATTTTTACACTTCCTGTTTACTACTGGTGATGAATTACCCTTTTGTTCAACAATAAACAAGGACAGTACTTCACTACATAATAGTTACAGACATAAACCACTAAAACCTTTATATATCAAGGTTATAAAGGAATACCTGTTGTTGGATTATAGTATCTTGTGATATAAAATAATAATAATAATAATAATAATTAACGGTTTATTTACATAGCAGTCAGAGACTGAAAATATACATAGGGGAAAAAATTACATTAATATTAATTCTTAATTCTAAGATCAATAGGCTACAACTTGGAGACATACATACAGTACTAGTTAATTTAATTGTTTATCTTTCGCACTAAAGTGTGAATAGTGCTATGGCGATAGCGGTCAGTGCGAGGGGCTTTGAGTGGCACCAGTTTGTTTTGGTGTCTGGTAGCCCTGGCTAGTGGTGGAGCGTTAGGTGGCAGTAGATGACGGTGACGTGGGTTACTTAACAAGCCTTCTCCAAACTTGATAAGGGCTTGCTCATACATGGCTGTCAGGCTGAGCAGACTCAGGGTGGTGAGGGCATGATTGTAGCTGGTGTAGGCAGGGCCAAGTATGACCCTGCATGCCCTCTTCTGTACTTTCTCCAGCTGTTGTTGCTGTGTTTTAGTCAGAGATGAAGACCACACTGGGGAGGAGTACAGTAGGGAGGGTAATATGAAGGTGGTATAGACTACCTTCAAATCCCCTGCTGGAGTCCCCAGAGACCTGAGTCTGCGCAGCATGTATAGTTTGTAAGAGGCTACCTTGACCATCCTAGCTACATGTTGCTTCCATGATAATTTATCATCCACTGTGATGCCGAGAAGCTTGGAGTGGATGACTTGGAGTGGATGAGGGCCAATTGTGAGCTGGGGGGGCGGCACAGCTGTAGATGAGGTACAGACGTGCATTACCACGGTCTTGGTGTGGTTGATAGAGACATTGTTATGCTCTGTCCACGTCTGCAGTCTGTCGAGGGTGGTTTACAGTGGGTCATAATCCGGCGTCCTAGTGTTGACTGGGATGCCAACCGTGCAGTCATCCACGTATTTCCATCGATTTTGGGTGTCGGTGAGGGCATCATTGATCAGCATGAGGAATGAGAGTGGTCCAGTTTTACTTCCTTGCGGCACGCCGCAAGTGAGCTGTTGCAGAGGAGATATAGAGCCCTGATAACGGACCACCTGCTGCCTTCCTGTGAGAAAGTCAGCCAGCCAAGCTACCAGGTTGGGGTGGAGTCCCAGGTTAATGGCCTTGTTGATGACAACAGTGTGGTCTACAAGATCAAACGCTTTCCTAAAGTCTACAAAAGCAAGGGCGAGAGAAGTGTTACGTTTGTCCAAGTGGCTGTGGATAAACTCAAGGAAGCTGACTAGGCAGTGGGAGGTGGAGGTGGATTTGATGTTGCCGAACTGACGAGTGTCTATAATAGGCTCCAATTGCAAGCTAGGATGGGATAGACTATAGCTGTTTGTTAATTTGTGAATAAGACCAGTTAAATACGAAATCTTCACAAAGGAGGCTAGGGAGAGGTGTGATGGCAACTGGTCTTAGGTCATTAAAGGTTTGTGGGGTGGGAGTTTTAGGGATGGGAGTGACGTAGGAAATTTTCCAGTCAGCAGGGCAAGCATTTTGAGCGAGGGAGGCGTTGATTATGGAGCAGAGGGGCGTGGCTAGTTCAGGGGCAAATTCCTTGTAAATTTTAATGGGGAGGTGTGGTGGATCTGTTAGATTTAAATGAGGTTATCAGTTTGGCAATCTCAGCCTCATGGATAGACAGGAGTGGAGATGGGGAGGGGAGGTAGGCAGGGAGAAGGCTGGTCTGAAGAGGGGGGAGAGTTTGACAGATAGCGGCAAAGTGACCGTTAAGCGCCTCAGCCGCATTATCAGGAGAAAGGTGTAAAGTACAGGGGAAGGAGGGGGATTGCTTTTGTAAACCACAGAGAGATTTAATCTTGGAGTACCATTGTCTGTTGTTGGCCTGTTTTAAGTGTTGCACTTTTTCTGGGTAGTAGCAAGCCTTGGCAGTCCTAATCTCCCTTATTACCCTGTTTCTAAGGCTTCTGTACTGGACTGGGTCGGTGTAGTAGTGCCTGTTTCGTAGCTGTAACAGCAGCTTTATTCGTGGTGTCATCCATGGGGTGTCAGCTGGATGCACACGGATGGTCTTGGTGGGGAAGTAGTGATGGTAGGCCTCTGTAGTGGTGTTGACGTAGTTGTGCCATTTAATGTGGACGTCTAGTGGCTCTGTCACCTCTATCCATGGGTGGTGTACCAGCCACTGTCCAAACTCTCTTATCGACGAGTGTGTGTTATAATAGGACCCAAACCCACTTGGTCTTTACTACTGGTACTGTACTGAGTGAAGGAAGGGATATATATAGGTCATAGGAAGGACACTACAGATTAACACTGCTCACTCCTTCACTCCGCTTTCAAGGTCATACCAAAGAGAGAGAGTTATCCCTCATCACGTCCCTCCCTCAGTTTCCAGTCTATTATCTTATAATAATTAATATTTTGGTGTTTGTAGAATGTGCGTTTATTTAATCATTATTATTGTATGTCCGCTTTCAAGGTCATACCATTGAGAGAGAGAGAGAGAGAGAGAGAGAGAGAGAGAGAGAGAGAGAGAGAGTTAGTTGAGGCTAATAACAATTGGTACACAATGAGTAGCCTAATATAATTTACTGAGGGATGTCCAGTACAGGTGGATTATACAAAGTTACAACACATTAAAAAAATATCCGTATAAATGTATATATTTTATACTATTTTTAATCTTATATACCAACAATCAAAACTTCAAAATGGTAAATTAAGATTTGTTTTCCATTGACATCACATTGCTCCTGTAACGTTTAGGTATGTATTATATGGGAGAATAAATACTCCTATCACTGGACTAAAGTACATATGTTCAGGTTTTTTTCCATTGACATCACATTACTCGTGCAATGTTTAGGTATGTAATAAGTACTGCTATCATTGGCCCAAGGCCTATGTGTGTGTGTGTGTGTAGGTATATGGGTGTGTGTGTGTGTGTGTGTGGACGAACAGGTAAAAAGTCTTACATAGGATGATTGAAACTATGGAAAATGAGTTAAAAATGAGCAGTGTAAAGGTTAATACAAGTTCCAAATGGGAGTTATTCTTTCATCTCAGTCACTATCCTAATAGGGTTGCACGAAATGCTAAACAAGTAATTCAACCTTCAGGACTGCCTGGAGCATACATTATGTTTGGGTGTATTAGGCAAATGCATGGAACTTATAACCATCCCAATCCTTTGACCTTTAAGTTTTGCTTTAAAAAATACTGCTAGGAAAGGAGGTACGGTATCGCTTCATGCAGAGAAAATAAATACTACTAATGATGAAAATATTGATTGCAAATCAAATGCTATGAAGCTGACAGCAAAAAGAACTTGTAGGAAACTATAATTATAGTGATAGAGACTTGGCGGTGGAACTGTGTATAATTAGCCTCTGTTTTAATGACCTCTGGACACTGACGATGAATTAGATAATGACGAGTTTGATGGACAGCTAGGAGAGAATTTACAGTTATGTGAAAGACTAAGCAAATCAGCTGATCAAGTAATTGAAGAAGAAACTTTGAAGTATATTGGTGGCTATGTTGTAAAAAAGTTCTCTGATAAATCGTAATTTAGGTCATAAAGTTAGTGAGTGTAACTCTATGAACATCACCTGGACTGAAACAGTAAATAGAAGTCACCTCTACCTTCCTACTCATTTTTTTCCCACTTGAAATCTATATAATTTATTATTATATTATAATTATGAGAGGTATTTATATCTGTTCATGGAGACACTCTTTTTATTATTGGAAAATACTGTAAAAACAATTGTATGAGAAATAAGGCGTGTAGAAAATTATCTGCCTGCGAAAATTTCTGTTTATTTCATGATAAGAAAGCTTAATAATGATATAAAAATAAATAAGAAAGGTAGAACTTGCAGAAGTGAACAGAGAAAAATGATTAAAATGACTAAATAGATACTGTAGATAGCATATACAGTACCTAAGGAAATTATATGTTTTATGTAGGCCTATGCTAAGGAAAAGGGACTGTCTAAATAGCCTATAATAATTAAAATGTTACTTTCTTTATGTACTTTCCTGTTTAACATTATAAAACAATATAGATAATATATCTGGGATAAACAGTACGATGAACAAGGAAATAATGACGAGCTAATTAATAAGATGGGTGGACAGCTGACGTCATCATCTCCTCGGGACTCGTCTCGCGCTCTCTGGCTGGCTGACCTGTCTAACAAAATAGGCCCAAGGTTTAAAGAATCTTGACTATTATAGGCCGTGTATTGGCCTAAAGTACACGTGTTAAAAGGTTACCTACCGTACGTACACAGGAACAAGAAGAGGGAAGACGGGAAAATAATAAAACATTATTTATTACCGGTACTCTTGATGGACAGACAGGCAGGCAAAATGAGTGGGTGTTAATACTGACGCAGAGGTTGTGTGTTAAACAAGTGTTGAGTAGACAAGTGAGACAACGAACGAAAGGATAACTAATATTACGGATAACTTTAGTCTATCACAACCCCTCAATAGTGTTTATAAGTCTTAAATAATGAGTTGTTGTGGTTTATATACGAAAGGATAACCTCTCAATAGTGTTCATAAGTAGTTTGTTATTATTCTTTTTCTAATCTATTGGGCCGGTTGGCAGTCGAGGCTTGATGGTATTGATATTAATAAGTCTGGTCCACTGACTTTGCCACAGAAGATTAATTGATTTTTTTCCGAGGGATAGACATGACTGTAGATCACGAGGGACGTCCCAAGTCTCCTCGAGGTTCACCGCCAATTTCAAGTAAGTCTGTCCGTTCATTGCCATAAATACGACAGTGTCCGGACACCCAGAACAGAGTGAAGGACTTGGTGTATAAGTGCAACTTATTAATGATGAGACCCTGGATTTCATTAGAAACAGTTTGACATGAGTTACCCTAATTGCCTGAAGGGCTGACTTTGAGTCTGAGAAAATGATTATTGAATTATGACTAGAATTTAGTGCATAGTCTATGGCTTTTTCTCTTGCAAAAAGTTCTAATGTAAACACAGATGTATGAGTCGGCAATCTATACCTAATTTCACATTCATTCGACCAAACACTCACACCAACACGTTCATCCGACTTGAGCAGTGACTCACCAGTTCCTCTCCTACGATACAGCACTAATATCACACACAGTGTTAACACGTAACCAATAGTAGGGTAAAACAGACTAGTCTACAACTCGTCATCCAAGGTGTCCACCACGGTCGAGTTACTGTTCACGTCCTTCACTTCCTGTCCGACAAGTGAGAGTTTGCTCATGTAGTCTTAACCAAGGTATATATAGGCGTAGATGTATATACCTTGGTCTTAACTATGGCTTCACGTGTTCCTTTAGAGTGAAAGTGCACTAAATATACCCAACATAAGAGACAGTCCGCTCTCAGTCCGCTTTGGGACTTGGGTTGCTCTGGGGTCCTTTAGGCCGTATAGGGCCTCACATTAGGGGCCAGACTCACGTAACACCACCAAAGTGTCCCTGTGAATTTGCCTCTTTTAGGACACAGTTCACACCATACCTTAAATTAACCCTACTCAAAGGAAAAATAACCAAACAACACAACTTAATCTAACCGTACCTCACACCTAATTAACCTATTATAATCTATTTTAACACCTCACTTAATCACTCACTCGATTATATAACAAGGGAATCACCACACACACACATACATAAACACACACACACACGTATTCATACATACACATGCATACATACATACACAGTGCACACACACACAGAAATGTAAGCTATACAAGGGAATTACCACACACACACACTTTATATATATGTGGCTTACACTGTATCAGTAGGAGGAAAAAGCAGCTTACTTTTCTATAATATTGAATCTCTTTCAAGTACCTTGATTTTCGGAGTTTTCTGGTTCTTTGGAGCACAAAAACTCCGGAAATGAGGTCCAAAGCAACTAGAATCAGCTTCAAATTTTCCTAAATTATCCAAAGAAGGGGGAATCCCCCCACATTCCTGACATTCTTTCATACACCAAGGAGAGGGGTGGTGGTTGGGTATTGGATCGGGTAGGTAGGCAGGGGGTAGGTAGTTGGGTTGGTTGGTTGGGTGGTGGATGGGTGGGTGGGGGTACTTGCTGGTGGGCTCCTTGGGGGTTATGGGGGAGGGATGGGCTGGGGGATAGGGGTGGGAATGGAGGGGGGGGATGGTGTAACTGATCAACCTCTCTCTCTTTCTCCCTCTCTTTGTGTGATACTGGGGGGGATAGGGTGTGTGTGTAGGGTAAGGGTAGGGTAGTAGAGGGGAGGGGGTTACTGTGGAAGGGTATGGGACTCTCTTGTTATGTCTGTGTGTATGTGTGATGCTTGGGATGTAAGATTTGAATTGTTGGGGGGGTGGGGGTTCCTTGGGTTGGGTAGGGGGATGATGGGGGTTGGGGGAGGTAGTGATAGAGGGAGGGAGGATGGAAGGGAGGGGTTGGTATTCTACAAATACTCTTTCTGTTTTTTTTTTTTTTTTTTTTTTTTTTTTTTTTTTATAGAGTAATGTTGTTTATCATCAGTTCTTTATTACTTCTATGTATGTATGTATGTATGTATGTATGTATGTATCACTTTAACTTCACTGTCCATCACAGATAAAAATACTATAAGGGAAAATATGACATAGTAAACAATTTGGAGATAAATAAGTCCTCCAAATACTGCTATGAAACACACACACCTATATGGAAGAAGCTTGTTTCATGGCATAGACAGGAGGAATCAGAAGCCTCCAATTTTCATACACGATCATAGGATTCTAAATAAACAAAGGAGGACTGATAATAAAACTCTGATTCGCAATAAATGCAAACTTTTCGTGTTTATTAAATCACAGGTTACAATCAAAGCAAATAATTCCAACAAACTATTCCCAGCAATATTAGGTCACAATTATTTTTACTCATCTGGAATTATTTCCTGGCATACTTTGGGTGATTCAACGCATTCCAATGTACACTGGAGCTCGTAAATTAGTGACCACGTCCTCAAAATGTTTATGTTATCTGAGCTGGTAACACTGTGTGGAGAAGGTGTCATTGTAAGTGAAAGATTGTATCATAATCCATCTACTATGTTCCACCAACTCTGATTCCTCCCCAAATAAATGTTACCAGCTCAATTGGCATAAACATTTAAGTAGGTGTTCCCAAATAAATGTTACCAGCTCAAATAGCATAAACATCTAAGTACGTGGTCACGAATTTACGAACTTGGGTGTACAGCCACCATCAATTATCCACTGACACTTTCCTTCCATCGTGGTAAATATCTTGGTAATAAAGAACAACACCTGTATTATTTTGCAGCACCTCATAATAATTGAGGGGGTTGAGTTGACATAAAATATTGTTGTATGATTATATTTTGATATGATACTGATTTATTTGCATGATGGAAGGAAAGTGTCGTTGGTTATTTCATTGTGGCTGTACCAAAAGTATAGGCTACTATATCATTAAAATACAGGTTATATTCAAAGTAAATACCAGTACAAAAAACAATAAAGGTCTGTGTGTGTGTCAGTCCAACCACAGAGTGTCAGAATCACTCATTCATTTTATTCTAGATATTATAGAACACACACACACATTCTCTTTCCCCCTCTCTCTCATACACAAGAAACAAAAACACACCAACTCTCTCTCACTCTCTCTCTCTTTCTCTATCCAACTCACACACACAAAAAAAAACCACACACACAGAATAAAAATACCAGCATATACAACATCAGTAAGCACCATCGTTTAATTTATTACAAACAATTATTACACACACACACTCACTTTAAGTACCATCATTTAATTTAATACAAGCAGCTATACACTACATAAAACAATAACATTACATGTGAACATGAAAACATTAGACAGCAATTTGTTATATAGCTACATATATGTGGAGGATTTTTATTGACCACGACTGTACATAGGGTCGATTCCACAGTGGTTCATAGTGGTTTGTTAGCATACAAACGAAAGAATCTTAGACGTGTAGATAAATTTTTGCAACACAACATTAATTTTTTTTCATAGCACAACTAAGTGCAACTTTTTAAACACTAGTATTATGGCCAAGGAGACAAAGTATGATAATTGTTTACTATGAATTAATTAATTACTTGAAGGCAAAACAAGAATATTCTGACACTGTATACCTCTGTTAATTAGGACTCTGTGATCGTGTATAAAATTGGAGACTTCTGCTGATTCCTCCTGACCATGCCACGAAACAAGTTCTTTCCCTATAGGTGGTGTTTCGTGGCAATATTTGAAGGACTCATTTTTCTCCAACTTTTAGATTACATCACAGGATCCCTAATTAAAGGTGAACATTGAATCAATCTCCCAATATGTTGTGAGAGACAAAGAGGAAAATATACACCATTATTATCATCCTTATTTTTAACACTGTATAATTATATGATATAATATAGGTATTGTGTTAACACAACATTAAACAAACTCAAACAAGTAACACAAATGGAACTAATCCTAATATAACCTTCCTGGAGGTGGTAATTATTAACAAGGAAATATCTTAATGATTAGTATTGTATTGTTCCCTTGTTATAAGTAAATATGGAAACTGGTGGTAATTATTTTATTCATTGAGAGAGTTAATTAAAGGTTTGATTCTCTTGTTGGTGAAGGAAGGTCTCTAGAGATTCTTGTAAACTATGTCATCAAACAACTGATTCTTTATTAGTACCATTGAGGGAATCACTACCACTACTACATCCACCACCACTACCACTACCACCACCATTACTACTACATCCACCACTACCACTACCACCACCACCACCACCACCACTACCACTACCACCACTACCACCACCACCACTACCACCACCACCACTACCACTACCACCACCACTACCACCACCACCACTACTGGTTGTCTGGTACTTTTGGTGGTACATAAAGAAGGTGAGCCAGCCTACGACACATTGGAGCAAGGTACAGCAAAATATTAATGTTCACAAAGCGATTCCAAGAGAAGTATACAATTACAGATATTACAATGGCAAACAATGATGTCACTACTTCCACTTGCATCACATACTTTGGCACACTCAGCATAATAGGTCCCCACACCACCAGGCACATCTCCATTGCCTCTGTCGAGTTGTTGTCAGGGTCAAGGTCTGAAATATTAACACACACGTTCACTATAAGACAAAAGGAGACAGTGAGAAAAATATTAACACCTATGTTCAGTATTTGGAGAGAGAGAGAGAGAGAGAGAGAGAGAGAGAGAGAGAGAGAGAGAGAGAGAGAGAGATTTAATTGATGTATGTGTGTGTGTGTGTGTGTGTACCACCGAGTTATTTTGTTGGTTGGTGTTTCCCCCTGTGTGTGTGTGGGGTGTGTGTACTACTGGGTTATTTAGTTGGTTGGTGTTTCTTCGTGTGTGTGTGTGTAAACCATTGAGTTTCCCCTGTGTGTGTGTGTGTGTGTGTGTGTGCATTGATAGGTCAGGTTGTATGTTATATTGTGTATAAGATAAGTTTGGTTACACTCACCAGTGGGACAGGGTTGACTCACTGTACCACACTCCTTGCTACTAGTACAAGTAAGAGTGACAGTAAGGTTGGGAAAGTGAGGCAGTGGTCGGCTACAGTTGTATTGTTGAACATTCTGGTTGTGTCCTGGTGGTGTGGTATCAGTCACCCTCATCCAATCTATTCCAATCTGTAAGATTAAGTTATTATTATTACACATTCATAAACACACCTAGTATAATGTACAGTACAGTTGTAACATATAGTCCTTGACCAGCTCGGGTGTGAAGGAAAGTCTGTTCAATGACTATGTGCTTTGACTGTACAGGCCTAATGTACATAATGTGTATATGTGTACAGGCCTAATGAACATATAATGTGAACACTTGTATTAATATAACTGTATTCAATGAAATACAATACACACACACACACACACACACACACACACACACACGTGGAAAAATGACCGAAGAGAAAACTCAAGAGAGGTGCACATACACACACACACACACACACACAATTCCTGTTGGATTCACAATATTCTCATTTTAATTTGTGTGCGTGTATGTAATGAATGTGTTGAATTGAAGGTTACTGATTCTTACACACAGGGCCACAAAACATTTATATATATATATATATATATATATATATATATATATATATATATATATATATATATATATATATATATATATATATATATATATATATATATATATATATATATATATATATATATATATATATATATATACTTTATTATAATAATTATTATAATTATTATCATTATAATTATCATTATTAATAATATTATAATTATGTTTATAATAATTATCATTATCATTATTATCATTACTATTATTATGATTACTATTATTATGATTACTATTATTATTATTATTATTATTATTATTATTATTATTATTATTATTATTATTATTATTATTATTATTATTATTATTATTATTATTATTATTATTATTATTTTATTATTATTTATATTACTATCATTATCATTATTATTATTATTATCGTTATTATTATTACTATTATTTTCCTTATTATTATCATTATTATTATTATATTACTATCATTATCATTATTATTATTAATATTACTTTTATTATCATTATTCTTATTATATTATAATAATAATAATTATATTTATTACTATCAGTACTATCATTATCAAAAATTATTAATAACAACAACAACAACAACAACAACAACAACAACACAACAACAACAACAACAGCAACAACAACAACAGCAAGAACAACAACCATACAGAATAACAACAAAACAACAACAACAACAACAACAACAACAACAACAACAACATCAACAACAACAACAACAACACAACAACAACAATACAACAACAGCAGCACAACAACAGCAGCACAACAACACGAACAGAAAGAAGAAAAAGAAGATGTTGATCATTTTGATATATATATAATAATGAGAGAGAGTTAATAATAATAATAATAATAATAATAATAATGAGAGGGATAGTTAATAAGTATAGTAATATGAGAGAGAGAGAGATAGAGAGATACATGACCTATTAATGGAGTGAACTGAACACAACTGACCTGAACCAAGTAGTATCGTGGAGGTGATGTGGTTGAAGGTGTGTTATTGTATACCTTAACACTGGTGGAGTCAGGAATGTACCGACCACACCTCATCTGCTCCAGCCACACGTGTTGACTCATGATGGTGTTGTTTGGAGTGTTAGTCATTCTTATATAGGCACCAGTAACATCATTAACAACATCTTCACTAGAGTACCACAACATGATACTCCAGTGTTGGTTTGGTAGGTCCTTGAATGTAAGTGTAATCTCCTGCTCCATCCCTTCAATCACATCTATTATTCTCATTTTCGGCGGCTTCGGTAACTTGGTGTACTCTGAAGGTGAGACAATGAAATGATTGTGTTGTGTTCACCTTAATAACTTCCTTCTCAACCCTTCCTTATCAATACAGTTATAGTTAGACACACAAACATACACACACACAGAGAGAGAGAGAGACCTTGTAGGATTTAGTCAATAGCGATAGAGAGGTAGGATAGTATGAACAAAGAAAATAGAAAAAAAGAGGGACATATAGCAATTACAATAAATAAAATAATAGTTAGTGCTTCATTCGTTTTCTCTGGTGTCCTTGTTATAGAAAACGATTAGCAAGTACTGTTTTATGGGTACCTATGATAAAAGAATCATTTATATATTACACTTACATTAGTAATGTCTCTTCTTTTAACCCTTTTCATTCTCTCTCTCTCTCTCTCTCTCTCTCTCTCTCTCTCTCTCTCTCTCTCTCTCTCTCTCTCTCTCTCTCATGCATCACCTACTCTCTATCTCTTTCTTTTTCTCTCACTTTCTTCCTTTCTTTCTTTCTCCATTTCTCATTGTATTTTCCTTCTCTCTCTCATGTCTTCTTTTCTACTTTCCACCTTTTTTCTCTCACTCTCTCTCTCTCTCTCTCTCTCTCTCTCTCTCTCTCTCTCTCTCTCTCTCTCTCTCTCTCTCTCTCTCTCTCTCTCCTGCCTTCTTTTTCCACCCTCTTTTATTTTGCTCTCTCTCTCTCTCTCTCTCTCTCTCTCTCTCTCATTGTGTGTGTGTGTGTGTAAAGAGATAGATGTATGAATAAATATACTAATAGATGTATATTGGTGTTACTGACCTGTTATAGTGCGAGGTAATAACACTTGACCACAGTAATCACCGTCATAACACATCACCTTCAGCCTCTTGTAAGGGAAGCCAACTACACCTCGGGGACACTGTTGCTCACCTACAAGACTTTGTTGATTCTCTCCCACATGTTGATATACCTGCATCCTCCACTCTGTAATCTGTAACACCAGTAACACCATTAGTTTAACACACACACACACACACCACTTTGTAATCTGTAACACCATTAACACCATTAGTTTAACACACACACACACCACTTTGTAATCTGTAGCACCATTAACAACATTGGTTCCACACACACACACACACACACACACACCACTTTGTAATCTATAGCACCATCAACACCATTGGTTCCACACACACACACACACACACACACACCACTTTGTAATCTATAGCACCATCAACACCATAGATTTCACACACACACACACCTAGAATTGCGTAACCAGGCATTCTACACCAACAACCACCTGTATAAACAACTGAGGAACCAAATAATCAGAGAAATTCGTGAGGTAAAGAAGTCCTATTACCCCACCAAGGTGCACCATCTCCTCCAAAACAACTCCAGTCAGTGGTACACCAAGATTAAAACCCTCTGTGGTCTGGGAAAGACTTCTAAACCCCTCCATTTCCTTACTGGTGTGTCAGATGAGGAAGCAGCTGAGCAAATAAACACCCACTTTGCCACCATTTGTCAAAGCCTTCCTCCTCTCAATCTCTCTCTCCTACCAGCTTACCTTCCCTCCTCCTCTCCTCCTACTATCGAAATATTTCAAGTTGCCAAAAAATTGCTAAGTCTCAAATAAAAAAAATCCACCACTCCACTTGACTTACCCATCAAAATTTACAAAGAGTTTTCCCCTGAACTTGCAGTACCCATCACTTCAATAATTAATGCCTCCCTTAGACACAGCAAATGCCCAACAGAGTGGAAAACCTCTTTTATAACACCCATCCCTAAGTTGCCAAACCCTCCCACACTAAATGATCTTAGACCAATTGCTATTACCCCTGTTCCTAGTCTCATCTGTGAAGATTTTATATTCAACTGGGCATATGATACCATCAGTAATTACATTGACTTGCAACAATTTGGCAACATGAAATCTACCTCTACCATTCATTGCCTTGTCAGTCTGCTTGACTTCATCTATCAGAACCTAGACAAACGCAAAACATCTCTTGCTTTAGCCTTCATAGACTTTCGGAAGGCCTTTGATCTAGTGGATCACACCACAGTGATAAAAAAAGGGCTTAAATTAGGTCTCCCTGGATATCTTGTGGCATGGTTGTGTGACTTTCTGTGTGAGAGACAGCAGGTCACACGGTATCAAAATCACACCTCCACCTCTCGAAACCTGACCTCTGGCATCCCCCAAGGAACAAAAATGGTCCCACTTTGCTTTATGTTACTAATTAACGACGCCCTCACTGACACACCACACCGCTGGAAGTATGTGGATGACTCTACAGTAGGAGTCACTATTAACAATGACTCTCCTGATTACAGTCATCTACAGAATATCCTTGACCACCTACAATCCTGGACCAGAGAAAAGAGTGTCACCATCAACCAAAGCAAGAGTGTAGTGATGCACATCAGTACATCCACCACTCCAGTACCACCACCTAATGTCACTATTGGCTCTCACTCACTACAGCTGGTTGAGTCAACTAAACTTCTGGGAGTCACCATTGATAACAAACTGGATTGGAAGCAACACATCACCACCATCATCAAGGCAACCACCTACAGACTCTACATGCTAAAAACAATGAAGTCCTTGGGTGCCCTACATCAACAACTCAGGGATATATATACTACTTTCATCCTACCCAAGTTGACCTACTCATCTCCAGCCTTCTCATCATCACTAACCATCACACAACAACGCAGGCTGGAGAGGGTACAAAAGAGAGCTTGTAGAGTTATATTGGGGGTCACCTACACAACATACGACCAGGCGCTAATCTCCCTTAAGCTACCCTCACTGACAGAAAGACACCACCGTGACCTCCAGACCTTTGGTGAAAAGTTGCTGCTACACCCCAGACTCCGTCCACTTCTACCCCCCACCCTGCCCCCTCCATCTAGGGCAGCCCGTCACTATAATAAACTTAAACCCATCAAAGCAAGAACGGACAGATACAAAAATAGTCCTATTCCTACCATCACAAATATAATAAACAAGTAATCATCCACTCTATTCATGTATCATCTTTGTATATATATTACACATCATACTCTATTCATCCATTATGTCCATTATATCAATTTATTATGTATGTATATTTTCAGCCTCAGGGCTGCACTATGTTCAATAAACCGTTTATTATTATTATTATTATTATTACACACACACACACACACACACACACACACACACACACACATAACTTTGAAACCTGTAACACCTTCGGTTTCACATACACACACGCACACCACTTTGTAATCTGTAACACCATTAACACCATTAGTTTAACACACACACACACACACACACACACAGATACATTATTCCCCTGTCCACTAATTTGTCACACACACACACACACACACACACACACACACACACACCACTTTGTAATCTGTAGCACCATCAACACAGTCAGTTTCACACACACACACACACACACACACACACACACACATACACATTATTCCTTGATCCACTAATTTGTCACACACACACACACACATACATTATGCCTTCATCCACTAATATAACACACACACACATACTCACACACACACAGATATATTATTCCTTCATCCCCGAATTTTTCACACACACACACACACACACACTATCTTCTTATTCCCGCACCCCCAAAACATCCCCCAAGCCTGTCCCCTACTCCCGCACCCCCTTAATCTTACATAACCAACATAACATAATTATCCCCTTACAAAGAGAGAGAGAGAGAGAGAGAGAGAGAGAGAGAGAGAGAGAGAGAGAGAGAGAGAGAGAGAGAGAGAGAGAGAGAGAGAGAGAGAGAGAGAGAGAGAGAGAGAGAGAGAGAGAAAAAAATGTTGGCTGAAAATTACTGTTTGAATGGCAGTCCATAAATGTGGTTACTTAGTTGACTACCCATCCCCCCCTACCCCCCATTAGGGGAATATGGGGGGGGGGGGTGTAGGGGGTGTTGGGAGGGAGGGGGGGGGGGGTATTAGGGGGTATGGGGGAGGGGTGTATGGGTGGTAGCTTCGAAGCTGATTCACTTATTCGAAGCTGGTTCATTCTAAGCTACCACCACTACACCCCTCCAC
>JAWZYT010000325.1:7500-15000 GCA_034508575.1 Petrolisthes manimaculis
GGATATAATAAAATATAAGCGTTGTAATGGGTTAACTAGTGTTCCAAATGATTCGAATCTTCAACAAAAAGACCCGGATACAAATATGAAACAGGATATATAAGCGTTGCAATTGATTCACTAGTGTCTCAAATGATTCGAAACATCAACAAAAAGACCCGGATACAAATAGGAAACAGGATATATAAGCGTTGCAATTGGTTCACTAGTGTTTCAAATGATTCGAATCTTCAACAAGACCTAGATACAAATTTTAGATTGTGACGTAAAAAATGGAAGCACTTGTTAGTATGTGTGAATTATATTTATTAAGGGAGTGCAGGAATAGGGGACAGGCTAAGGGGGGGGGGGTGCAGGAATAGGGGGACAGGCTTGGTGGAGGGGGTTGCGGGAGTAGGGACAGGCTTGGGAGTTGTGTGTCAGAGAAAGTGAGTTGAAGGCCTGCAGTACGTGTGTGTGTGTGTGTGTGTGTGAGAGAGAGAGAGAGAGAGAGAGAGAGGGGTGCTGTATGTGTGTGTGTATGTGTGTGAGAGAGAGGGGGTACTGTGTGTGTGTGTGTGTGTGTGTGTGAAAGATAAGCCTGGAAGTTACACCATGAACTTATTGCACTTAACTTTACACAGGCGACCCTTACTCCAGTCACGTGACACCTTCATACCACACACACACACACAGTCCAAATTGTATGTATTGCATGTGTGTGTGTGTGTGTGTGTGTGTGTGTGTGTGAGAGAGAGAGAGAGAGAGAGAGAGAGAAGAGAGAAAGAGCTAATATATGTATGTGTGTGTGTGTGTGTGTGTGTGTGAAGCCCTGAGGTAAGTACAGTCCAGTGTATAATGACTAGACTGACTAACTGACTGACTGACTGGTTAGGTTAATTACCGACACACACACACACACACACACACACACACTTGCACCTAATTAACAGACATCCCACCAATTACAATCATTCTTTACACCTGCTGGGTTAAAGGGGGGGGAGTAGGGGGCAGGCTTGGGGGGGTGCGGAAATAAGGGGACAGGCTTGGGGGGTAAGGTTTTTTTTTGGGTGGGTAGGGAGGGTACGGAAATAGAGAAACCATGCCAGCTTTACAAACACAAAAGTTATCCATGACACAACAACAGCAGAAGGTGGCATTGTAACAGCCACCATTAAATAGCAAGGCCCGAGTGGCGAATTGATAACAGCCTTCGGTTTGGGCTGCAGGGGTACTGGGATCGACCCCCCCTCCCCATTGGTCATTTTAAAACTTTTTGTTTTCACTGTCCTTAGATTTAGTATTAAATTTAGGTCTCTCACTGGCGACCTTCCTAGCATGGGAAGCCCTCTCTCCCCGATATCGGGGCAGAGCAGGGGCCGGAGCCCCCTCTAGTCTAGCTCGCCAGGTCTCAGAGACACACAAGCCCCCCCCTACCACATGAAGGCGGTTCCCGTTGGGGGGTCCTGTACCCTGTAAAGCCATTAATTCCCACCACGAGTAATAAACTGAACCAAGCACAATTTCTCAAGCCGACAAAACAATTAATTTACTAACGAAATAATAACAACAAACACATTTACATACTCAGAGCAAAGTGTTGTTGTTGTGTGTGTCAGTCAATAGTTAGTTTGTTAGTTTGTTTGTTGGTTACTTGGCTATCACTTTGTTTTATTTATTTTGTTTATTTTGTGTGCGTTTGTGTGTGTGTGTGTGTGCACGTGTCTGTGTGGCTGATAATTCTCACTCTCACTCTCTCTCTCTCTCTCTCTCTCCTCTCTCGCCTCTCTCTCTCTCTCTCTCTCTCTCACACACACACACACACACACACACACACACCACACACACACACACACACAATCTCCCCACCCCCACCCACCCCCACACACACCTGGCCAGTGCATATTAATTTCCTGGATTATATAGAAAGGTAATTATAGTCTGACCTTAGTTATACCTGAGTTATTACCTGTGTTATTACCTGAGTTAGTTAGTACCTGTAGATAAAATAACATGAGTCAGATTTTGTTAGTTATTGCCTCACTCCTTTTGATATTGGTAATTATTTTAATGGTTCGACTCGTGGGTGTTACTATTTCACGTCAGAGAATAATAATAGTAATAGTGATAATGATAATAGTGATAATAGTAATTGTGATAGTAATATAATAATATAAATAGTAATAGTAATGATGATAATAATAATAATAATAGTAATCGTAATGATGATAGTAATAATGATAGTAATAATAATAGTAAAAATAATAATGATAATAATAATATTAATAATAATAATAATAATAATAATAATAATAATAATAATAATAATAATAATAATAATTATACACACAGTTGGTGAATAAATATAATTAATTACTTCAAGTCACACATGTAAGTTTGTGTGTGTGTGTGTGTGTGTGTGTGTGTGTGTGTGTGTGTGTGTGTGTGTGTGTGCTGTGTGTGTGTGTGTGTGTGTGTGTGTGTGTTATGAGGGAGTAGATTATTTTGTAGTAAGTAAATAGGAGTGGTGAAGGATGAAAAGGAAGGATGAAGGAGTGAAGGATAGAGGAGGAGGAGAAGAAGAGGAGGAGGAAGAGAGGAGGAAGAGGAGGAGGAAGAGGAGAAGGAGGAAGAGGAGGAGGAGGAGGAGGAGGAGGAGGAGGAGGAGGAAGAGGAGGAAAAAGAGGAAGAGGAGTAGGCAAAAGGAGGAAAAAGGAGTGATGTAGAGAAGTAGGAAGAAGAGGAAGAAGAGGAGGAGGAAGAAGAGGAGGAGGAGAAGCAAGAAGAGGAGGAGGAGGTGAGGTTGTGTGTGTGTGTGTGTGTGTGTGTGAAAAATAGAGTAAGGAGAAAGGGTTGATTAAAGCTGGTGGGAACATGAGATAATTAAGTGAAGCTTGTTAAAGTGGGATAGAGTGGATAGAGAAAAGAATGAGTGATAAAGAATGGGTGGATAGAGAGAGAATGAGTGGATAGAGAATGAGTGATAGAGAAAGAATGAGTGGATAGAGAAAGAATGAGTGGTAAAGAATGAGTGGATAAAGAATGAGTGGATAGAGAGAGAATAAGTGGATAGAGAAAGAATGGGTGATAGAGAATGAGTGGATAAAGAAAGAATGAGTGATAAAGAATGAGTGATAGAGAAAGAATGGATAGAGAAAGAATGGATAGAGAGAGAATGAGTGATAAAGAATGAGTGATAAGAAAGAATGAGTGATAAAGAATGAGTGGATAGAGAAAGAATGAGTGATAGAGAAAGAATGAGTGATAGAGAAAGAATGAGTGATAAAGAAGAATGGGTGTGTATGTGTGTGTGTGTGTGTGAATGTGAATGTGAGTGTGTGTATGTGAATGTGTGTATGTGAATGTGAATGTGAGTGTGTGTGTGTGTGTGTTCTGGAGTCACGTGGTCCCAGAGAGGTGTGTCAGGCAGCGTACAGGCCAACTTTAATACACACACACACACACACACACACACACACACACACACTGCAATAGTCGATATGACACTGGCCCCAAACTTTGTACCATGGATGATGATGGATAATGATGATGATAAGGATGATAATGATGATGATAATAATGATGATAATGATAATGATGATGATAATGATGAACTTGGAGGAGGAGAGATTAATTCAAGAAGGTTATAGTATTGTGCATGTTGTCTGTCTGTCTGTCTGTCTGTGTGTGTGTGTGTGTGTTTCGTGGCAATATTTGAAGGCTACTGAGTACCTCCTAATTATATCAGAAAACAGACCCTCCCCTTCTCTCTCTCTCTCTCTCTCTCTCTCTCTCTCTCTCTCTCTCTCTCTCTCTCTCTCTCCTCTGCCCCTCTTCTCCTCCTCCTCTTCCTCTTCCGGTACTCCCTCTTTTTTTCCCCCTCCACCAGCCTTTCTCTCCACCACCTCCTCCATCATCCCAGAGCCACTCAATCTCCCCTCCCCCCATTCTCTCTCTCTCTCTCTCTCTCTCTCTCCTCTCTCTCTCTCTCTCTCTCTCTCACTCTCTCTCTCTCTCTCTCTCTCTCTCTCTCTCTCTCTCTCTCTTCTCTTTATATATTAGTTCATTTATTTAGCAATTATACTCCCAGCTTCAATATTATTATCATTATTATTATTATTATTATTATTATTATTATTATTATTATTATTATTATTATTATTATTATTTTTATTTTTATTTTTATTATTATTGTTATTATTATTATTTTTGTTATTGTAGTCTTGACATCTTTCTATATTAGCTGATTATTAATATGTTCTTCTACGTTATATATACTGTTCTCCATCATTCACACTCTTTACTTGTTCATTATTATCACTCCATCCCTTCCCATCCATTTTTTACTCATTTCCTTCCTTCCTTCCTTCCTTCTCTTCCTTCCCTCGTTCTCTTCCTTCCTTCCTCATCTTCTCTTCCTTCTCTTCTCTTCCTTCCCTCCTTCTCTTCCTTCCTTCTCTTCTTCCTTCCTCCTTCTCTTCCTTCCCTCGTTCTCCTTCCTTCCTTCCCTCCTTCTCTTCCTTCCTTCTCTTTTCTTCCTTCCCTCCTTCTCTTCTCTTATTACTACATCATTTTATATTCTTCACATCCTCCTTTCTTTCCTCCTCCTTATCCTCCCTTATCATCATCATCTTCCTCTCATCTTAATTCTATAAAAAAAAAACTTTCTTCCCGATTTATTTATTTATTTATCTATTATCCTTTATTATTATTATTATTATTTTTTTCCATTCACCTCGTCTTTTCTCAAACTCGACACTCATAATTATCTCTCTTCCCTCCTTCTCTCCCTCCTTCTTCCCTCCCTCTTTCTTCCCTCCTTCCCTCCCTCATTCTCTCTCTCTCCTTCCTTCCCTCACTCATTCTCTCCTCTCCCTCCTCCTCCCTCATTCTCTCCTCTCCCTCCTTCCCTCCCTCTTTCTCTCCCTCCTTCCCTCCTTCTCTCCTCTCCCTCCTTTCCTCCCTCTTCTTTTCTCTCCCTCCTTCCGCACCCCTTTAATTAATATAACACCTTTCCTTCCTATCTCATACTCCCGCACCCCCCTAACCCCCCCCCAAGCCTGTCCCTACTCCCCCACCACTTAATTAATATACCAACAACACCCTTCCTTCCTTGCTATCTATACACTTCCCCAGGCCTGTCCCCTACTCCCTCACCCCTTTTTATCCTATCTATACACTCCCCCAGGCCTGTCCCTTACTCCCGCACCCCTTCATATGCTATCTATACACTCCCCAGGCCTGTCCCCTACTCCCGCACCCCCTTCATATGCTATCTATACATTCCCTCAGGCCTGTCCCCTACTCCCGCACCCCTTCATATGCTATCTATACACTCCCCCAGGCCTGTCCCCTACTCCCGCACCCCTTCATATGCTATCTATACATTCCCTCAGGCCTGTCCCCTACTCCCGCACCCCTTCATATGCTATCTGTACACTTCCCCAGGCCTGTCCCCTACTCCCGCACCCCTTCATATGCTATCTATACACTCCCCCAGGCCTGTCCCCTACTCCCGCACCCCTTCATATGCTATCTGTACACTTCCCCAGGGGCGGTGTGAGTCTACATGTGGCTCAGGAGGGTGCCAGGGCCAGTGCCAGACTCTCCCTGACCAGTGTGACACCCCAGGATGCCGGCCAACTACACTGTTCTCCGGAGTCCCTAGAGGCAGCACACGTCACTGTATTCGTCTTAAAAGGTTAGAGGGATTCACTGTTTGTTGGTGTTTGTTTGTGTGTGTGTGAGTGTGTGTGTGTGTCTGTGTGTATGTTTGTGTTTGCTTGTGTCTGTGCTTGTGTGTGTGTTTGTGTTTGCTTGCTTGTGTCTGTGTGTGTATGTTTGCTTGTATGTGTGTTTGAGTGTTTTTGTGTATGTTTGTTTGTGTCTGTGTTTTATTGTGTGTTTGTGTGTATGAGTTTTTTGTTCTATGTGTGTATGTGTGTTTTTGAGGGATGACTGAATGTACACTGTTTGTTTACTGTTTGTGTGTGTGTTTTTCTTTCATAGAAATAAAATTTGAATCACGTAGTATTAATATATTATTTTAATATATATTTTACTTTACTCCTTTACTTTATCCTTCCTTCCTTCCTTCCTACTCCTTTACTTTACGTAGTTGGAAAAAAAAACTAGTCATCCCAAACGAAAAACGCTCGAGGCTACACACACACACACACACACACACACACACACACACACACACGTACAACAACAGCAGAAGGAAGGAAAGAATGTATGTGTGTGTGTGTGTGCGTGTGTGCGTGTGTGTGTGTGTGTGTGTGTGTGCGTGTGTGTGTGTGATGCAGACCTGAACCTTTCCTCCCTGTGTGTGTGTGTGTGTGTGTGTGTGTAAAAGAAAGCAGCATGGAGTTAAAGTAATAACAGTAATAGCTAAATTAATAAACACTTTATATTAATTTAAGGGATTATAATTATAGGATGATTTAAAAAGACAATTAATTATTTATGAAGGATGTGTTTAAATGACAAGGACAAACTTAAATTGACAACACTAACACTCAAACATAAACAAAACAACATGAAGGAAGGTTAGCGCTTAAGGGGTAGTCTATTCTCTCTCTCTCTCTCTCTCTCTCTCTCTCTCTCTCTCTCTCTCTCTCTCTCTCGGGGAGTTTATAAGTCGTTACCAAGGAGAGGGGGGAGAGGGAGGGGGGAGGGGGGAGGGGAAGGAAAATGAAGGAGGAGGAGGAAGAAGAAAAGGAAGAGGAGGAGGAAAAAGAAAATGAAAAAGGAGGAGGAGGAAGAGGAGGAGGAGGAAGAAGAGGAGGAGGAAGAAGAAGAGGAAGAAGAGGAGGAAGAAGAGGAGGAGGAAGAGGAGGGAAGAAGGGTAGGCTAAGGCGTCTAAGAATATCGAGCAGGTTCTATAAGTAATTTAAATATATTGGAAAGTGGAGCCAAGAACCAGACCACCTCCAGGGAGAACATCAACAACAACAACAACAACAACAACAACAACAACAACAACAACCCACCCAGGCAACAAGGCACTAAATCCAAACACAATTGAAGTACGTATGTTGTTTTCACCTCTAAAATTCTCCTCCTTTTTCCTTCTCCTCCTCCTCCTCCTCTTCTTCTTCCTCCTCCTCCTCTTCTTCTTCTTCTTCCTCCTCCTCCTTCTTCATTTTCCTTTTCCTCTTCCTCCTCCTCCTCTTCTTCTTCTTCTTCTTCCTCCTCCTCCTCCTCCTTTTCTTCCTTCTCCTCCTCCTCTTTTTCTTCTTCTTCTTCTCCTCTTCTTCTTCCTCTTCTTTTTCTTCTTCCTCCTCCTCTTCTTCTTCCTTCTCCTCCTCCTCCTCCTTTTCTTCCTCCTCCTCCTCCTGGGGTTTTGTCGGTGGGAGAAATTTGTGGGAAGGAAAGGAAGGAAGGAAGGAGGGAAAGAAGGGAGAAAGGAATGCGTGGAATAATATTATTGTGTCCGTGGGGTGGAGTTTATTATAAGACACACACACACACACACACACACACACACACACACACACACATGACAACATCCAA
>JAWZYT010000325.1:17500-32500 GCA_034508575.1 Petrolisthes manimaculis
AAAAGACTTTAAACCAATGCAGCTAGTCCTCTCACACATACACACACACATAAATACACACACACAACTACATTACAACACACACACATACACACACACACACAGTACAACAACAGACACACTACAACCCCCCTTCCCCCCCACACACAGTAAGAAACTACTACTACTACTACTACTACTACTACTACTACTACTACTACTACTACTACTGTTCCCTCACATCTATAATTATAAACATGAAGAAATAACATACAGACTCCATTATTTTTTTTTATTTTTTTTTTTTTTTTTAGTAGAGTAATTCAACGAGCCAGTGTTGTTGTTATTGTTAAAGGTTATTAAAGGTGCCAGCGAGTGGCAGTCAATGGGACAGAGTGTAGCAACACACTGTGTGTATGAAACACAATATAGCACACATCACAAGGATGATGAGTGGCCCAGCGACCTCTCCACCCACGTGAGACCCGAGTCAGCTTCGGCTATGGCTGACTAAGCAGGAAGACGTCAGACAGCTGACTCAAACCCCCCACCCCCTGCTCACAGGGGTGGTAACCTCTGGCAACAGTGGTATTTTTAACAGTGTCCCGAGCAAGGATCGAACGCTGGGCCACGGAATTGCAGCCACAGACTTTACCACTTGTTGTTTTTATTGTTGTTGTTGTTATTGTTGTTGTTGTTGCTGTATTGTTGTTGTTGTTGTTACTGTTATTGTTATTGTTATTGTTATAGTTGTTGTTGTTATTGTTGTGTATGTATAATATTAACAATGTGACGTATGATTGACAATATAGACTATTATATAATGACACAACACGTAACTACACACATACATACAAAACAATAGCATCATTATTTTAACACGGGGCCAATTAATTATGATGAACCATTTGCTCTCTCTCTCTCTCTCTCTCTCTCTCTCTGTGTTTGACTAATTGTGTGGTGGTGGTAGTGTAAGTGTGGCCTTTTTATTTCGTCGTGTATGTGTGTGTTCTTTCGTCATTTTCCTTGTAATCTCTTTCCTGCTATTCCTCCCTTTCTTCGTCAATGTTCCAGTTCTCATTTTCCTCTTTCCTTCTCTATTCCTCTTTCTTCATCATTTTCCCAGTCCTCATTTTCCTCTTTCCTTCTCTTTTCCTCTTTTTTTTGGTGTTGCAAGAGAGGCAAGTGACAATAGTGTGGATAATGCAACACTCACGCCTCTTTATTGCATTTATCCTTCACTCTTCCTCTTCCTCTTCCTCTCTTTCATTTATTCTTTCTTCACTCCTTTTTTTTCTTCCTCTTCCTCTCTTTCATTCATTCATTTTCCCTCTTTTCTTTTTCTCTTCTTCCTCCTCCTCCTTTCATTCTCTTTCATTCGTTTCTCTTCTCTTCTTTTGCTCCTCCTCCTTCTCCTTTCCTTCATTCATTTTCCCTCTCTTCTTCTCTCTCTCTCTCCCTTTCCTACACTCTTTATTACTCTCTTTCTCTCCCACCTCCATTATTATCACTCCCTGGCTTTGCTATCCACCCTCTTCTTCTATATACAATCTTCATCATTTCCCTGTTTCCCTTATTCGTATATTTTTTCCTCTTTCTTTCTTTCCCTTTTCCTCCCTCCCCCTCCCCTCCCCTTCTTTCCCCCTCTCTTTATCCCCTCCCCCTTTCCCTCTCCCTCTTTCCCTTCTTCTCTCCCCTCCCCTCCATCCCAACCCACCCCTTCTCTTCCCCCACTCCCCTTCCCCTTCCCCTCCCCCTTCCCCTCCCCCTCCCCCTCCCCCTCTCCCCCCTTTTCTTCCCCTCCCCCCCTTCCCCTTTTCCATGTGTTCAAACAATATTTTTCTGTTATCCCCATACACATTTTTCTTACTTTTTTCTCCATGAACTGTACTGTAACAAAAAGGATAGAGAGAAAGATAGATAGAAAGAAAGATAGATAGATAGATAGATAGATGGATGGATAGTTTGATAGATAGATGGATAGTTTGATAGATAGATGGATGGTTAGATAGTTTGATAGATAGATGGATGGATAGTTTGATAGATGGATGGATAGTTTGATAGATAGATGGATGGATAGTTAGATAGTTAGATGGATGGATAGTTTGATAGTTAAATGGATAGAAAGATACATGGATGGTTAGATGGATAGATAGATAGATAGTTAGCGAGATAGAAAGATTGATAGATAGATTGATGAATGGATAGTTTGATAGTTAGAAGGATATATACAAAGATAGTTAGATGGATAGAATAATAGTTACAGGGATATACATAGATAAATAGATAAATAAATAGATACACATAAAATAAATAGACTGACAGACACATAGATAGACAGCTAAACAAATACATACATTTAGATAATAATCATTTACTTCAACTTTTTCTACCTTTACGATTTTACTTCCTCCTCTTCTTCCTCTTCTCTTCCTCTTTCTCTCCTCTTTATTTCATACTTAATTTGTTTTATCATCTTTCCTCCTCCTCTCCTCACCACTCACTTCCTTCTCTCTCTCTCTCTCTCTCTCTCTCTCTCTCTCTCTCTCTCTCTCTCTCTTTCCTTTTTTTTCCCTTAAACTGCACACATTTTATTTTCATTTTCTTTCACGTCTTTCCTTGCGTCAATTTATTTATCCTTTCCTGCTGTTTTTTTTTTTTTTTTTTTTTTTCACCTTCAAGATTTCCAGTTAACATCTTGTCTTGTCATTTTTGCATTATTTTAAACTTTTCTTTCTTTTTCTTAAACTTCTTATCTTAATTTTTTTATTCACTTCTTTCTTTTTCTCACACCAAACATTTTCCCTCCGATCAATGAGAAATACATACACACCTACAAAAAAATAAGAATACGACACTTATCCTCCCAAATACACACACACACACACATAAAAAAAGACACACTATACACACACAGACACACACAGAACACAACACCACACCACAAACAAACACATACACAACAAACAAACACACGATACACACAACACACACACTCCCACCAACCCACAGACACACACTACATCCATCCATTCCTCCCTCTCACACACACACACACACACTCCATACATCCCTCCCTCCCTCTCTCTCTCTCACACACACACACACCCACCAACCTTTCCTTACCCTACGCTACCCAAAGAACATTCATCTTATTCCCGGTGGTCGTAATTCTTCACTCCATCCAACCAACCAACAACATCACTCACAGAAAATTCTTGGCTTACGTTACGTTAGGTTAGAGAGGTTGGAAAAGTTTAATTAGGTTAGGTTAGGTTAGAGGTTGGATAAGTTTAATTGGGTTAGGTTAGAAGGTTAGGTTAGCTTACGTTAAAGAGGTTGGAAAAGTTTAATTAGGTTAGGTTAGGTTAGAAGTAGGATAAGGCTTAATTTGATAAGGTAAGGTTAGGTTAGGTTAGAGGGATTGGAAAAATTAAATTAGGTAAGATTAGGTTACGTTAGAGAAATTGGAAAAGATTAATTAGATAAGGTAAGGTTACGCTATGTTACGTTACGTTAGTGAAATTGGAAAAGATTAATTAGATAAGGTAAGGTTACGCTATGTTACGTTACGTTAGTGAAATTGCATGGATGAGTTTAATTAGGTTAGGTTAGGTTAGGTTAGGTTAGAGTATAAATGGCAAGGAATGAAACAGAATGGCATGAAAAGATGTACATACCAGGAAAGAGGGACCTATTCATGGCCATTATCTTTGTCCACAACCTAACCTAACCTAACCTAACCTAACCTAACGTAACCTAACCTAACCTAACGTAACCTAACCTAACCTAACGTAACCTAACCTAACCTAACGTAACCTAACCTAACCTAACCTAGACTCTGGAGTGGACTGTAAAGGGAGTGTAGTGTAGTGTAGTGTAGTGTAGTGTAGTGTAGTGTAGTGTAGTGTATGGTAAGCTGTTGTGATGGTGGTTGTATTTCCCTGGGGTGTGTTTATTTCTCTTGTGTCTTGGAGGTAACACAAAACAGCATAAGACAGACAGACAGACACAAAGACAAACAGACATACTTACTTACTAACTGACTGACTGACTGACTGACTTACAGACAGACAGACAGACATACAGACTGACCGACTTACAGACTGACTTACAGAGTGACTGACTTTAATTCACAGTTTCAAGGACACTAAATAACTCTTTCTCTATCTCTCTCTCTCTCAAACAGGTATTCAATCAAGGACCCTGTGATCGTGTGTGTGTGTGTGTGTGTGTGTGTGTCGTGGCAATATTTCAAGGACTCATTTACCTCCAATTTTCAAATCTGTACCATGCACTCTCTCACTTTCTCTCATACTCACTCACTCTCTCTCTTTTTTTCTGCCACACAGATGAGGAGCCACGAGCCATGCACCACGACACAGCCAGTAGGAGCCAAGGTCACCCCCTGGCCCTGACCTTGTTGACCTTACTGCTGGCACACACCCTTAGATGATGACCTAACCCACCCCCACTCACTGCTAACCCACCCACCTACTGCTAACCTTAACCCACCCACCCACTCAACCACTGCTAACCCACCCACCCTTGCACTGCTAACCTCAACCAACCCCTAACCTTCCCTCCCCCACCTTTTCCAAAACCATCCATCTAATTAGACCACCACTACCACCACCACTACTACCACTACTACCACCATCAACAACAACTACTTCGACAACCAAACAACCAGGCTTTCACTACCATCATCTATCAAGCCCAAAAAAGACAATAATGTAACCCAAGAAAACTTACAATAATAAAAAAAAATAAAGTCATATTATAATTATCTATCAATATACTGAATAAAAAAATACTTGTATGTATGTATGTGTGTATGTTTGTATCCATCCATCCATCAATCACCATTTTATTTCATCACTCATCAGTCCCTCTTTGAAGATCACTACATGTTTGTTTGTTTGTTTGTGTTTGTTTGTATATGTTTGTTTTTCCAGGCTTGTGTTTTGTTTTTTATTATCACACTAAGGTACTTCATTATTATTATTTATTTTTAATATTATTATTATTATTGTTGTTTTTATTATTATTATTATTATTACTACTACTACTACTGCTATTATTATCATTAATATTATGTTTATTATTATTATTACTCTTATGTTTATTATTATAAATATTACTATTATGTATATTATTATAATAAGAATAATTATTATTATTATTGTTATGTGTATCATTTTTATTATTATTATTATTTCCGTTACTATAAGATCTGTCTAGTCAATCATGGTATTCACGACGGCGTGGTATAGTACCGGTACGATGACACCACAAACACACACACCCATGTTTGCTATCCTAAGGGTACGACGGGATCTGACCTCACCGTACACACCACCACTACACGGCTATTCAACATTCATGCATACGGAAAAGAGACGGCGAGAGAACCCAAAATAAGAATAAGAAAAAATAAGAATAAGAAAAAATAAGAATAAGAAAAAATAAGAATAAGAAAAAATAAGAATAAGAAAAAATAAGAGGATAAAACTAACCATCTGAAATATTCCCAGACATGAATTGGCAAACTGGAGGTGAAGAATATTTAGCAAGCTTAATTAGAGAGAGAGAGAGAGAGAGAGAGAGAGAGAGAGAGAGAGAGAGAGGGTGAGAGAGAGTGTGTAAGTGAAATTGAACTGACGGGAAAGGATGAAAGAGGGAGATAGAGAGAAGGAGTGTGTGAAATCGAATCGACGTATGAGAGAGTTACATAGAGTTACATAGAATCACAGACCACAACAGACCTTACGGTCCACACGGGGTGATCTGATTAGAAGGTTACTGGTAGAGAATGAATATCTCCCCAGTGATAGTCGTAGGTAAGGATAGCAAAGTAGAAGGCTCTCTCCCCACCCTCCAATCCCTCCGGCCTGAGCCGTACTGGAAATAAAGTTAGGAGTCAGAACCTTGTGGAGTTGGTAGAGAAAACTCCACAAGGAAATTTTATAGGAAAGATAGAAAGTAGTTGAAATTTGGCTAACTTGCCACCTGTAATGGGCAAAAAATTATTCATTAGTAAACATCGAAAGTCGGGGATTAGATGCAAGGTGTTTATCAAGGCGACGTTTGAAGCTATCTACTGTGTTACATTCTATTACGTTACGGGGAAGCCCATTCCATAAGTTGACGACTCGGTTGAAAAAGAAATTCTTGGATTCGTGTGAGTTAAAAGATTTACCTATGATTTTACAGCCATTACCTCTCGTGTAGTTTGATTGATCGATATTGAAATATTTGTTGCAGTCCATATTGTCTATGCCTTTGATTATTTTGAATACCTGGATTAAGTCGCCTCTCAATCTACGTTGTGCTAATGGGAATAGATTCAATTTATTTAGCCGCTCTTCATACGTTTTGTTTCGTAGACATGGTATCATTTTAGTAACTCTACGTTGGACTCGTTCCAATTTTACTATATCTTTCTGGTAGTACGGGCACCAGGCTTGGACACAATATTCCATAAGGGGACGGACCAAGGAATTATACAAAGTGAGGATTGTGTCTTTAGACTTATACTCGAATGCTCTGCCAATAAAGCCGATAGTTTTATTTGCTTTCTTAATTACTTCCGTACATTGCTGACTGGGTTTTAGGTTACTTGATATTGTGACCCCTAAGTCTGTCTCTTGATCCACGCTTTTAATTTGATTACCATTTAACGAGTAGTTTGCAATTACGTTACGATGTCCGATATGGAGTACTTTACATTTATCTGCATTGAAGGACATTTGCCAAGTTTTCGCCCAATTCGACAATTTATCGAGATTATCTTGCATTTCTTTAGTTTGTGCGTTAGTGAGTACTGTATTTGCAATTTTAGTGTCATCTGCAAACTTCGATATTATGCATGAGAGACCTTCATCTATGTCGTTTATGTAAACTAGGAAAAGGATTGGGCCTAAAACAGACCCTTGTGGCACCCCGCTCGTAACGCCAGTCCAATTAGATGATTTACCATTTATTACCACACGTTGTTTACGGTTTCTTAGCCAGTTCTCTATCCATCTTACGGTGTCGCCTTGGTTTCTGTGAGATTTTAATTTAGTTATTAAACGTTTATGGGGAACTTTGTCAAAGGCTTTTTGGAAATCAAGATAAATTATGTCTACTGCTTTACTCTTATCATATTCGTTAAAAATGTCATTTAAAAAGTCTAATAGATTCGTTAGGCAGGAGCGTTTATTGCGGAAACCGTGTTGAGTGTCTCTGAGTAAGTTATTTTCCTCTAAATGATTTGTAAGTTTATCTCGTATGATTGTCTCTAACATTTTGCATACTACTGACGTTAGGCTGATAGGGCGATAGTTACTAGGTAAAGATTTACTGCCTTTTTTTAATATTGGTGTTACGTTAGCGAGCTTCCAATCATCAGGTATTGTTCCAGTGTGTAAAGAATAATTAAATAGCAGAGTCAGAGGTTTTACTATTTCGCTTTTAGCTTCCTTTATTACGCGAGGGGAGATCGTGTCAGGCCCAGGTGACTTATTTACATTTAATTTATCAATACATTTGATTACGTCATTTTCTGTTATGCTGATATTATTTAAAACCTCGGTGTTTTCATTTTGGACTGTTGTTTCAGCTGGTATATCGTTCGGGTTTTCTATAGTAAAGACTGATGCAAAGAAAGTATTTAGGATACTACTCATTCGCTCTTCATCTGTCGTAAAGTCCCCATTTTCATCAAGAATTGGACCGATAGTTGACGTAAGTACTTTCTTTTGTCGAATATAACTGTAGAACTCTTTCGGGTTTGTCTTACTCTGATTTGCAACGTGTTTTTCAATTTCCTTTTTACTCTGTTTGATTAACTTTTTGGCTTTTCTTCGTAAGTCTGTAAACTTGGCACGGTCGTCATTATTGGCTGTGATTTTTACTTTATTATGGGCGTTCTTTTTGGCTCGTAAACAGTCGGCTATATCTTTACTCCACCACTTGGGCTTTAAATTTTGTGCTGAACGTCGGTTTTTTAATGGTATGCTATCCCTGACCGCTTTTGTGTACGCATTAGTGAAAAAGTTCCATTGTGTATTTATGTCAATAGTGTCTCGCAGACATTTCCAGTCGGTTTCTTTTAGTATCGCTCTGAGTTGGTTGAAATTGGCTTTTCTAAAATCGGGGATTTTTTCGTAGCTGTACTTTATGTCGCTTTTGTTAAAATTTATACTGAAAGTTATTATGCGGTGGTCGCTATTGGTAAATTCTTCACCTACGTTAGTATTCTCTATCATGTCTTCGTTTGTTGCAAATATTAGGTCAAGAACATTATTTCCGCGAGTTGGGCTGTTGACAAATTGGATAAGGGAGCTCTCTTGTAAGTTAGTGTAAAGATCTTGACCATAATGAGCTGATAACGGTTCTCCCCACTTTGTTACTGGTAAATTAAAGTCACCAAGAATTATGGAATGTTGCGTGTTAATAATTTCGTTTAATTGCTCATAGATATCACGGTCGGTTTGTACAGGTTGAGCTGGGGGTCTGTATAATAAAGCTAACAAAAGTTTCGCCCCACAATTATTTCTAATGAGTATATAAAGTGTATCTACGTTATCAATATGTGGCTTTGATAATAGGATTGGTTTAAGATCGTCTTTAATATATAATAGAACTCCGCCTCCCCTTTTATTTGTTCGTCCTTTTTCAAATATTGTATAACCGGGAATTTTATACTCTGCTAGGAAATCTCTGCTTTCAGAGAGAGAGAGAGAGAGAGAGAGAGAGAGAGAGAGAGAGAGAGAATAGGACGAGACTAATTGAGTGCTTTAAACAAGATGAATCATAATGAGACACACACACAAACACACACACACACACACACACTTACAGCCATACAGACAGACACATACACACTTACACACACACACTTACAAACACACAGATAGACAACGATATACATACAGATAGAGATAGGCAATACACACATACAAAGATGATGTGAGAATGGAGGAAGGTAGGTAGGTAGGTAGGTAGGAGTGTCACGGTTTGATCCGTGATCATAAAACGTAACGTACGTAAGTAGTAGGATGCTATATATTATATATATTAACAAAAGGACACCACGTGTGGGGAATGTTCTATAAGGCATGGAACAGTGGTATTTTCCTCAGTCAGGAAGACAGAGACACAGAAATTTGAAAATAAAGGAGTGCTGGTACCTGGTAATTAAGAAAGGTCCTGTCATGTGAGGTCAGGTGAGGTCGAGTACCCACTCACTCCATCCCGTGTCTGGAGTCATTGCTACAATTTTTGCATTAATAACTATGCTATGGGGGCATCTATTACTTATTAAAATTGATTTTGAAGTGGAAGGGAATCATTTGCAAGCAGTTGCATGTTATGGGAAAAGTGATTTGCATGTATAACTAAAGTGTGAGTGACATATGTAAACGTAGTCAAGGAATAGGTCATACGAACACGTAGGTACGGGACAGTCTATCATGAGTCACTTGCCAGGTAGAAAAAGGGTAATTATCCTACCACCCATGTCTCGATTTTTGAGAAATATATTCAGTTGGTAGCTAGACACTCGACGAAGAACACACCTCGTATCCAGCCCTCGTTGCTTTGCCTAGGGGCCTATAGTTTTAACGTAACGTCGAAATTGTTTAATTACTTTTTCACAAGACTTATTGTTAATTAACTCACTATTCATTCGCTAGACGAGAATCAGTAAGGTGTCATTTTATAGGTGAGGAGAGGGCTGGCGGGAATTACGAGTGTGTGTGTGTGTACGACATTGAAATATACCAACTGGGTTGCTTGATTCCATTACTATTACGATAACGTAATTACCGTCTCCTGTGTGTACGAGGGGAAGTGCTAGCTCGTGATAAGTATATTAAAGTAAAGTAATATTACTGTTCCACGTGTACGCGTATGAGCGATAGTGGCCTAGCAGCACGTGTGGAGAGAAGCGACGAGGAGTAAGTACCGTACGTATATAGCTATCTATTGGAGCGTGAACGGAAGTGTGTGTGTGTGATTTTCTGATTGAATTTAATTATTCATTTTGTTGGCTTGGAATTTATTAATAAATAGAGAAATTGTCATTTTTGTGTTGTAATTGACCATTATTGCATGCTCTATAATCATACATATATAGCAGGACGAACCCAGAAATAAATTTATTGTGTTGGAAGGAAGGATACAGGGATATAACTCTGGGTAACTCGCTGCAGCCAACCAACGAGATTACATATTAACCAGTAAGGTAAGCTTGGTAATTATTATAAAGCTATACATTCATTGATATCTGATAAGTCCACCCCCACATAATTGGCGCCCGAACAGGGACCTGCTCTTTGTATTAATTCCAGTCACACACGCGCACACCTTCACGAGTAGATAGATTACGGTTGTCCAGGAATTAAGGCAAAGGAAACAATAGAAAATATTTTAATATGTATACCGTAGCCGAATTAATGGAGGAAGCCCGAAGCTTGGGATATGAAGATACGGTCGAGATTCGACAGTACGTAGAGCGTCGTCAAGAGGAAGACAGGCTCGAAAGGGTGAGTGTAAGGGAGGCAGAAAAGGAACAGAGAGAGGCTGAAAAGGAACAGAGAGAGGCAGAAAGGGAACAGAGAGAGGCAGAAAGGGAAGAGAGAGAGCATGAAAAAGAAAGATGGGCACACGAACAGAAAATGGTGGAACTGCAAGCACAGGCGAATGGTAGTCAAAGCAGTATTGCAAGCCCGACTACAGTAACCCCGAGACTACAACTGGCGAAGTATGTAGAGGGAGACGAAATTGAACCGTTTATTGAGCGATTCGAGATGCTTGCAGACACATACGTCTTTAGTGACGATGTGAAGAAAATAGAGTTCCTTAACCTGTTTGATGGTAAAGCCCTTAGTATCCTCTACCGACTCGATCCTGACACCAGGAATTATGCGAGCATGAAAAAAGCTCTGTTACAAGCATATGGGGTGACGGTCGATGATGCACGGAAGCAGTTTTTGAGTGCTTCCTTGCAAGATAAAGAGACCGTTGCACAGTTTAGTGCACGTCTCGCTAGCCACCTGGATCAGTGGTTTGATAAGGCCGAAACACCCAAGACGTTGGAGGGGATAAAGGACTTGTTGCTTCGCACGCAACTAGAGAAGTCTTGTCCTCCAGAATTGTCAGCTCAACTCAAAACCCATAAGATTAATTGCCTCAAGGAGATGGTGGAAATGTCGGATGCACATTTTACCGCATACGGTTACCACACGCGGGTTCAGTCGTGTGAGAATTTAACTCAGTTAAATAAGCCTTCCCAAGACTCTGCTGGTTCATATAATAAATCGAGTAATAATGATTATTCACAGCAGCAGAGTCAGGTTGTACGTCAACAACCTAATCCTCTCTTTAATCACGCCAAGAAACAAGGCAATAATTATTATTCTCAGCAGTCAAGTCAGTACCGTTACCAGGGGAGAAGTAACGGGAAGAGTTATAATAATAACCATGGTGGTAATAAGGGTTATTATCAGCGATCGGCTGCTGCTACGTATAGTGAACCACAGTACCCAGCTGTAGGTACGGCAGCTACGGCTAGCGCTGCTGGGGAAACTCCCGAGGGTGGAGAAGGATATACCCAGCAGACGACGGAAGCTCGTCAGGGTGAGAAGGATGAAGGGTTACGTATTCACGGGGACCATCGGTGGTTTAAAGGGAAGTGCTAGCGTTGGGGCAGACTTTATGTCACGGTTGCCTGAGGAAAATCGAGCGAGTAACTGATTATGGGTTATAGTTAGGATCCAAATTACTCGTTTTATTGTTATTTCCGAGTGCAACGAGCACAAACCCTTTATCCAAACTCAGATTTGGGGTTCACCTCGGTCTGATGTTTGGATATTGCATTGGGTCTTCCAAGACTTGGGTTCCAGCGGTTATCCCTGACTCTAGTCTTGGATGATTAATTAATATATATATATTGCCTTACAGGAATTGATGGCAGTTGGATGGTCTCCAGAATAATTTTTTGCATTTTTATTATTACATATTATGTAACAATGACACAATGTATTACATACACCACACTTATATATTGTTTAAATGTGTACTATTGGTACTAGACATTACCAGGTATAATTATTCTTGCCACGGAGTTTCTCCTTAGATTTTAAAGTTAAAGTAACTGTTAGGAGTTTTTCACTCATTGGCAAAAATAAACACTTAACTGGTATTAAGTCATGACACATACAAGAATGAGTGAAGTGTGAGTGAGTTATTATTGTAATAGTTATACATGCAAAGACGTAATTACCACTTCATTATTTTATTAAACATTGCATAGAGCAATGTCTCTTCTGTGTGTGCGAATGTCACGGTTTGATCCGTGATCATAAAACGTAACGTACGTAAGTAGTAGGATGCTATATATTATATATATTAACAAAAGGACACCACGTGTGGGGAATGTTCTATAAGGCATGGAACAGTGGTATTTTCCTCAGTCAGGAAGACAGAGACACAGAAATTTGAAAATAAAG
Source organism: Petrolisthes manimaculis (assembly GCA_034508575.1). Classification (NCBI taxonomy): domain Eukaryota; kingdom Metazoa; phylum Arthropoda; class Malacostraca; order Decapoda; family Porcellanidae; genus Petrolisthes; species Petrolisthes manimaculis. The sequence goes on from JAWZYT010000325.1 coordinate 29,980, forward strand.
GAGTGCTGGTACCTGGTAATTAAGAAAGGTCCTGTCATGTGAGGTCAGGTGAGGTCGAGTACCCACTCACTCCATCCCGTGTCTGGAGTCATTGCTACAATTTTTGCATTAATAACTATGCTATGGGGGCATCTATTACTTATTAAAATTGATTTTGAAGTGGAAGGGAATCATTTGCAAGCAGTTGCATGTTATGGGAAAAGTGATTTGCATGTATAACTAAAGTGTGAGTGACATATGTAAACGTAGTCAAGGAATAGGTCATACGAACACGTAGGTACGGGACAGTCTATCATGAGTCACTTGCCAGGTAGAAAAAGGGTAATTATCCTACCACCCATGTCTCGATTTTTGAGAAATATATTCAGTTGGTAGCTAGACACTCGACGAAGAACACACCTCGTATCCAGCCCTCGTTGCTTTGCCTAGGGGCCTATAGTTTTAACGTAACGTCGAAATTGTTTAATTACTTTTTCACAAGACTTATTGTTAATTAACTCACTATTCATTCGCTAGACGAGAATCAGTAAGGTGTCATTTTATAGGTGAGGAGAGGGCTGGCGGGAATTACGAGTGTGTGTGTGTGTACGACATTGAAATATACCAACTGGGTTGCTTGATTCCATTACTATTACGATAACGTAATTACCGTCTCCTGTGTGTACGAGGGGAAGTGCTAGCTCGTGATAAGTATATTAAAGTAAAGTAATATTACTGTTCCACGTGTACGCGTATGAGCGATAGTGGCCTAGCAGCACGTGTGGAGAGAAGCGACGAGGAGTAAGTACCGTACGTATATAGCTATCTATTGGAGCGTGAACGGAAGTGTGTGTGTGTGATTTTCTGATTGAATTTAATTATTCATTTTGTTGGCTTGGAATTTATTAATAAATAGAGAAATTGTCATTTTTGTGTTGTAATTGACCATTATTGCATGCTCTATAATCATACATATATAGCAGGACGAACCCAGAAATAAATTTATTGTGTTGGAAGGAAGGATACAGGGATATAACTCTGGGTAACTCGCTGCAGCCAACCAACGAGATTACATATTAACCAGTAAGGTAAGCTTGGTAATTATTATAAAGCTATACATTCATTGATATCTGATAAGTCCACCCCCACAAGGAGTAGGTTGAAGAAAGGAAGAATGGAGGGAGGTAAGAAAGAGACGAAAAAGATTGATTGATTGATTTATTGATGGATGTATATTAGGCTTGGCAACATGGAGGTCCTATAGCGCCAGAAAAAGGTGATAGAGAGGTGTGACAGTAAGCAGGAAGGAAATAAAAAGAAAAGAGGGGCGCCAAAACCCTGTAAGTATTGCCCACATTACTACAGGCAATTACACCCCTACGTGGAAATGATGAGGAAGGAAGGAAGGAAGGAAGGAAGGAAGGAAGGAAGGAAGGAAGGAAGGAAGGAAGGAAGGAAGGAAGGAAGGAAGGAAGGAAGGAAGGAAGGAAGGAAGGAAGGAAGGAAGGGTGTAACTAAGAGACAGAAGGAAGGAAGGAGGAAGGAAGGAAAGAAGAATATATGACAAAATGGACGAAGGAAGGAGGAAGGTAAGAGTAGAATAAAGGAAGGAAGAAAGGAGGTAAGAAAGAGGATGAAGGAAGGAAGAAAGGAGGTATCAAAGAGGATGAAAGGATGGAGGTTGGAGGAAGGTGTTGGTGGTATCGCAGGTTGAGATTGGACAAGTTGGAAGACGAGGAAATGGAATGGGGGAAAGATGGGATGGAATGGGATGAGAGAGAGAGAGAGAGAGAGAGAGAGAGAGAGAGAGAGAGAGAGAGAGAGAGAGAGAGAGAGAGAGAGAGAGAGAGAGAGAGAGAGAGAGAGAGAGAGAGAGAGAGAGAGAGAGAGAGAGAGAGAGAGAGAGAGAGAGAGAGAGAGAGTGAAAGAAAGAGAGGAAAATCCCACACGTAAATTTCCAGTGACTGTTTGAATGGTGGTGATAAAAATTGGTGACACGTTCAAGTTAATGCCAGAAGATAGAAGACTGGAACATAAAGGAGAGTTATGTTATGATAGGGTGTGACGTGACAATATAAAGGAGAGTTATGTTATGGACGTGACAATATAAAGGAGAGTTATGTTATGATAGGGTGTGACGTGACAATATAAAGGAGAGTTATGTTATGATAGGGTGTGACGTGACAATATAAAGCAGAGTTATGTTATGGAAGGGTGTGTGTGTGTGTTGTTCTATGATCTTGTGTGTTTGTGGTAATGTCTGTCTGTAGCTTGGTGGTCTACAGGTCGCAATTCTTGTCCGATTTTGCTGACATTTTCACCACAGGTAGGAATCAACATTTCTAGGTCACCTATTGTTTTTCAAGGTCAAACGTAAAGAATCAAGGTCAAAATTATAAAACAAAAACTGAAAATTGATAAAACCGCAATAATTTCGGTTGTAGAGATCTGATTTTGATCAGACTTTTTCTGTAACATGCTATGTTCATTTCTGCTTCTGGTGGTACTTGAGCGATGGCCGTATTCCTAAAACTCACGATTT
>JAWZYT010000325.1:42500-57500 GCA_034508575.1 Petrolisthes manimaculis
GGGGGGGTGTTTTTTGTGTGTGTGCGTGTTTTTTTTTTTTTTTTTTTTTTTTTAGAACTGGTGGTTGCTTCTGATTCCTCCAAACTATATATATATATGTGTGTCCTATTATTTGTAACATCAAGGTTGTCTCTGTTTCCTGGCATACTTTGGAGGAAACAAGACTTACACTATAATAATAATTAATAATTAATAATAATAATAACATTAAGAACAATAATAATAATAATAATAACAATAATAATAATAATAACAATAATAATAACAATAACAATAATGATAATAACAATAATAATAATAATAACAATAATAATAGGAGTAAATATTACCATACTTTTTATTCCTACCGTAGGCCTACTTTATTATTGTTTAACACACACACACACACACACATCCAGGCTCTCTCTCTCTCTCTCTCTCTCTCTCTCTCTCACAGCACCTAGCCTACACACACCTAAACAGAGCACACACACAAACACACACACACAAACAGCACCCAGCCTACACACACTCAGTGAATTAAGACCAGTGGCAATCACACCAATACCCAGCCTAATCTGTGAGGACTTTGTCTTTACCTGGGCCTACACACAGATTAGCCACCTGATTGACCCCAGGCAATTTGGCAATGTCAAGGGCTCCTCCACCACCCACTGCCTGATCAGTCTCCTTAACTTCATTTACACCAACATCGAGAGAAGGAAAACCTCAGTAGCCCTCACCTTTATAGACTTTAGAAAAGCTTTTGACCTTGTTGACCATACGGTTATCATCAACAAGGTCATCAATCTTGGCCTCCACCCTTCCTTGGTTGAGTGGCTAGCTGACTTCCTCAGTGACAGGAGGCAGGCAGTGAGGTACCAAGGATCAGTATCCTCACACCAACCACTGACATGTGGGGTCCCCCAGGGAACAAGGGTCGGCCCCCTCTTGTTCCTCACCCTCATTAATGATGCCCTACAGGACACCCCACATAGGTGGAAATATGTGGACGACTCCACCATAGGCATCATGGTGGACAACACTTCTCCCACCCATGACTACAACACCCTACAAGACACCCTCAACAACCTTCAGGACTGGACCAAAGTAAATAATGTCACTATCAATCAAGACAAGACTGTGGTGATGCATGTCAACACTGCAACCACAGAGGTCCAACCACCAGCTGTCACCCTTGGCCAGCACAACATCAAAGTAGTGGACTGCAGTAAATTGCTGGGGGTTGTGATTGACAACAAGCTGACCTGGGATAAACACGTGGCTACTGTGGTGAAGACAGCATCCTATAAGCTGTATATGTTGAGGCAGCTCAGATCACTGGGGATGCAACAAGCCGAACTGGGGAGTATATACAACATCTTTATCCTCCCCAAGTTTACCTATTGTTCCCCAGCTTGGGCCTGCTCCCTCACGTTAACACAACAGCGTCGACTGGAGAGAGTGCAAAAGAGGGCCTGTAGGATTATCCTAGGATTTGAATACACGGGCTACGAAACCGCCCTCACCACCCTAGGGATGCTACCTCTCTCCAAACACCACCTCAATATCACCAGCCAGTTTGCTCAAAAATTACTGGTCCACCCCCGCCACCGAGACCTACTACCACCAGACGCTCCAAGACCAACACGGACAACAAGACGATATAACAAACTACAACCTATCAGGGCCAGAACGGAGAGATATAAGAAGAGCCCCATCCCTACTATGACTAACATTATAAATAACATGTAAACACACACACACACACACACACACACACGATAATCCAGCCTACCCCTTTCCTACCTGACATCCAGTAATCCTCACCAGACCTCACACCTACAGTCCCCCACTCCCAGATTCCACTATCACACACACACACACACACACACACACACACACACACACACACACACACTCTCTCGCTTATGTATATACTATTTATTATGCTCATCATTATCATGCTCATCCCCATAATGTATTGTAACTATGTATATTTTCAGCCCTATGGCTGCCAAACCAATCAATAAACCGTTTATTATTATTATTATTATTATTATTACACACACACACACACACAGGCTTTCATTATTATTCCATCTGTTTCCATGCCAACACATTACGATGCAAACTGATGTAATTATATTGACGTATTGTAATGGACAGCAATAATGTGTAATGTGTGAAATAATAATGTGTAATAATTGTAAACATAACACATAAACCATATTTTCATTTTTTTTTTTTTTTAGGGGAGGTTGGGGAAATACACTTTTGGAATATTAGAACACCTCGATTCCTCCAAAGTATGACAGGAAACAGGATCAGATTAATCCACATAGTGATATCCTGTTGCTTACAATAGTTTGGGGGGAATCGGTTACTCCAGATTTACCACTAACACAGAATTATAAGGGACCCTGTGATGCCTAGCCTAGTCAGAATATTGGAGGTAAATGAGTCCTTCAAATATTACCACCAAACACCATCTATATAGAAAAAGGTTGTTTCGTGGCATAGTCAGGAGGAATCAGTAGCCTCCTATAATTCTCATACACGATCACTGAGTCACTAATTATCAGTATATATATATATAATCATAATATGTTTTGGAAGTGTCACATGTCACAGAGAGGTATAGTATAATGTTTAATAATACACACTAATAATTATAATGCTGAATAATAATAATAATAATAATACATTTGATACTAACTACAATATTTATACTGTGTCATGCTACGTGAATTATATGTATGTGTATATGTGTATTATAATAACACATTCATATGTATAATAATTGTACAAACACATTTTTTTTTTTTAATATTAGGCCTGCCAAAGACAGAGTTATATCGTTTAATTAAGCACCTTGTGAAGACTAAATGACACACACACACACATACACACATTCAGTCACATCACACACATTCTCTCCAAACACACACACATTCCCTCTCTGCAAAATAATAGGCTTCTCTCTCTCTCTCTCTCTTTCCAAACACACACATTCACTCTCTACAAATTCTCTCTCTCTCTCTCTCTCTCTCTCCACCCAGTTTTAACCTAGCCTAGCCTAGTCGAGTAGCGTGACTATATAGGCTATACAGTTACACACACAGATAGCCTAATACTAACTTGCACTCCTAAGACTACAAAATAATGCACCCATAACTGTAAATAAACCTAAGCTAAGGCTATAAATTATCACCTTAACACCCAGCTATAGTGTTAGTATTTTCTTCGCTGCTTTGTGCTTGGTTTTTGTCGTGTGTATGTGTGTGTGTTTGTGTTTTTTTCTTTTTCTTTATCTTTTAACTTATCCTAATGGTGGGTAATGTGATAGGTGGTAATGTTTGCGTGTGTGTGTGTGTGTGTGTAGATACGTATACTTATACTTATACGTATACTTATAGCGTTACTTATTTGCGTATGTCTTGTGAAGGTGTGTATGTGTGTGTGTGTGTGTGTTTTTTTTTTGTGCATACGTTGTGGTATGATATTATACTGTATATTTATACTCTGTTCGTTCTGTGGTATGTCGTGATAAAATTTTGGTGCATTGTATGAAGAGAGAGAGAGAGAGAGAGAGAGAGAGAGAGAAACACACGCATGCACACACTCTCTCTCACACACACAAGAGAGAGGAACACACGCATGCACACTCTCTCTCACACACACAAGAGAGAGGAACACACACACAGGAACAGAGAGAGAGAGAGAGTGTATGCTTTCAGGAGAGAGATAGATAGAGAGAGAAATGAACACACGCATGCACACACTCTCTCTCACACACACAAGAGAGAGGAACACACACACAGGAACAGAGAGAGAGAGAGAGAGAGGAACACACGCATGCACACACTCTCTCTCACACACACAGGAACAGAGAGAGAGAGAGAGAGAGAGAGTGTATGCTTTCAGGAGAGAGATAGATAGAGAGAGAAATGAACACACACACACACACGCAAACGACCGTACCCCCTTAACATCTCCCCCAAATCCCCCTTCCACCCCACCCCACCCTCTCTTTCCCCATCTGTCTTGTCGGGATTTGCCCCTCATAAAACTTTCACACACACACACACACACACACACACAGAATGTCTAACCAGAGAGACAGTGAACGATAGAAACTTTACACACACACACACACACACACACAGCCCCGAGCAAAACAAACAAACAAGCAAACATTTTCTTTCTTTTTCAACCAATTCTTCGTCAACTGTTCCCCTTCTATTCTCTTCTATCGTTCTCCCTCGTTCTACAGGGTCGTTCAGGCCTAAAAAAAAAAAATAATTATTAAAAAACGGCGGCGGCGGCTGGGGCGGCGGCGGCGGCTGGGGCGGCGGCGGCGGCGGCGGCGGCGGCGGCGGCGGCGGCGGCGGCGGCGGCGGCGGCGGCGGGGCGGTGGCGGGGTGGTGGCGGCAGCGGCGGCCGAGGGCTTAAATTTGATGCGTATGACTGACTGTCTGCCTGTACACCCACTCTCAAAACTACGTGTGCTTTCACTCGTATCTCTGGTTCCCATACACAGCTAGTGACTAAAAATAACTCTAAACTTGAGCCCAAAGTATGGAAAATGAATGATTTTAAAGGTTGTTCATTCTAAAAGATTAGGCCTAATAGCGTGAGTGTAGTGCGTGACGAGTTGACAAGTTCAGTTATCATCAATCACATTTCCTTAGTTTATATTAATTATTCTTTGTAATTTTCTCATACAATCACTTGCACTTTTCACCATATCAAATGTCTGTACCGGGATATGTGTTAAAAGTATGAAAAGTGCCAGTTTTGAGAAGTAGTTCACTATAAAGGGGTTAGGTTTATCACGAGTGTATCAAGCCAGCGTGAGTGACAGTGGGGTGGAAATTTCAGTTATCACTAAAACTCGTTGAATTTTCATTCGTGCACAAACATTCCTTAGTTTGTATTAATTAATTTTGGTAATTTTCTTTGAAAAATCACTTCCACTTAATATTAATTTGCGCATAGGTACGCCTAATAGGTGTGAGAGTGTGGGTAGCCCAAGGCCTATACAGAATATGCTCAATAAAATGTAATCACGCTATCTCCTCCCTTCCCCCTACTCTCCCCCCTACCACCTCCACCACTACCACCACCACGCATGCTTACGACTCATTTCATTCATGAGTTGTCTGCGAAAACCTTAATACAAATTGTTATATGCATTTAATATGCTTAATACGAATTGTAATACTGTATTTACATTTGTAAAGTAACAGTACTGAACACTTCTCTTCACTTTTATACTAAATAGCTATATAGTCCGTGTATAATATCCGTGGATAATCGAAACCGTCGATAATAAAGCCGTCGATAACTAGGGAGTACTGTATCCTCTTAATTAAGTTTCAAAATTATGCTCCACCCACACAGTCCTCAAGGTTTCATTTCTATATATTATAATTATCTTATAAAATTAAATAGTGCAGATATAGATAACACTTATACACCTATACAAAATTTCAATGTCGATATATAGGTTCTATGATAATATAACCAATAACAATAAGAGGTAACTACTGTTATGCAGCATTTGCAGAAGAAATGGTATATAGAAAAGTTGTTTGTAATAGTGAAATATAAACACTGGTAATAGTAAAATGTTCGAAATGGAGTTGTGGCAACTTGTAAAAATATTCCGTAATTAGGGTATCAAATAGTAGTGATGAATTAAGCCGTCATCTGGTCGTCCAAGCGGAGGATTGGGGTACCTAAACCGTCTTGGAAGCGCTTGGTTTTAGTGACGAGAACTGACAAAATACGTAGAAACTGTGTTCTCGTCGTCCAGATACGGATTGGGCAGAAACAAAAGAAAGTTTGTAAACAAAGTCGTAAGAAAATACTACAAATTGGTCTACTTTTCCTTCACTTTTCTCATATTATGAAGCAAATTTGTGTCCTAAGTTGCATGTATTATACACCAAAAGATGCAGAATTAAGAAACAAATAAGATGATACCAACTAGAAGTCTCTTGATATGATCTTTTGTTGAAGACTTGCGATTTTTATTACTTTATTCTCGATTTTCGGTGAAAAATTTACTATACTTGCTAGAGATAGGTTGCCAAAAAGGTGATTGATTAGCTATATTTCTGGAATGCCCATCAACCATTTCGCAACACTTCAGACATCCACCTTAATTGCTGAAAGTGCACATGATATTTATTCACCTTTTTGGTACTCTCTTAAGTTCCAGGCTCAGCTCATGGACTAATAAAGTGTTTGTGTGCCTCTCATGTCAAAATGATCCTTGATTTTGGTTTTATGGTGTGCAGCCTGTGATTATCTTTAGGGCTCTATTCTGTATGGGTGTGAAGGGTGTTGATAGTCTCAGTGAGGTTTGAGGCTGAGGCAGGACTTGCATAATCCATCATTAATCGAATATAGTAATTGTTTGCATATTGTAGTTGTAGTTTCTTTGTTGTGTCCAAATATTGAGCTGGCAAGTGATCTGAGGGCTTTACATTTTTACATGCATTTGTTTTTGATGGCCATTATGTTATTTGAATGTCATGGATGTGTTGTATATTATGCCAAGTATTTTGTATGTGTGTGTAAACTCAAGGTCAGTATAGGTAGGCAATGCAGTGTTGATTGCAGCTTTTATTTCGTGAAAATAAACTCTTAGTATCAAACATAATGCTGTATACATTTTCTTATCCAAACAAAATTAAGGTACAATATCACACAAAGTACAAAAATATATATGCATTATATAGGGTTATTCAAAAGAAGTTTCTGCTTACATGGTAAAATGAGTACGAGCTTGCATTCATGAAAATAGATTACAGTTGAACATATGATCTGCTATTGCTTCTTAAACACTGTAAATAAGTTCTGTATATTATGTCTTAAATGCATATATACAGCGTATAATACACATTTAATAAATATTATAATATGTATATGAATCATCCTGTACATATGGTAGGTACAGTACTTGGTTCAGCACTCACATAATCAAAGAAAAATGTGCACATGTAGGAATGATGGTTGTGAAAAAATGAGAATGGTCCAAAGATTGGAGAAGTCTTCCATTGTGTTTTAGGTCTTCAGCCATTATGGCAGGAGTTGTTGTTGAAGTTCCTCAAGCTGTCTGGCCGAGCAGCCCCGAGCTCTCGAGGAAGGCCATGGCCTGAACCGGGCTTTCCCAAAGTGCCCTCAGAGTACAGTATATGTTGTGTTGTTGGCTAGTGTTGTTGTGTGCGTTGCAGTCTTCAACCACCCCCGAAGGCTGTCAAGGAAGGCAGCTATAGGAGCCAAATCATCACAACACCAGGGGGCACGAGTCCCTGGACATGGAGTAGGGCTCATCAGTCTAGAATAGGTGCAGTAGAAATGAGTTACTTGAGAGGTGCATGTGGACTTACAAGTCGGGATGGAAAAAGTAATGAGAGTGTGTATGAGAGATGTGGTATGAGTAAGAAAGCAAGTGGTAATGAGTGTGGTGTGGTTGAGAGTGAAGTGTAATACATTGAGGTGGTTTGGATATGCTTCCTTTCTCCCTTATGCTCTTCCTTGGTTATTGTACCAGTAACATTTGTAAAGTACTAGTTAGTATCAATGAGACAACAAGAGGAGTGCCATTGTTAATTAAGGAAACTGAACTGTTCTAAACCATTGCATATAATTATCAGGGCATACATTGTTAGTAAAGGAAAAAGTTTCCTTGAATTAAATATTGAATATCTATTTTTGCAAATGACTGTAAGTCTGGATTAAAGTATTTTTAGCTTTAACCTACTCTCAGCAAAGGAGGTCGAGGAGAAGGGCGATACTGAAGGAAGACTCTCCGCTTGTGCTTCAACTAAATGGGACTGTATGCAACTACAGGCATCATTTGTGTCATCGAATGCACGTTCACAGTACAGACACACAGTCCTGGAAGTAAAGAATTTAATGTAGTAACCTACCATGGTAAGAAACAGTTAAAGAAGGGAATACAGTATCTGGTACTTGACATATTAAACACACATGCTTAATACACTACATTTGCAATGTAGTACAAAAATTACCTCTCCCTATATAACGATAAGAAAGTTATTGAATTAGTTAGACCTAACTTAATTATTTTATAGAATTTATTGCTGTTCTGTAGCAGTGTCCAGCTATGTCCCGATTAGGTCATGGTAGTTTAACAAGGTTAGGTGCCATTGGTTGCTCTGGTTAGGTGCCGGTAGTTATAATTACTGCAATCACATTTGAAATACACATGAAGGTGGACCTCTTATATCCTACAGTGATACTGTGTTTAAGTCAGAACCGGTGAAAGTCAAAGTCCATTCCTGTATTTTAAGATTGATTAAAAACAGAAAATGTTGGCATGATTCTATAGTTTTACCAAGAACTGATTTCCAATAAAGTACAATACTTCCCTTCACCTTAATGATATTACATAATTATCAAGAATGGGTCACATAACCCCTAAGCAATCCATATAATCTCATATAAGTTAAATTAGATACGAGAACATAAAAAAAAAAAAAAAAAAAAATTATATCATTATCGTGATTCTCCAGGTTTTAACAATTACTATTTTAGTAGAAATGGTAGACTAATATGAACTCTACACCTGCTCTAATCTGTCATTGCTATACTTAAAGCCTTATTTGTGTTGCTATCACTCTATTTTACAGTCTGTTGCACCTACAATTCATGTATTATTATACTATTAACTTACTTGTCATATCTTTAATGGCCGCCATATTTACTGCTATGCTTCTCCTATCCTCCTATCAAGCTGCCCGAATCGCTGCTTTTTGGCGAGCTTGGATGGATACGTTGTTGGTCTTGGTTTAAGTGGCTGGCAGCAGGGTCCATCTTGGTGGATCGTCGAATCCTTTTGACCGACCAGAACAGTTCCGCTTGCTTTGGCTTGGTTTAACCCAAGCGAACTTCGTATCCGATTGACGTCCAGATGACGGCTTTAGTTACATGTTATTATTGTTATTATTATTACTTACCTTTAAAATGTCGAAGGGTATTTAGTGCTTCTCGATGAAAGAAAAAATTGACAGTTGAAGATCTGAATCGAAGTGGCTTGGGTCCAAAGGGGCGCCAAAACCCTTAATTAATCTTGAAAGTATTGCCAACATCGATCACTCCAAGCAATACCCGCCATGTTTTGTTTTTACATTTCTTTTCATTATAATATTTTTTTGCACCTTACTCGTACTCTCTCTCTTCTTCCCTTATTTGTCATCTCAACACTTTATTATGATCTTATTATTACCTTCCATTACGTATAGGAAATGATGAGCCGGAGTTATTTTATTCTCGTCCCAGATTCATAAAGGTTCGTCACTCACTCACACACGCACCCTCCTCTCACCACTCCCTCAAGGTTACTGAAGTATATCTGGTCGTCCAAGCGGAGGATTGGGGTACCGAAACCGTCTTGGGAGCGCTTGGTTCCAGGCTCAGCTCATGGACTAATAAAGTGTTTGTGTGCCTCTCATGTCAAAATTATCCTTGATTTTGGTTTTATGGTGTGCAGCCTGTGATTATCTTTAGGGCTCTATTCTGTATGGGTGTCAGTGTTGCCACTTCGTGGGAATTTCCCACAAATCTGTGTGCGAAATGGAGCTACGTGGGAGGTGTTGTGTGAGGACACCAATTTTTTAAAATCTGTGTGAATTTTAAGATAATGCTAAGAATATTATGAAAAATGAGTGTGTGTGTGTGTGTGTATGTAAACACAAGTTAAAACAGGAACTAGCTTGTCCTCACAGAGTGACAGAGGAGGGAGACTGAGGCCTCTACCGCTGTCGCAACTTTAGTCAGTTGGTATCCACACTTGAATTAGCATTGATATAATTAGTGCTGCAAAGAAAACTTACCATCAAATGTATCGCTCTCTCTGGGAGTCAGACTCTAGATTTAGAGGTAAGAAAGCTTACCATATACATTTAATATATTGCCGTTGTCTCTGCAGTGAGAATGACTCTGTGTAGACCAATATAGAGCTCGTATCACAAAAATTCATGACATTGAGAAGCCCACGCCAAGCCTTACTAGAGAGAATTCTGAGCCGGGTCTCATAGGCTAACAAGCCTCTCCCCGGGAATCATCTGTAAGAATCTGTAAGAAAGGGAGCCAGAACACAGTTGACTGACAAATAAAGATGGAAAGAAGTGACTCTGGTGGTTGAATCTGTAGTGAACATGAGTGAACCATTCTTCCTCACAACTATATGCACACAGGTCTCGTTACAGCTCTTGTTTCATATTCCACAGTTATTGTAGTTCATAACTGTGTTTTTAAAGCCATTGGTTATTGTGTAGATCCTATCAATGGTAAAAAATTTACGGTGATGGCAATGGTAAAAATTTTACGGTGATGGTAATGGTAAAAATTTTACGGTGATGGTAATGTTACTTTTGGTGTGTTGGCTGTGGCTGGCTGGGACGGTGGCGCCTCTAGCGGACAAGGGGAATCAACACTCCATCTACTCCCGTCTGCTACCCTTTATTATCCTGATAAATTTTTATGAGGGTGAGGGAGTAGGGGACCCCCCCCAAGCCTGTCCCCTTACTCCCGCACCCCCCCCCCCATGACATCTATAAAATTAATAACCTCTAATATATTGTTAAATAAATCATACTGTACTTATCATTAACGTACAGAAACGTACAGAAAACATCTTATGATCTCTACAACATTGTTTTTCAATATATAGTATTTTCATGTATAATTGAAGAAAAATATTCAGATTTTTTTAGACCATACATAAAACTACAAAACAATGAACTAATTATAAGTACTGTATTGTACATAAGATCATTATAACCTTACTATGAGGAGCTGTTACATGTGCTTTACAATAAATAATTTCCTGTTTTATTTCTTAGTTTGAGAAGCTTAAGGGGAGGATACACTTTAGATACATTGGAGTCCCTTGAATCCTCCAAAGTATGCCAAGAAACAGTACCAAGTTAACAAAAATAATAGTGGTGTGTTGCTTGAAGTAGTCTGGAGGAATCATTTATTCCTGATTTACCAACACTGTATCTCCCCCTTAAAAAAATCAACAAGGGTTATAAATAAAATAAAATAAAATAAATAATAATAAAATAAATAAAATAAAATACTCCATACTAACAAGAACAAATAGAATAAAATTAATAATAATAAAATAAATAAAATAAAATACTCCATACTAACAAGAACAAACAGATATACAGATTACAGTACAGTACTTAATTAAGGAGAGGGTATTAGTTGACAGTTTTGGAGATATTGATTCCTCCAAACTATTCCAGGCAACAGGATATCATTATTTTTCTTCATCTGGGTCTGTTTCCTGGCATACTTTGGAGGAATCAAGGCACTCCAATGTACCAAAAGTATACTCTCCCCTTAAACACCCAGTACTCCCAATTTCAGCTACAAAATCAACTTGATTAATGAAACAAACCGAAAAAATTGAAAAAAAAAAAAACTCCTACCGCTCCTGTGTAAGTAAAGAAGCCAGTTGTTAGTGATTCCCGTTAGCCGGTAGGTGGCTCTGCTTTACCACCATCACCACCACCACCAAAACTTCCATAAGAGTGTTTCATCCTCCTACAGTAATGAATCCTTTGCTTGTAATTTCCCACCAGTGAACCTCAGTCTCAGTGGTGCCATATTCTACGATAACTTCATTATTTTACAAACATAACTAAATAACTGTATAATTACCAAATCTACATTAGCATTTGTGTCATTTAGTAAGTTCTATATAATCATAAATTGCCGCCCACTGTTGCCACAATGCGTTCCTTTACCTCTATTATGATTCCTCGGGTGTAGATGTGGCAACGGCGGGGTAGTGGTATACGAATCTCTCTCTGTGACACCTTGAAAACCTTTATAAATTTAATTAAGGGGGTGCGGGAATAGGGGACAGGCTTTCTACCCACCCTAAACCTGTCCCCCTGTTCCTGCGCACCCCTCTAGCCCCCCCCCCCCAAGCCTGTCACCTACTCCCACACACCCTTAACATAAAAAAACATAGAATTCCAAATAATACTCATACAATATAAATGTAAACAGAAATAAAATAACATTATGAATGTGGATTTATTAGTTCTATATGATATTATTTTCTTAGCCCCCGTTCTAGATGAGACAGTGGGGCTTCATGGTAATTATTCGAAGCACCAACAAACACACCACTATTTTTTTATTTATTTTTTGTTCATCTGCTCCTGTTGTCTCCTGCATGGTTGATATATTTTGGAGGAATCAAGGTGCTCCAATGTATCAAAGGTATATTATTACCACTCCTAATTATTAATGAATGTATATAGGGTCTTTTGATTCCTCCCAACTACTCCAGGAAACAAATGAACAAATAGAATGGTGGTGTGTTGCATGAAAATATAGTTTGGAGGAATAATTTGCTCCAGATTTACCAACACTATTATAATAATAGTATATTAATACATACTGTCCCGTTAAATTATTTTCATATACAGTATATTTCTCGCTATTTCTATTATGGTGAATTAATTGGAAGGCTTCTGATTCCTTCAAACTATGCTATGAAACAAATATAACACAGCCTTGTCGTTCTCATCTTCACACGTTCAGTTCCTTTTTCTTCTCTTTTTAAATCACATGTTCAATTTATCCTTTTTCTCTTTTAAATCACACGTTCAATTCCTTTTTCTTCTCTTTTTTTAATCACACGTTCAGTTTCACCTTCTTCTCTTTTCAAATCACGCGTTCAGTTTCACCTCTTCTTCCTCCTCCTCCTCCTCCTGTTGGTCCTTCCTTCCCTTCTTATGTTTACTGTAGTTATCCCACGGCTGGATGGTGTCGGATACAAACATAAGGTAGAACAACCCCGTCAACAAGTACACGGGCACACACATCAAGAATACCTTTTGCCACTGTCCCATTGTTTGCTGAGGAAAAAAAAAAGAATTAATTATTAGGTTTTTTTTATTTAATTTATTAGTGTACACCCATGTCGGTATGCAATGGATAAATAAATAAATATACTTGTTTGTTTGTTTGTTTGTTCGTGTCTATCACTTTATTTTTATCACTCGTTCATCCATCCATCTTCTCTTTGATATTACTTATTGCCTGCGGAGACGTGGGCAGTACTTCAAGGGTTTTGGCGTCCCTTCGGCCCCAGCTCATCCTTTTCAGTTCTTCATGTATCCCTCCGTTCCTTTTCTTTCCTTTGTATTTACTGTCCCACCTCTCTATCACCCCTTCCCACTACATTAACAACAACAACAACCAACCCACTCCCCACTCACACATCCACCCACTCTCACCCATTCCTAACACTCTCCTCTCCCACTCATCCACTCCTAAAACATTCCCCACTCCCACCCATTCCTAACACTCCTCACTCACTCTCACCCACATCTTCACCACCCACTCTCACTCACTCACCCACATCTTCACCACCCACTCACCCATTCCTAACACTCCCCACTCACTCACCCACTCCACCCACATCTTCATCACCCACTCACCCATCCTCCCACCCATTCCTAACACTCCCCATCACCACCACCCACTCCTACCCACTAACCCACTCACCTGGTTTTGCGTGAGTGCCCCTACAACAAGAGGGACCACGAAGGCAATAGCGTTGGCTGAACCATTGACAATTCCACTCAGAGTTCCTGTAGAGAAGGAATACACACGTGACAACATCAGAAATTATTATTATTATTATTATCTCATTCTTCTCTTTTTAAATCACACGTTCAGTTTCACCTTTGTTTTTATCTTTTTTAATCACACGTTTAGTTTCACCTTTTCTTCTCTTTATTAATCACATGTTCATATCCTTTTTCATTCACTTTTTGAATCACACGTTTAGTTTCATATTTTTCTCTTTTTTAAATCACACGTTCAATTCCTTTTTCTTTTCTTTTTTAAATCACACGTTCATGAGTGTTATTTCATGATTAAATAACATAACATAACATAACTACTCACTTATTTTTGTATTATTTGTGTGTGTGTGTGTGTGTGTGTGTTTTATTTACCAAATAACAATAACATAACTACTCCTCCCTGTTACTGTTACTTATCACAATACCGTTATACTGTTACCTAAATACCCTTCCTTCTACCATGACATATATACATACATACATACAATTACCCTTCCTTCTACCATGACATACATACATACATACATACATACAATTACCCTTCCTTCTACCATTACATACATACATACACACATACAATACCCTTCCTTCTACCATTACATACATACAATTACCCTTCCTTCTACCATTACATACATACATACAATACCCTTCCTTCTACCATTACATACATACATACAATTACCCTTCCTTCTACCATTACACACATACATACATACATACATACAATTACCCTTCCTTCTACCTTTACATACATACATACAATTACCCTTCCTTCTACCATTACACACATACATACATACATACATACAATACCCATTATACCGTTATTACCTGTGAAGTTATTGCTAATGTCGACCCGATTAGCAAAAAGACCGATTGTAATGGAGCCGTTGAAAAAGAAGCCCAGACACAACACAACGATGACAGTGGTGGGTTGACAGCCAGAGAACGACACCACTAACAGGTTGACAGCTGGACCGAACATTGCTGAGAAGGAGGTGGTTAGTGGTTAGTGGTTAGTGGTTAGTGGTTAGTTGTGGGTTAGTGGTTAGTTGGTTTGGTTTTATAATAATGATATATATATATATTGATGATAATAATAATAATAATAATATTAAATAATAATTATGATATTAAAAAAAATATATATATTGATAATAGTAAACTATTATCTTCATTTTATCACTCACCAATAATAATAATAATAATAATAATAATAATAATAATAATAATAATAATAACAACAACAATAACAACAAAAATAATAATAATAGCAAGGTGTTATATTCATTTTATCACTCACCAATAATAATAATAATAATAATAATAATAAACATAATAATAATGACCTACCAATAGC
>JAWZYT010000325.1:62500-75000 GCA_034508575.1 Petrolisthes manimaculis
CAAACAACACAACACAACACGCTATTACTATTATTATTATTATTATTATTATTATTATTATTATTTGCACCTGACCTATTTATAAACCACCTATTTATAAAACTTGACCTATTTTTAATGCCTGACCTATTTATAAACTACCCATATATAAATCCTGACCAATTTATAAAACTTGACCTATTTATAAAGCCTGACCTATTTAAAAACAACTTATTTATAAACCTGACCTATTTATAAACCACCTATTTATAAAACTTGACCTATTTTTAAAGCCTGACCTATTTATAAAGGCTGACCTATCTATAAACTACCCATATATAAATCCTGACCAATTTATAAAACCTGACCTATTTATAAACCAACCATATATAAAACTTGACCTATTTTTTAAGCCTGACCTATTTATAAACCACCCATATGTAAATACTCACCAATTTTTTTTACTGTAAACCTTCCCATAAATACCTGGCCAATTCATTAAATATTCGCAAAAAAAAAAAAAAAATCATAGAAATTTTTTGACCCATTAATGAAATCTGAGAAACAATTAAATCTTGGTTGTAAACATCCTTGACCTATCTCTCTCTCTCTCTCTCTCTCTCTCTCTCTCTCTCTCTCTCTCTCTCTCTCTCGAGAGAGAGAGAGAGAGAGAGAGAGAGAGAGAGAGAGAGAGAGAGACTGGAGAGACTGGAGAGTCGAGACTGGAGATTGGTTGTGATTAGACGTGTCCACTGAGCTGACCCGTGTTTCCGTTCGACTTTGCCGTGTGTTTTGGAGGATTTACAGTAAACCAACGTTGAGTAGAACTTATAATTTGTATTTTTTATCCTTGTAACCAGTTATCTAAGTAACGTAATATCTCCGTTAATATTGAGTAACTATTTATCCAGCACTGTATTAGTATAATTGTGTTTTTATTTTTTTTGTATTCACATATTTGTTTCTTATTCAGTCCCTATACACTTGTGTTTATTTAGAGTCTATATATATATCTGTGCTTAATATTATATAGTATATTATTCTACTATTTAGTGTGCTTTCGTCTGTTGTTTTTGTCGTTGTTTTATGCATTAAGAGTGGTATATAGTGCCGCACCTTGTCTTTAATCCGTCTACCTGCTCTTAACCCTTAAATTCCCCAGGGAAAACACTCCCTCCACTCACACGTTTTCTTTGTATATATATATTGTGTTTTTAGGTCGACGTATTGTGTTATTCTCTGCCTACATATTTGCGCTTATTTATTGTCTACATAATTGTACAAATTTCGAGTTATATATTTGTGTTTAATATATCCAGTTTCATATTCTGATATTTAACTTGCTTTCGCTGTGTTCTTTTATCTCATTCCTCCCTTCTTCCATCTATTCCCTTATTCATTCCTCCTCTTCCTAATCTAGTGTGTACATCTCCCCCTAACATCCTCAAGTTGAAAGTAATTAAATAAATTGATAAATAAGTTAATAAATTAAATAATAAATAAACTAATAACAAATAAAGTGATAAACAAGTTAATAAATTAAATAATAAATAAATTGATAAATAAGTTAATAAATTAAATAATAAATAAACTAATAACAAATAAAGTTATAAACAAGTTAATAAATTAAATAATAAACAAATAAATAACAAATAAAGTGATAAACAAGTTAATAAATTAAAAAATAAATAAATAAATAAATTAAATAATAAATTAATTAATTAAATATTAAATAAATTAATAAATTAAATAATAAATAAACTAATAAATTAAATAATAAATAAACTAATAAATCAAATAATAAATAAATCAACAAATTAAATAATAAATTAATTAATAAATTAAATAATAAATTAATTAATCATGGCACCCCAACACACCTGTACGTCTTGCTCAGGAACTTTCGGCCCCACAATTTTCGCGAACAGAGACGTCCATTTCTGTAGATTCTGCCAGCTACGTGAGGAGATGTCAACCGACCTGAAGGCAGCACACCACAAGATTGAGGCCTTGAGCAAGAAGTTGGAAACGCTGCAAGAATTCACTACACTCAACGTAGGAGTGACACCAACACCGACCGTACCAGTTGACACAGCCCCTGTACTTACTGCCTCTACACCCTCACCTTCACCGACACTACCAACCATACCGTTACCTTCATCGACAACAACAACGACTTCCACTTCTCCACGGGAGGAGTTCAGCATCGTCAGGAACAACACACGACCCAGGAAAAACATCATACCCATCACTACATGTCAAAACCGATTTAAGATCCTGGCACAAGACGACGACGAAGACGACACCGAGGTCAGGCTGGTTGGTGACTCCATGGTCAGGGGTCAACTCACCGAGTTTTGTGGACGAGCACCCAAGTCAAGGAAGCGTTTTTGCATCCCGGGTGGCGGCCTAGACGACGTGACTGACACAGTGGAAGAAGTGACAAGCCAGGCCCCAAACAACACCACGTACGTCATCCACGCCGGAACCAATGACGTGATGAACACCAGATCAGAAGAGCTCCTCAACAAGTACCGACAGATGATTGCGAAATTCAAGGAAAAAACGAATAACATCATACTTTCTGGAATCATCCCCCGCAGAAAAGCCGACATCCGCTTCTACAACACCGCTACCAGCATCAATCGACGACTTGCCAGCATCTGCAACGAGGAGAACATCGCTTTCATCAACACCTGGGACAAGTTTTATTTCGACGACTCGTTATTCTCAGCTGATGGTGTCCATCTGAACCAGGTAGGAGCAGCCCGTTTTGGACGTTTGCTAAACGACGCGGTCATCAACCATCGTACAAAAAACGGGATAGCCCAGGCACAACAAAGTCAGGTAACGTAAAACTAACAAACAGAAAAACAAGGGCAAACGTGCAATCACCTAACCGAAATAGCCTAAAGGTTTTTTATGTCAACGCTCGCAGCATCCATAATAAATTCGCAGATCTAGAGGAAATAACACTCACAGAAAATTATGATATAATCGGCATAACAGAATCGTGGCTAAATACCGAAAGCAGAGACTTCCTAGCAGAGTATAAAATTCCCGGTTACACAATATTTGAAAAAGGCCGTACAGATAAAAGGGGTGGTGGAGTACTACTATATATTAAAGACGATCTTAAACCAATTCTATTATCAAAGACGTATATCGATAACGTAGATACATTATATATACTCGTTAGAAATAAATGTGGGATGAAACTTTTGTTTGCTTTATTATACAGACCCCCAGCTCAACCAGTACAAACCGACCGTGATATCTATGAGCAAATTAGCGAGATGAGTAACACACAAGAGGCTGTAATTCTCGGCGATTTTAATTTACCAGTAACAAAGTGGGGAGAACCATTATCAGC
This sequence comes from Petrolisthes manimaculis, assembly GCA_034508575.1. Lineage (NCBI taxonomy): Eukaryota > Metazoa > Arthropoda > Malacostraca > Decapoda > Porcellanidae > Petrolisthes > Petrolisthes manimaculis. The sequence goes on from JAWZYT010000325.1 coordinate 65,853, forward strand.
TCACTATGGACACGACCTTTATTCTAACCTACAAGAGAGTTCCCTTATCCAATTCGTTAATAGCCCAACCCGTGGAAATAACGTCCTTGATTTAGTATTTGCAACAAAAGAAGACTTGATAGAGAATATCAATGTGGGTGATGAGTTTACCAATAGCGACCACCGCATAATCACTTTCAGTATAAAGTTCAATAAAAGTGAAATAAACCACAGCTACGAAAAAATCCCTGACTTTAGAAAAGCTAACTTTCACCTTCTCAGGGCGATACTAAAAGATTCCGACTGGAAATGTCTGCGAGATACTATTGATATTAATTCACAATGGAACTTTTTCACTAATGCGTACACAAAAGCGGTCAGGGATAGCATACCGTTAAAAAATCGACGTTCAGCACAAAACTTAAAGCCCAAGTGGTGGAGTAAAGATATAGCCGACTGTTTACGAGCCAAAAAGAATGCCCATAATAGAGTAAAAATCACAGCCAATAATGACGACCTTGCCAAGTTTACAGACTTACGTAGAAAAGCCAAAAAGTTAATCAAACAGAGTAAAAAGACAATTGAAAAACACGTTGCAAATCAGAGTAAGACAAACCCGAAAGAGTTCTACAGTTATATTCGACAAAAGAAAGTACTTACGTCAACTATCGGTCCAATTCTTGATGAAAATGGGGACTTTACGACAGATGAAGAGCGAATGAGTAGTATCCTAAATACTTTCTTTGCATCAGTCTTTACTACAGAAAACCCGAACGATATACCAGCTGAAACAACAGTCCAAAACGAAAACACCGAAGTATTAAATAATATCAGCATAACAGAAAATGACGTAATCAAATGTATTGATAAATTAAATGTAAATAAGTCACCTGGGCCTGACACGATCTCCCCTCGCGTAATAAAGGAAGCAAAAAGCGAAATAGTAAAACCTCTGACTCTGCTATTTAATTATTCATTACACACTGGAACAATACCTGACGAATGGAAGCTCGCTAACGTAACACCAATATTTAAAAAAGGCAGCAAATCCTTACCTAGTAACTATCGCCCTATCAGCCTAACCTCAGTAGTATGCAAAATGTTAGAGACAATCATACGAGATAAACTTACAAATCATTTAGAGGAAAACAACTTACTCAGAGACACTCAACACGGTTTCCGCAATAAACGCTCTTGCCTAACGAATCTATTAGACTTTTTAAATGACATTTTTAACGAATATGATAAGAGTAAAGCAGTAGACATAATTTATCTAGATTTCCAAAAAGCCTTTGACAAAGTTCCCCATAAACGTTTAATAAGTAAATTAAAATCTCACAGAATCCAAGGCGACACCGTAAGATGGATAGAAAACTGGCTAAGAAACCGTAAACAACGTGTGGTAATAAATGGAAAATCATCTAATTGGACTGGCGTTACGAGCGGGGTGCCACAAGGGTCAGTTTTAGGGCCAATCCTATTCCTAGTTTACATAAACGATATAGATGAAGGTCTCTCATGCATAATATCGAAGTTTGCCGATGACACTAAAATTGCTAATACAGTACTCACTAACGCACAAACTAAAGAAATGCAAGATAACCTCGATAAATTGTCGAATTGGGCGAAAACTTGGCAAATGTCCTTCAATGCAGATAAATGTAAAGTACTCCATATCGGACATCGTAACGTAACTGCAAACTACTCGTTAAATGGTAATCAAATTAAAAGCGTGGATCAAGAGACAGACTTAGGGGTCACAATATCAAGTAACCTAAAACCCAGCCAGCAATGTACGGAAGTAATTAAGAAAGCAAATAAAACTATCGGCTTTATTGGCAGAGCATTCGAGTATAAGTCCAAAGACACAATCCTCACTTTGTATAATTCCTTGGTCCGTCCCCTTATGGAATATTGTGTCCAAGCCTGGTGCCCGTACTACCAGAAAGATATAGTAAAATTGGAACGAGTACAACGTAGAGTTACTAAAATGATACCAAGTCTACGAAACAAAACGTATGAAGAGCGGCTAAATGAACTGAATCTATTCCCACTAGCACAACGTAGATTGAGAGGCGACTTAATCCAGGTATTCAAAATAATCAAAGGCATAGACAATATGGACTGCAACAAATATTTCAATATCGATCAATCAAACTACACGAGAGGTAATGGCTGTAAAATCATAGGTAAATCTTTTAATTCACACGAATCCAAGAATTTCTTTTTTAACCGAGTCGTCAACTTATGGAATGGGCTTCCCCGTAACGTAATAGAATGTAACACAGTAGACAGCTTCAAACGTCGCCTTGATAAACACCTTGCATCTAATCCCCGACTTTCGATGTTTACTAATGAATAATTTTTTGCCCATTACAGCCAAATTTCAACTACTTTCTATCTTTCCTATAAAATTCCTTGTGGAGTTTTCTCTACCAACTCCACAAGGTTCTGACTCCTGACTTTATTTCCAGTACGGCTCAGGCCGGAGGGATTGGAGGGTGGGGAGAGAGCCTTCTACTTTGCTATCCTTACCTACGACTATCACTGGGGAGAAATTCATTCTCTACCAGTAACCTTCTAATCAGATCACCCCGTGTGGACCGTAAGGTCTGTTGTGGTCTGTGATTCTATGTAACTTCTATGTAACTTCTCTCTCTCATTTTTTCCACCTTGACCCATTCTCAACACTCACTCTCTCTCTCTCTCTCTCTCTCTCTCTCTCTCTCTCTCTCTCTCTCTCTCTCTCTCTCTCTCACCATTTCCCCGTGGTGTGAGTCAGCCAGCAGTGCCGGTGACCCAGTATTGTTTCCAGCGGGGTCAATCGAGGTCAACTCATCCTTCGAGGTCATGTCAGCTGAAATTAACCAAGGTGTAGTGTGAATGCGTTCAGTCAGTCACACACACACACACACACACACACACACACACACACTCACACACACACACACACACACACACACACACACACACACACACACACACACTCATAAACACACACTTATACTCACACACTCTTTCTCTCTCTATCTATCTCTCTTTCACACACACACACACACACTCTCTCTCTCTCTCACACACACATTCTTTCTCTCTCTCTCTCTCTCTCACACACACTGAAGGAAAAGATAGATATAGAAAACTCGTGTCCACAGGGATTACCGTAAGAAATTAATTAAAAGAAGAGGAGATTAAGATGTACAGAAATAAATAACTTTCCAAATCGATTATATAATAGATCAATGAAAAAGCATTTACCAGAATAAGACAGTGATGTGTGTGTGTGTGTGTCAAAAAACATACGTACATAACTTTAAAGAAAAATGTGATAATTGGATGTAAAAAAAAAGAGATATTACGAGCTTGACTTAATCCTGTAAAGAGAGAGAGAGAGAGAGAGAGAGAGAGAGAGAGAGAGAGAGAGAGAGAGAGAGAGAGAGAGAGAGAGAGAAAGAGACATACAGAGAGAGTGAGTGAGATAGATAGACAGACAGACATACAGAGAGAGAGAGAGTATATATATATGTGTGTGAATAAGTAGATATATATGATTCAGTACTTACAAATATTATGTCCTATACCCTGGACGTGACTATAGCACTGAGCCTTGACATGTACGATGGATGAGGTGTTACGACGGACCATGGCTACGATGGCTACCGATAGATTCACCCTTACGATGATAATATTGATGAGTCCCAGCATGGTTAGTATGGCAAGTGTGAGTCTCTTCGGTATACATTCTGAGGGAGAGTATGTATGTTAGTATGTATGTTAGTATGTATGTTAGTATGAGTCTCTTCGGTATACATTCTGAGGGAGAGTATGTATGTTAGTATGTATGTTAGTATGAGTCTCTTCGGTATACAATCTGAGGGAGAGTATGTATGTTAGTATGTATGTTAGTATGTATGTTAGTATGAGTCTCTTCGGTATACATTCTGAGGGAGAGTATGTATGTTAGTATGTATGTTAGTATGAGTCTCTTCGGTATACAATCTGAGGGAGAGTATGTATGTTAGTATGTATGTTAGTATGTATGTTAGTATGAGTCTCTTCGGTATACATTCTGAGGGAGAGTATGTATGTTAGTATGTATGTTAGTATGTATGTTAGTATGAGTCTCTTCGGTATACATTCTGAGGGAGAGTATGTATGTTAGTATGTATGTTAGTATGTATGTTAGTATGAGTCTCTTCGGTATACAATCTGAGGGAGAGTATGTATGTTAGTATGTATGTTAGTATGTATGTTAGTATGAGTCTCTTCGGTATACAATCTGAGGGAGAGTATGTATGTTAGTATGTATGTTAGTATGTATGTTAGTATGAGTCTCTTCGGTATACAATCTGAGGGAGAGTATGTATGTTAGTATGTATGTTAGTATGTATGTTAGTATGAGTCTCTTCGGTATACAATCTGAGGGAGAGTATGTATGTTAGTATGTATGTTAATATGTATGTTAGTATGTATGTTAGTATGTGTAAGATTAGTATGTATGTATGTATGTTAGTATGTATGTTAATATGTATGTTAGTATGTATGTTAGTATGTATGTTAGTATGTGTAAGATTAGTATGTATGTATGTATGTTAGTATGTATGTTAGTATGTATGTATGTATGTTAGTATGTATGTTAGTATGTATGTATGTTAGTATGTTAGTATGTATGTTAGTATGTATGTTAGTATGTGTGTATGTATCTATGTATGTTAGTATATATAAGGTTAGGAAGGGAGTGTATGTATGTACGTTAGTATTAAGTCTGATCCAGGCATCAGGTGTGTGGTAATCTTCCCGAGGTGTGGTGGTGGTGGTGGTAGTGGTGGTGGTGGTAGTGGTGAGGTGAGGGAGTCCACTGTAATAATTATATTTGCTCTTATTAAAACGTTGTGTTTATGTAACGTTTTCCCTGCTATTCACTATCACCCCCAAAGCAATTAATTAAATGTGAATGTCTTAAAATTTGAAATACATTTCACTCATTAAGACAAAAATGTGATAATTCAACACCTGAAGTAAGTCTGGTTTAGTTAATATTGATGTAATTTTATTTTCTCGGGTTTAAAATCAATCCTAACCTTTCTTAAGCTAACTTAACTTAACCTAACCTGATGTGATGTAACCTAACCTAACCTAACCTAACCTAACTTAAACCTAACCTAACCTAACTTAAACCTAACCTAACCTAACCTAAACCTAACCTAACTTAAACTAACTTAAACCTAACCTAACCTAACTTAAACCTAACCTAACCTAACCTAAACCTAACCTAACTTAAACCTAACCTAACCTAACCTAAACCTAACCTAACCTAACCTAACTTAACTTGACCTACCGTAACCTAACCTTTACACAATACTTACTGAACATAGCACATTGGCTATATACACTTCCCGTTCTGTCCATCATGCAGAACCGAATCGTGACCCTGAAATAAAGACCAATTTATTTTAGAGGATGGAAGGAGCTGGAATGGAAATAGAAGGTAATAAAAGGATTGAAGGAAGAGGGAGAAATGGGGATAGAGAGAAGATGAGAAAGAGTAAAAGCAAGCACGAAGGAAATATAAAAGGATAGAAGGAACAGGGAGAAAAGGGCTAGAGAGAAGATGAGAATGTAATAAAAGGATTGAAGGAAATATAAAAGGATAAGAATTACAGGGAAGGAGAAATGGGAGAGAAAATGAGAAAGCAAACAAGAGAACAAAATATAATTATAATATATTAATTATAAATAGAATTATAATTATGCTTGTGCAGAAAATAAAAAATATAAAGAAACTGAGAAACTGCGAATGCCTAAATGCAATTGTTTACGTTGAGGTGTGTGTGTATGTGTGTATGTGCATATGTTTACATTGAGGTGTGTGTGTGTGTGTGTGTATGTTGACTTAATAACATTGCTGCATCATGATTTTTGGATGTGGCATGACTGATAAGAGAGAGAGAGAGTTACAAGCAGTTACAAGGACAAGTAGCACCTCAAAAGGTCTTACGACCCATACCAAGGAGGTGTAGTAGTAGTTGCTAACTAATAGTGAGAGAAAAGTATAGTAAAGAGAAGGCTCTCCCCGCCCACCTCTCCCACCCGCATTGCTGGTATGGAAATGGAAATGTACCTAACCCGGAGGAAAAAAGGCCGGACTAGGAAATTTGTATACAGGAAAGGAGGAAACAATCACTTTAACTCTACCAGGCTTGGCAGAACTTTGTCTAACTGTGTCTTGAACTGTTCTATTGAGGAACTATCAACTACCTCTGCTGGTAGCTGATTCCAGACATTGCAGATTTTATATGTGAAGAAATTACCTAACGTATTATGGAGGAAGCGTTTCAAGTCTAGTTTCCATCCATGGTTTCTAGTTGCATTAGTGTTTAAGCTAAACAGGCACTGATAATCAATGTTTTCATATCCACGAAGGATTTTGAAAACTTCAATTAGTTGACCTCTCAAGTGTCTCGTCTCTAATTAGAAGAGACCTAGTGCCTGCAGCCTTCTCTGGTAGCCCATGTGCTTAATTGATGGGATCCGTTTGGTGGCCCTAGCCTGGACTCTCTCAAGCCTCGTAATGTCTTTCTTGAGAGTTGGCGACCAGAACTATTAAAGGTGCCAATGAGTAGCAGTCACTGGGACAGAGTGTAGCACACACTGTGTGTATGAAACACAATGATAGCACGCATCACAAGGATAATCATTGTGATGAGTGGCCCAGAGACCTCTCCACCCACGTGAGACCCGAGTCAGCTTTGGCTATGGGTAACTAAGCAGGAAGACCTCAGACAGCCGACTCAAACCCCCCACCCCCTGCTCCCAGGGGTGATAACCACTGGCATCAGTGGCATTTTTAACGTGTCCCAAGCAATGATTGAACGCTGGGCTGCAGAATTGCAGCTACAATTTTTACCACTGTGCTAGCCAGAGGCTTTAAACTGCACAGCATATTCCAGATGTGGCCGAACCAAAGAATTGTACAGAGTGAGGACTATCTCTTTGTTTCTAAATCTAAATTGCCTCTTTATGTAGCCAAGAAGCCTCTGGGCTTTCTTCTCTACTTCGAGGCACTGCTTGGAGAATTTGAGGTCACTGCTGATCAGTACACCTAAGTCTTTCTCCAAGTCAGTACTACTAATTTCACTTCCCAACAGAGAGTAACTGGCTCTCTGGTTGGCTGGACCATGTGCATCACTTTACACTTGTCCAAATTGAATGGCATCTGCCATCTTTCAGACCACTTTCCTACTTTCTCTAGGTCTTTATGTAAATGTTCTACCTTTTCAAATGATGAAGCATTACACCCTAACTTGGTGTCATCAGCAAATTTTGCAATTCGACTGACAATGCCCACATCTATATCATTAATGTAGATTATAAAAAGTAGTGGACCTAGAACTGAACCTTGAGGAACCCCACTTGCCCAACTTGAGGTTTCCCCATTGATTACTACTCTTTGGTGCCGGTCAGTTAGCCAATTCTCAATCCATTTAGCAAGTATGCCCCTTATTCCCAGTGCACGGGTTTTTGCCATCAACTTCTGATGAGGTACTTTATCAAAGGCTTTCTGAAAGTCCAGATAAAGGATGTCTATTGCCCGGCACTGGTCATACTCAGAAAGCATACCGTGGAAAAATTCAATCAAGTTGGTCAAACATGAACTCCGACGCCTAAAACCATGCTGTGAGTCATACTCGTATGATTGTCTCTAGCATTTTGCATACACTGAGGTTAGGCTGATAGGACGATAGTTACTAGGTAAAGATTTGCTGCCTTTTTTAAATATTGGTGTTCCGTTAGCGAGCTTCCATTCGTCAGGTATTCTTCCAGTGTGTAAAGAATAATTAAATAGCAGAGTCAGAGGTTTTACTATTTCGTTTTTTGCTTCCTTTATTACGCGAGGGGAGATTGTGTCAGGCCCAGGTGACTTATTTACTTTTAATTTATCAATACATTTGATTACGTCATTTTCTGTTATGCTGATATTACCTAATACCTCTGTGTTTTCGTTATGGACTGTTGTTTCAGCTGGTATATCGTTCGGGTTTTCTGTAGCGAGCAGCGCTGCAGGCAAAAGCACCCGCGGCACAGCCGCGGTGGGCGAAGCCCAATGCTTGTAATAATAATAATAATAATAATAAGGGATTTGCTGAAATGTTTCCTGGCATAATATTATAGTTAGTTAGTTTAGAGAAAAATTGCAAGTAACTGTCTCAGGTATAATTAGCAAGGTGTGTGAAATTGGCTATTCCTGACAAGAACACTTGTGGTCAAAAATCACTTGTAGCCCACCTGTGTTGATACTTGATATCTGCAGTGTAAGTAAGTAAGTAAGTAAGTAAGTAAGTAAATTTATTGCCATTCTTTACAGTTTGGACATGTGATAACAATAGTAATAAGACGGCACGGTCTGTCGAGTCGTAACTTTTAGGACAGACGGATTAATCAATCAAATAACAAATTGTGGCAAGGTGAAACAGGTTGTGGCACAAAGAATACACAATGATTATATACAAACAAATATACAAAAAAAATACAGTGTAGTTTCAGTGTGTGTGTGTGTGTGTGTCCTTGTAGCCCACCCGTATTGGTACTTGATATCTGCAGTGTGTGTGTGTGTGTTATCATGCTGGTTTGGGTGGGCTGTCGTTGTGAGGGGGGGGAGGGAGGGAGGGGATATTTCTGTGGGGAAGGAGGGGAGGGGAGGGGGTATTTCTGTGAGGAAGGGAAGGGGAGGGAAGGGGTATTTCTGTGAGGAAGGGAAGGGGAGGGGAGGGGGTATTTCTGTGGGGAAGGGGAGGGGAGGGGGTATTTCTGTGAGGAAGGGAAGGGGAGGGAAGGGGGTATTTCTGTGAGGAAGGGAAGGGGAGGGGGTATTTCTGTGAGGAAGGGAAGGGGAGGGGGTATTTCTGTGGGGAAGGGGAGGGAGTTTTTTTTAACTCATTCACCATAATAATGTTTTTGTAATCATATATTTTAATCTTAAATATGTGTGTCTATTTATGATGGCATGCATGGATAAGGAACAAACACACACACACACACACACGAGCGTAAAATAAAGTCTGGCATAAACAGTCGTGTCCTTTACCTTGAAGCATGGATATAAACATAGACCAGTTTAGAAAGGGTCCGGTAGTTCAGGTTTTGCATTGACAATTGTGACCTTCAGTCT
>JAWZYT010000326.1:0-85000 GCA_034508575.1 Petrolisthes manimaculis
CTCTCCTCTCCTTTCCTCATCCCTCTCTCTCTCCTCTCCTTTCCTCATCCCCCTCTCTCTCTCTCTCCTCTCCTCTCCTCTCCTCTCCTTTCCTCATCCCTCTCTCTCCTCTCTTTTCTCATCCCCCCTCTCTCTCTCCTCTCCTCTCCTCTCCTGTCACATTTCCCTCACTCTCTTAACTCGTATCATTCCATCTTTCAAACTGTGTCTTAATTCTTTCTTACGTTCCACACAACCACCTCAATTTTATATACTCATATAAAAAATATACTCCCTGTACGAATTAATCTCCTTCTTTTCCCTTTACTTTCTCTTCCTCTTCCCTTTCCTTCTCTACCTTTTCCTTTTCTTTCTCTTCATTTTCCTTTTCATTCTCTTCCTTTTCTTCCTCCTCCTTTTCCCTTTCCTTCTCTACCTTTTCCCTTTCCTTCTCTACCTTTTCCCTTTCCTTCTCTTCCCCCCACTTTTTTTTTCCACTACCATCCCCCACTTTTTTTTTCCACTACCATCCCCCACATTTTTTTTTACCCTTTTCCAACCCCCACTTTTTTTCTTTTTTTTTTTTTCCTTTTCCATCCCTCCCCTACAGCCTCCTCCTCTTCATCTCCATCATCAACCTCCTCTTCATCTCCCTCTTTATCATGTGTGTGTGTTTTATCTTCTCTGTGGTCGTTTTTCAATTAATCTTTACCCAACAATTTTCCGCTGTCTCTTGTGGTCTGTATTCCGCCTTAAGGTAAATCTGGAGCAGCTGAATCCTCCAAACAATTCCAAGCAACAGGGCACCATTATGTATGCCCCTCTGGTCCTGTTTCCTGGCATACTTTGGAGGAATCAAGGCACTCCAATGTAACAAAAAAGAATTACCACCTAAAGGGTACCTGTGCTGTTATCGTGAGAAAATTGGAGGTTACTGAGTCCTTCAAATATTGCCACGAAACACACACACACACTCACACACACACACACACACACACACACACACACACACACACACACACAATAATAAAAAAAAAAAAACACACACACAATAAAAAAAAAACATAACCAAATAAATACTGTAATAATTATAGGTGTTAGTTCAATTTTCCTTCAAAATTGGTTGAATTGTAAACTTAATTTCAAAACAAAAAGATTGACTAACAAAAAGACTGACTAACTGGACTCAGAAATTAATGGAATAACCAACTTAGATTAATTGGTTGTGATAAAACATATACATACATATAGGGTACTACATCTATGTCTTAACCTATATTTTGTATCCTGTATTCTGTATTGTACCTTTGCACGCGACTTCTCCTGTATTGATCGCCAGAGTTGCAACACACACACATACATACACACACATATACACATACACACACACATATATATACACACATATATATACACATACACATACACATATATATATACACACACATATACACACATACACATACACATACACACATACACATACACATACACACATACACATACACATACACATACACATACACATACACACACACACACACACACACACACACCAAGACACAGGCATGCCATCCCTACATAAATTATCCATAAAGTACCCATATTTATCATTGGTGTTGCTTCATCATAACCATCACTCCATACACATACTGGTTTCCCAATACAAAGGTACGTAGGAGTGAGTGAGGTGGTCGTGTTTGCATTCTTCCCTCTGTCACTGTGTTGGTCTCAAGTCATCATCAGTGAGTCCCTTATTCTGGTCAAACGAATCCACTGGTTGGTTGGTTGAAAAGGGGAAGAGGGAAGACTGTTGTTGTGCTTGTTTGGCCAGAAAGATATTGTACCTGTACTCGTAAGATCAGGAGACAGAGGAAGGATAGTAAACACGAAGGAAAAAGGATAGGAAGGACGGCAACACGAAGGAAAAAGGAGAGGAAGGACTACAATCAGGAAGGAAAAGGGAAAAGAGGAGGGACAAGTAACACGAAGGAAAAAGGAGGAGAGGAAGGAAGGCAACACGAAAGAATTAGGAAGAGAGGAGGGACAAGAAACACGAAGGAAAAAGGAGGAGAGGAGAGACGGCAACACGAAGGAATTAGGAGAAGAGGAGGGACAAGAAACACGAAGGTAAGAGAAGGAAAGGAGAGACACCAGGTATACTTCTAAGGACACCAGACTACACAACAACTAAGTATCATGTCACAACTACGAGTATTGTTGTGGTGTTATGAGAGGGTCATTGTTGTGGCAGTACTTCTCCTGCTTCTATCCTTTACTATAGAGGGAGGTGAGCTGCGTCTTTGGAGTTCTGTGTTGGTGTCTCAGTCTAAGATGACCACATATTCCACCACACTACAAGAAAGTTACCCCATCCCCCAAACAGTCAATCCGACCTACTACTGCAGCCAAGTCAGTACACACGTGGACTGGTGTAAGGTGTGGTGTGCTGACTCCTCTTCTTCCACCCCCACTTGCATACTCTCCAATATAATTATTATGCCCACCTACAACGAGATCAACACCTCCGATGCCCTCACCTGTTACACCAATAGCCCCAAAGACCTCGCTACTAATGCCGTCATCACCGCTGGACAACAATACTTTGACCAACCCCTCAGACGTAAAGAGAACCTCGTTGATGGTATCTACCGCTTCCACCAGAATGATTGGTTTGCCACTGAGCGCGAAGCGAGTGAAAAATGGTTTGTTTTAGATTTTGGCCAAACCGTCAGCTTCCAACACGTGGTTCTCTATGCACAAACCAACGTACATGCTGTGAACCGTTTTAACACAGTTGAGGTTCGTGTGGGTAATATAGAAGCGACAACACCACCGTCGGGATTCACAGCCTATATGTTATTTAGTGTGTTCCAGGGAGGGGCAACGTCAGGTCAGGTGGTCAATATGAAGTCCCCCAAGCCTGTGTGGGCAAGATTTGTCTCAGTCCAGATGCTTCAAGATGCAGGTTATCATTTCCAATTAGCCCATGTAGAAGTCTATTAAAATCCCACCATCTTTGTTGTTTACATTAATTAAAGGCATGTTATACTGTTGGTACATTGGAGTGCTTTATTTCCTACATAGAATGTCCAGAAACAGGAACAGATTAACCAAACTAAAGGTGACCTGATACTTGGAATATCTTGTAGGAATCAGTTTACTTCATCTTTATCAACATTATACTACACCTTGATAATATAAAGTGTGTTTAGCTGTCTTGTGAAAATAGTACACCCACTCATTCCTTTAAATAATTATTGCCTCAGTATTTAATTGTATATTAATTTTATTAAATATAAAAACCCACAAGCCAATTGTCTACCTTTCCCTTATAGTACTTTTATTTTACTGTTGTTGTCTGTTTGGATCTAAATAGATATTAACTGTAAATTGATCTTCTCGTACAGTTGGACACGTGAATGGGTGGTACAGCCCTGCAGGTGAAAGATACTTGTCCCATTTGAGTAACCAGTGTCTATTATCAGGTACTTGCTTTTTATTACCATCCTCAATACTGACTTCTGCCCCTGGTGTCTCCTATTTGGCACTAAGGAACTTGATATTGGGAGAAATTGACCATCTTTCACTTGGGCTGTACCACCCATTCATGTGTCCAACTGTACATAAAATATATTATATATATATTATAATATTACACACGAACCAGTCGAGGAAAACCGACTCAGAGAGAAATGATTTATTGCATCCCTGATATTGCATCTGTATGGAGGTGACAGTCTGGTAACCCTAAATGTTACTGAGTCAACATATCAGTGTTTTTACGATTTTTTTTTTTAGAATACATTTATTATAGATTTCTTTTTAACTCCCACACGACCCTCACACAATCCCCAAACTAACCCCACCAACCGACCCCCACACGATCCCCACACGACACCCACACGACCCCCACACGACACCCACACGACCCCCACACGACCCCCACACGACCCCCACACGACCCTCACACGACACCCACACGACCCTCACACGACCCTCACACGACCCCCACCAACCGACCCCCACACGACCCCCACACGACCCTCACACAATCCCCAAACTAACCCCACCAACCGACCCCCACACGACCCCCACACGACCCCCACACAACCCCCACCCCCACACGACCCCCACACGACCCCCACCAACCGACCCACCCCCTCTGCTATCACCAACACTCCTGACATCTTGTTGAAAAATATAAATTATCATCGTACAGTATTCAGGTTGGTTAAGTTTAAAATATTCCCCAAGTCTAAATTAATGTTCTATCAATAGTTGTCGCAATTCCTCTTTTGGCAACTGTACATCATAATTATATATATATATATTCAATTTAAATATAGTTATATATAGTTATGTATGGGATAAATAAAGGAAGAGAAGATAATGTAAAACGAGAGATACAAAGATAAATATTAAGCAAAGAAGGAGATAATATTGTTGACACAGAAAAATGATTGATGGAAAATTAAAAAAAAAAAAAACGGAGAAAATAATAAAATAAAAATGGGAAGAGGAATGAATTAAATAAATGGGAGACAAAACTGGAGAGGACACAAAGAAGGAAAATGGAGTGAAAGATAAGAGAGGAAACAGAGAGAGAAAAGAAGGAGGAGAAGTTAAATAAGGGAAAATATTGTGAGAGTAGGACAATTGTTAGAGAGAGAGAGAGAGAGAGAGAGAGAGGGGGGGGGGATAAAAGAGAAGTGGGAAAATGAGCCAAAGTGAGATAGAGAAAGTGAGACAGACAGGGAGGCAGATGGTACAAGATAGAGATTGAGGAGTGAGTGGAAAATTGAAATAAAGTAAGAGAATTAAAGAAAGAGAAAATAGTCCAAGATAGAGAAAGAGGAGTGAGTGGAAAATTGAAATAAAGTAAGAGAATGAAATAAAGAAATACAAAAATGCGAGTGTGAAGCAAAGAGCAGTGAATAATTTAATAGAGGCTAAAATATATATATATAAATGGAAAATATGTGAATTGTAGGAAGAACGTATGAAATAAATTAAACCTAAAACTATTATAAGTACAAAATGGAAGGAAACTTGAGAGAAAGTAGCAAATAATTATGACACACACACACACACACACACACACACACACACACACACACACACACACACATACACACACACACACACACACACACACACACACACACACACACACACACACACACACACACACACACACATACATACATACATACATACATACATACATACATACATACATACATACATACATACATACATACATACATACATACATACATACATACATACATACATACATACATACATACATACATACATACATACATACATACATACATACATACATACATACATACATACATACATACATACATACATACATACATACATACATACATACATACATACATACATACATACATACAAACACACACACACACACACACACATTTTCAGAGACTCAAATTTTGTAAAGTAAAGATTATATAGTTTTTTTTTTTTGGTGTGTAGATTTGGAGATAAACATAGGGACTGGTAGCAATGGGAAGGGTGTAGTAGTAGTAGTAGTAGTAGGAAAGGCAATGGAACGAGAGAAAGTCAAGCAGATATGCAGTGAGGGAGGGAGGGAGTGAGGGAGGGAGTGACGAATAGAGGGAGGTGGGTAGGGAGGGATGTGGGTAGGCTGTGAGAGAGAGAGAGAGAGATTGAGAGAGAGAGAGAGAGAGAGGGAGGGAGAGAGAGAGAGAGAGAGAGTGAGCAGGCAGGCAGCGAGCGAGAGAGAGGTGGGCATGCAGAGAGAGAGAGAGAGAGAGAGAGGGAGAGAGAGAGGGGGGGAGTGAGGCAGGCAGCGAGCGAGAGAGAGGTGGGCATGCAACGAGAGAGAGAGAGAGGGAGAGAGAGGGAGAGAGAGAGGGAGTGAGGCAGGCAGATGACCTAGACCTAGCCACTAGACTCCTATCAAGCACCTGTTATATAAACCACCACAAAACTCATCTTTAGTTACTGTCACCTATCACTATACCTCATTACCATCACACCAACCCTCCCCACAACCCTTAAAACACACCACACCCACGGAAACACACCGAAAAGGGCAGTGATAAGAGGCAGACGGGGTGGAGTGAGTGGCTGGAAGGGGAGGGAGGGAGGGAGGGTGTTCAGAGGGTCAGGTGATCACTGTCTTATACCGTCTATCCACCACCACCACTACCACTACTACCACTATCTCCACCACCTCCACCACTACCACTATCACTACCACTATCTCCACCACCACCACTACTATCTCCACCACCACCACCACCACTACTATCTCCACCACCACCACCACCACCACCACTACGGGGGCTGACGTTTACACACACACATTCACACTCACACACATTCACACAAACACAAACTCACACACACACAAACACACACAAACACACACACACACACAACCTTAAACGTGGCGATGAAATAAAATAATATAGTCATAAACTGGTTTGATAAAATGTTAAGGATGCGAACCAATGAAAAAAAAAAATAATGGTGAGTAAAACAGAACAGACCAAAGGAAGTATTTATGTGTGTGTGTGTGTGTGTGTGTGTGTGTGTGTGTGTGTGTGTGTGTGTGTGTGTGTGTGTGTATGTAGTCAGTCAGAAAATTTAAGGTATACGATTCCTTCAAATATTGCTACGAAACACACACACACACACACACACACACACACACACACACACACACACACACACACACACACACACACACACACACACACACACACACACACACACACACACACTTATACAATCATGATCTTTAAAATTATCACACTGCATATCATTCTCTCTCTCTCTCTCTCTCTCTCTCTCTCTCTCTCTCTCTCTCTCTCTCTCTCTTTTTTTTTTTTTAAGGTTTTCTCTGTTTATCCAGGTAATTATAAGAATATTAAGGTGGTAATTCTTTTTTGGTACATTGGAGTGCCATGAATCCTCCAAAGTATGCCAGGAAACAGGACCAGAAGAGCAAAAATAATAGTGTTCTGTTGCTTGGAATAGTCTGGAGGATTTGGTTGCTCCAGATTTACCAACATGAAAGATAAAGTGAGGTAGGAAGGTGCAAGTGTAGTCTGGAACCGGATGAGACTAAACCTGAGGGTGAATGTATGTAGGTGAAAGGAGGAGAGGAGGAAGAGGTGGGGAGGAGTAGGTGAAGGGGGAGGTGGTGGAGGAGGAGGGGAAGAGTAGGTAAGGAGTAGGTGAAGAGGGGGAGGAGAAGGAGGAGAGGAGGAGAAGGGGGTAGGTGGGGAGAAGAGGAGAAGGTGGGGATAGGTGGTGGAGAAGGGGGTAGGTGGTGGAGGAGGAGGTGAAGAGTAGGTAAAGGGGAGGTGAAGGGGGGAGGAGGAGAGGAGGAGAAGGTGTAAGGGAGGTGGGGGTAGGTGGTGGTGGAGGAGGTGGGGAGAAGGGGGTAGGTGGTGGTGGAGGAGGTGGGGAGAAGGTGAAGGTGAATAAGATGAAGAGGAGGTGGAGAAGAGAGGTGGAACGAAGGGGAAGAAGAGTAATTGGAGGTGGGTGTTGATGATGATGATGATGATAATGATGATAATGGTGATAGTATTTATAAAGAGGAGGAGGAGGATTACAGGAGGAGGAGGATTACAGGTGGAGGAGGAGGAGGAGGAGGAGGAAAGAGGATTACAATGAGAGGAGGAGGAGGAGGAAAGAGGATTACAGGAGATGGAGGAAGAAAGAGGATTACAGGAGGAGGAGGAGGAGGAGGAGGAAAGAGGATTACAATGAGAGGAGGAGGAGGAGGAAAGAGGATTACAGGAGATGGAGGATTACAATAGGAGGTGGAGGAAGAAAGAGGATTACAGTAGGTGGAGGAAAAAAGAGGATTACAATGAGAGGAGATGGAGGAGGAAGTGTTGTTATTGTTGTTATTGTTGTTATTGTTGTTGTTGTTGGTAGAGAAAGAGGAGATAAAAGCAGGTTTGATTAAAATTGTCACTCTGCATTTCACTCTCTCCTTCTGTTAACATCTATTTTTGTGTTGGTAAATCTGGAGCAATCGACTCCTCCAAACTATTCCAAGCAACAGAATACCATTATGTTTGTTCATCTGGTCCTGTTGTTTCCTGCCATACTTTGGAGCAATCATGATACTCCAATGAACCAAAAAAGAATTACCATCTTAAGGGTAAATGAGAGGTAAATGAGTCCTTCAAATATTGTCACGAAACGCCACCCATATAGAAGGAACTTGTTTCGTGGCATAGTCAGGAGGAATCAGAAGCCTCCAATTTTCATACACGATCACTACAGGGTCCTTAAAACTCCGGCCCAGGTGGTGTAAAACATGTGAGGCTACAACGACGATCGGTGGAGTCCAAAGTATAAAAACTGGTTAAGATCCGACACATGAGAAAAGCCACAACAACTCACACACATACATACATACATTGGAATGCTTAGTGCAACGAGTCATCCATCTTTCCCACTGTCTGTCTCTATCTGTTTCAATCTAGGTTCTGTTTATCTTTAATATCTGTCTCTCTCTCTCTGTGTGTGTGTGTGTGTGTGTGTTGTTGGTGTCTGCTTTCGTCTGTCTTCGTGTCTGTTTGTGTGTGTTTGTTTCTGTCTCTCTCTTTGTTGGTGTCTGCTTTCGTCTGTCTCTGTGTCCGTTTGTGTGTGTTTGTTTCTGTCTGTCTGTCTCTCTCTGTTGGTGTCTGCTTTCGTCTGTCTCTGTGTCCGTTTGTGTGTGTTTGTTTCTGTCTCTCTCTCTCTCTCTGTGTGTTGGTGTCTGCTTTCGTCTGTCTCTGTGTCCGTTTGTGTGTGTTTGTTTCTGTCTCTCTCTCTGTTGGTGTCTGCTTTCGTCTGTCTCTGTGTCCGTTTGTGTGTGTTTGTTTCTGTTTCTATGTTTCTCTCTCTTATGATGTCTGCTTTCGTCTGTGTGTCCGTCTGTGTGTGTTTGTTTCTGTCTCTCTCTCTCTCTCTGTTGGTGTCTGCTTTCGTCTGTCTTCGTGTCTGTTTGTGTGTGTTTGTTTCTGTCTCTCTCTCTGTTGGTGTCTGCTTTCGTCTGTCTCTGTGTCCGTTTGTGTGTGTTTGTTTTTGTCTCTATGTTTCTACGGTGTATATAATTATTAAATCTATCTTCTTAAAACTTTCCATTTGGGTATCCGACAGTATTCGTCATCTTGATATTTACTCACATCTATTCATTCATTTCCACCAAACCCAAATGAGCTTTTTATTTTCTATTGTATTAATGTTGCCTTGTTTGTTTTGTATGCAAGTGCGTGTTCAGGTGTGTGTGTGTGTGTGTGTGTGTGTGTGTGTGTGTGTGTGTGTGTGTAGAACTGAGAGTGGGACATTGTGTCTACTTTGTTTATAATTACACAGTTGTAAAGATCATCTGTTTATGTAATTTTCACTGATAAATGAATGCAAAATACGATGCATAATTTAACTGTTGCATTGTACTGTAGAATGAAACATGCATGGTACCATAGATCCCTTTATTGGTGTTTGCTGGTGTGTATGATTGGCTCCAGTCTTACACTTGTTGTCAAAGAAGTAATGTAGAAGTTAACTTGTTATTAAGCCAAAACAGAGAGGCACAGTAAAGTCATAGATTCCTTTACAACTCTCCATAACCTCAGCCTGTGTGTCGTAAAGGAAACAGTTGGAAGGAGTCAAGGAGTGAAGAGAAGGCATGGGGAGTGTGTAGCAGACAGGAAAATTGGAGAAAGGGAATTGAAGAGACTGATAGAATATAGAAGAAAGGGGAGGCTGGAAGAGAGAGAATATGAAGAGTTGGAGAGAGAGAGAATGGAGAGTTGAGGCGGTTTGGAGGGTGGTAGAGGGAGAGGGAGAGGGGAGGGGAGGGGTGGGGTTGACTGCCTTTCAACCAGCTGAGAGTCAAGGATGCGGTGACCTCCAGTTCCAGGTCAAATCTGTGACCGTCGGTGCTGTTTGAACCTTCCCAGTTCACCTTAGGGGTTAGATTGGGTCACAGGGACATAGTGTGACCCTTGAATTATACCCTGGTGGTCAAAATAATATTCCAGGATGCAGTCAAATGGTGGAAAAGTGACAAATGTTGTATGTACTACCACGTACAGTAAGACGTTTGAGGTGGTGGAGGTGAAGGTATGAGCGGGTGAGAGGAGGGCAGAGGCTCAGTGTGAACGGCAGAGTAGTGGAGGCAACATGCATGAGGCATGTCTCCAAACAGGTTGCTCACTGACTGCCCTCACCCCACAGTTCTTCCCATCCTCAGTGTATTGCAGCTCTCTCTCTGATGTGGTGTTCGTCCCTCTCTCTCTCCTGGACGCATAGTACCCATCATCAGCTGTCAGTGTGTGTTCAGTACCCAACTCCAACTGTCCCCGTACCAATATACTGACCCATTCCAACTGCCAGTTTGTCCACAACAGTACTGATACCAGCCGTTAGTTATCATCGAGGTGCACAGTACTCAACCCTGACGGTGTCTGTGAGTGGGTGCTGGTGGGAGTGTTGTGATGGTAAAAACAGAATAGTGAAGGTCAGTGTACTGTAGTACTAGCAGTAACCATGGCCAGGTCAGAACAGGACGTGAGGGGCAAGGAAGGCAGCCCTGTTGACACCAACAACAACACTAGCAACAGTAATACCAGTACTAGGAGCGACAATATCAAGGATGCTGGCGGTTGTGGTGGGAAGTATCAACTGCGACCGAGAGCTCTCCAGGCCCGCCGTCGCTCCGACAGTGAGTGGGACTTCCAGGACTCATTGAGACACAAGCCACGGCCACTACCTCTCTCCCGCTACCGAAGGAAAACCGCCAACGCTCGCGAGAGGTACCGCATGCGACAGATCAACCGCGCCTTCGAGAGTCTGCGAGGTGTGTTGCCGGCGTGGGTGTGTAGTCGACGTGCTGCAGCAGACATGACCAAGATCACCACACTACGGCTGGCCTCAGCATACATCAGGTCTCTAAAGGACATACTGGACGGTGCCGAGAGTCAGGATAATTCGTGGGTTCTCTCCAGTATTCTGTCCGACGCCGGGGTCACTGAAGACCCCTCCCCTCAGCTGTCTGGCCAGGAGGACCCCCTCCAAGATCAGAGGCTGTGCCCTGACCAAGACACCGAACTGGTCACTCTCTTGTGCAACATGAGTGATGCTGTTGTGTTGCAGGACAACCTAGAGTCCTCCTATCTGACTCCCATGTCGGAGACGGAGGCTGTGGCGCTGCTGCTGGGGTCTGAGTCTTCCAGCCCCTGGCAGGACCACCACCACATGCAGGTCAAATCCTGATGACCGACTGTGATGAAAACAGAGTAATATATACGTGTTGCAAATTATTGTGGTTGACGAACAGTTATCCTTATATATAGTGCAAATAATGTTATGACTGTGCTGTGGTGTAAAACAGAGATGAAGTGCCTTGTGTTACTATCCATTCCCTTCCAGAGTGTCGAGTGTTGGAGGAGAGGCGGGAACTAATGTGTCATTCATACTCATACCATAACACAGGTGACAATCTTAGTTTAATCCTTACAGTGGTATCATGTAAATCATATTCACTTCACTCGGTGTTCTCATGACAAATGTGTCACTTAATTTTCCTACTCTGAATGTTGTTATCTAATTAAACATTATAATGTCCCCACAACCCATTATTAGATAACGTTTCTATTAAGGGCCCTAATGTATGAGACTTAGTGGCTTCTGATTCCTCCTGACCATACCACGAAACAAGCTCCTTCAATCTAAATGGTGTTTCGTGGTCAATGTTTGAAGGACTCTCTAACCTCCAATTTTCAGTCGACATCACGGGGTTTCTTAAATGACGTTACCATGTTGCAGTTAACATTCACACATGCAGCCTCATATAGATGCATGACACCCAATATTAGGGAGTTTTAAATGTATTTGTCTGAGAACCGAACCATACTATAGGGAGTGTTATTTGTGTAATGGTACGGTGACTGTAATTATAGTGTAATACGATTGGTGTGTGGCATCAGACAATGTGTGTCAGAGAGGTATATATAATGAGAGAGGAACAGCAGGCTACAGTGATGCTATAAAGAGTGTTATTGTGATGGTGATATGGTGAGTGTAATATATACGTGTATCATCTGCTAACTGTGTCAAGAGAGGTATAATTAGAATGGAACAAAAGGCTATATAATATTATGTGATGTCAATAACCGCCTATACAATACTACAACAATAGTAATGTTTGTGTGTTGTCATGGATTCTGACACACGAACACATAAATTGCCTTCATTTTCAACCTCAGAATTCGGGAAAACAATTAACCCATTTTTTTTATAGACTCCCGTGTGTGTGAGAAAAAAAAAACTGAACAACGAAGATAGGAAAAGTGTGTTGGTGTGATAACCTATTAATTGAGGACTGTGTGATCGTGTATATATGAAAATTGAAGGCTTCTGATTCCTCCTGACCATGACACCACGAAACGAGTTCCTTCCTTATAATTATATAGGTGTTGTTTCGTGACATTATTTTTTGAAGGACTTGTTTAACTCCATTTTTTTTTTTTTTCTGACTACAAAACAGAAAGGTCCATTAAAGGGAGAAGTTCAGTGTTGGCAAATCTGGAGCAACTGATTCCTCCAAACTATTCCAAGCAACAGAAAGAACATTATTATTTTTGTTCATTTGGTCCTGTTTCCTGGCATACTTTGGAGGAATCATGGCACACCAATGTAACAAACGTGAATTACCCCCTTTAATTAAAGTGAAATTGTGTGTGCTTCATCATTTCTCCAAGATGGTAATGATGATAATTATTATTTGTACACGGTGGCAAAAAAATCATAATCCTCCTTCATAAAATAATAGTTAATCTGGAGCAACTGATTCCTCCAAACTATAATAATAATAATAATAATAATAATAATAAATTCCTATGAACAGGACACCATTATTTTTTTTTTTTTATCTGGTCCTGTTTCCTGGCATATTTATTTATACTTTGGAGGAGGAATAAAGGCACTCCAATGTACCCCCTCCCCCCATCAATAAAAAAAAAGTATATCTATTCTCTCCCCATTAGAAATTCTAGTCAAACCGTCCGTGCCATAATGAATAGAAAAATGCTAATAAAGGAAAAAAATATGAAAAGAAAAAAATTGGTCAACAAAATCTAATAAGGAATGGAAACATTTATTAAAGAAAAAAATATGAAAAGATAAAAAAAAATAGAAATAAATAATACTGTATGAATATATATAGTGTTGCTGTATAAATATATAGTTACTGTATTAATAGAGTGATACTGTATTAATAGTTTTACTGTATGATTAGACTTACTGTATTATCATAAGTGTTACTGTATAATTATAGAGTATTGCTGTATAAGTATAGATCTGCTGTAAATATAGTGTTGCTAAGTATTGTGTTTTAGGTTCATACGTTACAGGGAGTATAATTATATATAGACGTCAGGATATTGTTTCTGTAAGTGAGTTCTATCTATGGATTAAATTATACGAGTTTTGTATCCATGCGTTTCTGTTCTATACCATGTCTGGTTTGTAAAGAATAGCATAGAGAAAGAAAAGTATATATTGGTCTTTATTTAACCTCCCCACTCGGTATATAGGCTATTATTCTATCGCTGCTACTGCTCTCATAGCCTTTATGTCCCCCATGTGCTGTTGCCTAACCAAACGGTTCTTGAAGTTTGGGGTTTAATAGACTTGTGGATAGAAACACTATACACAACAACATTTCCCAACTGTGAAGCTTATGGGGTTCATGACTCTGTGAATGAGGCGACAGTGCTTTAGTAGGTGGGTGTACAGTTGCCAGCACTTATAACTAGTACAGTCAACGTTGTCATTTCTCATCTCTTGTATCAGTTATAAGTGCTGGCAATTGTATATACACTCGCAATCCAAAATTTGTATCCAGGTCTTGTTGAAGTTTCGAATCATTGACAACAAGCTAAAAAAAAAGGTGTTATATTTGATAAGCAGGGAATTAAAACACTCATGAATGAAACCACAAGAAAAAGGTGCTGGAAAAATGATTGAGTCAGGTCACATTAATCCCTATGTACAGTCATGAGCACTAATAAGTATACAGGTGTGCTTTGAATACATAAACAGTAAATAAATGCACAATAAGATCATCACTGGAATTAGCTCGTTTGGTGAATTAGACTTTTCAAAGCTTCAACCAAATCTGTATATTTATTAGTAAATCGTGAGTGTACTGTATGATTGCCTGTGTCTGGCTAGAATTTTGGTGTACTGTAGTCACTTTATTTGGAAGACTACACACACACACACACACACACACACACACACACACACGCAACCACACACACGCAACCACACACACACACACACACGCAACCACACACACACACACGTCCATAACACCACTGTAAGTCAACCTCACTTGGTAGGTTCCCGGTGATGATGACCTACCACCAGGGATCATGTTAACTAATAAACCATCATTGGTAACATTAAGGGGGAAGAAATAGTGTTGGTAAATCTGGAGTAAATGATTCCTCCAAACAAACTATTCCAAGCAACAAAACACCATTATTTTTGTTAATTTGGTCCTGTTTCCTGGTATACTTTGGAGGAATCAAGGCACTCCATCATCCCTAAGATATACTCTCCCCTTAAGATTGGTAAGCATTAAGTTCCTCAAGTTTTCTGGCCGAGCAGACACGGGGAAAAAATAGCTTAAATGTTCTAAGTTACATAGTGTATTATTGGATTACAAGTAAATTTCTGCCCATAATAAGGATATGATTAACATGTAGACATAGTAGAATAAAGCTAGTTACTATTTGTATGATGTATATATATAAACGGTTGCTCAATTAAAAAGCAGTTGTTTGAATAATTAAATAATAATACCGTTGCTTGGGGAAGAAAGAAAAAAAAAAAAAAAAAAAAAAAAAAATTGCTTGAAATAATAATACTGTAATAATCTCTAACTCAAATCCCAGCACATGTTATGAATCTATCAATGAGACTAATGGTGTCAGTGAGGTGGTGACGTAAGAGAGAATAATTCCTGGCAGATGGTAAACACTGCTCACACAACACAGATCTCCAGTATATTAAGTTCCACAATACACACTTTTCCTTTAAAATGATTGTGTGTTTATTTGGTGTTTTGGTGGTGATGGGGATGTGATGTAGTGGTGTTGTGGTGGTGGGGATGTGATGTAGTGGTGTTGTGGTGGTGGGGATGTGATGTAGTGGTGTTGTGGTGGTGGGGATGTGATGTAGTGGTGTTGTGGTGGTGGGGATGTGATGTAGTGGTGTTGTGGTGTTGTTGTTGTTGGTGATAGGGAAGTTATATGGTGGTGGTGTAGTTGTGGTGGTGGTAGGAAGGTGATGTAGTGGTGTTGTTATTGTGGTACTAGTGTAAGGGAGGCAATGTGATGTAGTAGTAGTAGTAGTAGTAGTAGTAGTAGTAATAGTAGTAGGAGTGTGGTAATATAGTGTTTGTTTTATAGTGGTGATATGGTGAGGGTAATACTGTGGTACTAGTGCTTCCAGTGCAGCTTCTATAACATCACCAATATCACCATCACCTTCACCATCATCACCATCTCTAAGGGACACCAACTTCTGTCCCGTTTGAGAATGTAGTAATGTGTTGGGTTGTGAAAATGTCAAGTCATATTTTCCAGTGTTAGGAGGGGCCATTGGGGAAGGGTTGAGGGCCATTGATGAAGGGTTGAAGGCCATTGATGAAGGGTTGAGGGCCATTGATGCAGGGTTGAAGGCCATTGATGAAGGGTTGAGGGCCATTAATGTAGGGTTGAAGGCCATTGATGAAGGGTTTAGGGCCCTTAGTGCAGCCTCAATATTGGCAGTCAGTGTGTGGGGTGACAAGGCTGGTGCTGTTGTTGTTGTTGTTGTTGTTTCTTTATCACCTGTGTATGAGAGCATGATAAAGTAATTATTGAGCTGGAGGGACAATTAATACAGCCAGCTATAGTGAAATTATTAAAAGTACTATTTTTAGTTAAGGGACCCTTTGGTGTAGTCAGAAAATTGGAGATAAATGAATCCTTCAAATATTGCTACTAAACATTAACCTATAATCACAAGGTCCATAATCTTTAGGTAAATTTGGAACTATCTCAAGAAAAGAATCACTTCAATTCAACTAATATAGGGGATCTGTTTCATGGCATAGTTTAGATGAATCAGTAGCCTTCCAATTTACCCCAAAAAACAGGCTCTCCCCATAATTATTTCTACACCTCAGACTCATCATTACCGTAGTTATCTAAAAGTTAAAGGAAATTATATTATAGTAATTATAATATATATATATATAGAGAGAGAGAGAAAGAGAGAATGGGGCCACACACACACACACACAGAAGTTATTTGCTTACCTAATTGATGTGATTGGTTGGCAGTGATAGTGATTAAATTGTGAAGCAGACCAACCATACTATAGGCCACCTCACTCACATCACCATTAACACCATCATTATCTGTAGAGTTAAACAATTATTATGATTATTATACTTACTCCATCATTATTACCAACACAATTATCTGTAAAGTTAAACAATTATTATGATTATTATACTTACTCTATCATTATTACCAACACAATTATCTGTGATTGTGAGTTATTGATTGTGATTATATAGTTTAAACATAATCTGATCCCTGAGTTATAGTTGTTGTTGTTGTTATTGTTATTGTTCTACAGGGGCAACCACACATATACTGTCTGTCTCTCGATCTGTGTCTGTCTTTCTGTCTGTCCCTCAATATTAGTGTGACTGTCTTTCTGTCTGTCCCTCAATATTAGTGTGTAAACCAACCAAGCAATCTTACCTATGAGTTGGTGTGTGAGGTGAGAGAGTGAGTGTAGAACAAGGTTACCTGCTTCAAGTACCAATGACGGTAGCCCACCAATCACACACACACCACGCACTACAGCCTCAACCACACACCACTGTAATGTATAATAATAATAATAATAATAATAATATAATACATAATAATAATAATAATAATAATCCACAATGGGGTGATTTGTGTAAGGGTTTGACAGTTTAATTTCCTTTGATTGTCAGCTGAGAAACTTGACAGTTAAAAGATTATGTTTGATTTAACTTACCCAGATGTGTGGTGGAGAGGTATGGTGCTGTGATGGTGATGATGTTGTTGTAATGATGTCTAGTAAGTCAGATATTAGTTTGATACATGACTGTTTCACTTCACTGTCACTGATTGTCAAAGTCTCTCTCACTATCTGAAACAATAAATATAAGTACTGTATTTTATAAGTATTTTAATGTTATGGTACACACACAGAAACATATTGTACAGGCAAAACACACATGGGAACTCACACATATACTGTTCACACACACACACACACACAAACAGGTAATCACCCATATATTGTACAGTACATATGTCATGATAAAAGGTTCATGCTGTACATACACACAAACATACAGGTAAAAAAACACACACACAAACATAAACATACAAGCAAAATCACACACACACACACACAAACATAGACATAAGAGGCATAAACACACACACACATAACATAGACATACAGGCAAAATCACACACACACACAAACATAAACATACAGGCAAAATCACACACACACACACAAACATAGTCATAAACATACAGGCAAAATCACACACACACCTTGAATTAACTTGAATTATTATTATTATTATTTTTTTAACTTACCTTGAGTACTTGGTAATATCTAGTCCATGTGTGTGTTAATGAGTTTATTCCTTTCTTCACTTCATCTTTCATCTCAATAAGTAACGACGGTATTTCTTTCCTCATATCTTCTTGCCTTTTTTCACTTTCTTTCTTATGTTTTTCCCTCTCTTTCTCTTGTGTTTTTCTTTCATTCTCCTCTTGCTCTTCTCTCTCCTTTCCTTTTTCTGTTTCTTCCTCTTCTCTCTCCCTTTCACAATTCATTCCCTCTCTTCTTCTCTTTCCTTCTTTTTCTTCTTCTTCTGGTGGTGGTGGTGGTGGTAGTGGTGTACCAGTAGCAGTAGTAGTAGTAGTAGTAGCAGTAGTAGCAGTAGTAGTAGTAGCAGTAGTAGTAGTAGTAGTAGTAGTAACTGTACTTTTGTTTGATAGTGTTGAAGGCATACAATATGGAGTGGGGTTTGTGTGTGATTGTGTGTCTGTGTGTGTGTCTGATGTGTGTGATTGTGTGTCTGTGTGTGTGTCTGGTGTGTGTGTGTGAGTGTATGTTGTACTTGTATGTGTGTGTGGGTGTTTTAATATAGGTGTGCCATGTGCGTGTATATGTGTGTGTGGATGTTGTAAACCAGGTATGTCGTGTGTGTATGTATGTGTGTGTGAGTGTTGTAATACAGGTGTGTCATGTATGTATGTATGTGTGTGTGGGTGTTGTAATACAGGTGTGTGGTGTGTGTATGTGTGTATTTGAGGTGGCTTCTGAGTGAGTTGAAAGAGAGGTCTAACTGATAATAATATCTTTCTGGGATCAGATGAATTTGGGATATGTTGGGTTGAAGGGACTGAACTGGGGACTTTTGGGATATTTTGGGTTGAGGGGACTGATTTGGGGACTGAATTGGGGACTTTTGGGATATGTTGGGTTGAGGGGACTGATATGGGGACTGAACTGGGGACTTTTGGGATATGTTGGGTTGAGGGGACTGTTTGGGGGACTTCATTGGGGACTGGGCCTTGGGATAATGGGACTATGCTTTCTACAGCTTCATCTGGGACTAAATTGGGGACAGATGGGACTGTATTGGGAACTGATGGAACTAAATTTGGGACTATATTGGGGAGTGATGGTGTATTGGGCTGGGTAGTCAAGTCCTCAAATTGGGTGTTGATATTCTCACTATCATCACCATCATCAACCAATATGATATCTGGAAAAAGAAAGTATATTGTTAATCATCATCATTATCATCATCATTATTATCATTATCACCATCATTATTATCACTATTATCACCAACATTACTATGACCATCATTATCATAACCATTACTATCATCATCACGGTTAATTTCACCATCATTATATACAAATGTAACATTAGAATTTCAAAATAAGTATAAGATGAAAATCTGAAATGTGTACACACACACATATACAGAGAGAGAGAGCTCAACACACACACACACACACAGATTATTTACCTGATACCTCCTGTTGAGATAATAAGGACTTTTCTCCACTAATAGGTTCATTCTCTGTTTCCTGAAATAATATAAAGACAAATTAAGTGGTTTTAAACACAAAAAGCTCAGTAAATCACTAACTACACACACACACACACACACACTACAATGTATATCCTTTTAAATCCTACACACTCACCTAATGTGTGTGTGTATGTGTGTGTGTGTGTGTGCAGTTCTATCTATCCTACACACTCACCTTATGTGTGTGTGTGTGTTGCAGTATAATATTGGTAAGGTTGGTAGTAAATGCTCTTGGTGTAAGATGGTGTGGTAATTCCTTCAGTATATTTAATGTCACACCCAAAGCAACACAAAACCACAACGTCAACACCTCATCCTCTTCCTCTCCCTCTCTCCTTCTCCTGAAAATACATACAGTACACATTACATACATATATAAATACATACATACATACATACATACAGTACGCGTTACATACATACATAAATACAGTATGCGTTATACATACATACATACAGTACGCGTTACCACTGTACTAGCCAGTGCCTAGTAGGTAATAATATTATATGGTAGCAGTGTTGCCAGATCAGGTTAGGTCCCAGTATTTTGCCCCGGTCATTTCCTGTACTTTACCACGGTAATTTGCCCAGGTTAGGTCCCGGTAGTCTGATGACGGCCTTGAACAATAAATGCATTAAAAAAACACTATAAAACATTGCAATCTGCAAACCTTCACTCCAAACCTGATTATGGTCCAGTGCTTAACTATTACCTATTATGGTTTGCCAGTTTTCATCACCTGATAAGTTAATTAACCCTCGAAACACATATTTTGTCAGATTATAAATACTGGTTTGATTTTTTCATTGAATAACGTGTGTCTGTGTGTCATCAATCAATCTCTAATAATGAAAATCACTGCATGGTTTACTCACCAAATTCATTATTAACATTAAGGGGGGTGCGGGAATAGGGGGAAAGGCTTAGGGGGGGTTAGGGTTTTTTGGGGTGTGTGGGAGTACGAGGACAGGCTTGGGGGGGTTAGGGGTGTATGGGAATAGGGGACAGGCTTTCTACCCTTCCCAAGCCTGTCTATCTATTCCCGCACCCCCCCAAAGCCTGTCCCCTACTCCCGCACCCCCAATATAGCCACCGTAGCCACGAGTCATTTTTACACGGCTAAGTTAACATTCTTAATTTGGTTTGTATGCTTACAAACTACACTTTCCTACCTCATAATACTATCTACCATTACCTATAATATATAATACATCTATATATAGCCAATGGGTCACTAGTATAGGCTTAGAATTTTGGTTTTATAAGTTTTACCTGAGTTGAACCCGAGCTGGGTTTTTTTTCTTCATGTTGGCGCCTTTGGAGACCATTGACACTACGAGTACGAGCCTAATATATTGACACTACGAGTACGAGCCTAATATATTGACACTACGAGGCTAGTACGAGCCCAATATATTTACATTATTATTAATTCTATTTTTGCTTGTTCTATTCATTAGTGAACGGAAACCACTTGGTTTATACATATTCCCTAACCTCTTCAATCTTGGGGGAGAGCACTCAGTTCAGTTCAGTTGATAGGTGAGGAGTTTTGGGATTTTGGGGTTTTGGGTGATGGGAAAACACGTAAATTAGCTTATTTTGGTTTTATAGTAGTTTGTTAACATGCATAAATGTCGTAAAATTGAAAACCCGAGCCAACTTTGGGCAAAAATTGGCTCGGGTTTTTTAATTTTCAACAGGGCTAAATGTAGAAAAATCGAAAATCCGAGCCAAATTTTGGCACTACAAAAATACCCCAAAATCTAGGGAATTCCTACTTGATATTTTTAATTAAAAGACAGTCGAACCAACCTGACCTTACCTAACCCTGGCATCCTCCGGTCCTAACCTAGCATCCTCTGGTCCTATTTACGTAACATGTATTGAGAGCATCGACCATAATTATCTATACTTTTACATGTTTATCATCATCTGTTGTTATGTTGTTATATACAGACCGTGATCAATCTTATCATAATTGTCACCGAGTTGTAGTTGTGGCAAGAGACTTGTTGGTTACATACTTGTATTAGGAAAGGTAAGAGTTGGTGGCAGGCTTGGGGGGTGACTGGTGGTGGTGCGGGAATAGGGGGACAGGCTTGGGGTGGGTAGAAAGTCTGTCCCCCTATTCCTGCATCCCCCCAAGCCTGTCCCCCTACTCTTAAATAAACAACCAGAAATGTCAAGTTGCAATTTGCAGTGTGTACGTCATGTAACAACAGGATGAAAGAGTTGCCAAGTATAACAAAAGCATCTCAATTCCTACAGTTGTATATTGTACTGTAGTAAATATAAACCAAGTCTTCTCTATACTGTTAATACAGTTTATAATATATGAGTTTAATATTATTTATTTATACATTCTGTACTGTAATTATATTATATAGGAGGCCCTCTATAATAAAATATAAATATATATAGCCTATATGTTTTATTGAAAATGATAGCATGGTTGGAGTTGTGTATTTTCCTAAGCAGGTTTTCTTTGTTACATAGGATAGTCTTGTGTTGTTGTGGTACTGTAGGTCGTTGATGACTTCTACATACCGGTAGATGTTTCTTCTTCCTTCCATTGCATTTTTTACCAGATCGCTATTTTGAAATTTCTGCTGCCTTCTTCACTGGTGTGATGGTACTGTATGTTCTTATCTCTGTGGTCTCAGTGGAGAAGTGCTGTCAGTTGGGCGGGTGGAGGAGGGTGTCACTCACGTCGCGCTATGTTTCTCCTCGTCCTGTTCTTGAGTGTGTATAGGTGTGGTAATCGCCTTGGTGTGTAAAGGTGTGTTGCTGGCTGTGGTTGTAATAGGAGTGTGTTTGTGTGTAAGTGCAATACTATAGGCTGGACTAATGGGTGGTTGAGTAGGTGTGTGGTATCGATAGCTTGCTTGGCCTTCCATCTGAGGAACAAATAGTTTTAATTAACACTACAAAATGTAACAACTCTTTAACTTAGTGCATTACTGAGTCTGTGTTAAACATATACAAGTGATAAATGTAATTATCTTATATTGAGGGTCTACTGTACATATATACACATTATAATATACAAGGTTACAGTATACACACATTATAATATACAAGGTTACAGTATATACACATTATAGTATACAAGGTTACAGTATACACACATACTGTACTATACACTGTGTAATAAGTAAGTTATACACACCTGTAGTGGATATGTCTTATCAGCATCGTATGCAGAGAGATCCCCACATGCAAGGAAAGGTACAATGGTTCTGTTAACACCTTCCAAGTCCTGCCATGAGCCTTGGTAGGATAAGTCCAACAACGGGTTCACCATTGTTGGTATGTAACCGTCGGGAGGCCGGTAGTTCTTGCATACCACAAACGATTCTGAAACACACACAAACGATATATACAATAATGATGTAACTTTACTATAACTCTGTTCAAAACTTGTGTTCCATTTTCCTCTATCTATCTGTCTCTATTTCTATCTATATTTTTATATCTATATCTATTTCTATCTATATCTTTCTATCTATCTCTATCTGTCTCTATTTCTATCTATCTCTTATCTGTCTATCTATCTATCTATCTAAGCATAAGAGGCCAGCGGAACACAAGTTTTGAACACACTATAATTATGACCACTACACACTACAAGGGTGCTGATGGTATAATGGTTAGCATACTCGCACAGCACACGAGAGATCCCGGGTTCGATTTCTGGGTCAATGGAATTTTTGGGCAACTTTCCTAGCCCCTGGCCTGTTCTGTCTGTCTCTCTTACTATTTCTCATTCCTTCTGGGTAGCTGATGAGATCGCACACACACACACAATCCCCACCCCACACACACACACATTACCACAATCCCCACCCCACACACAAACAAACAAACACACACACACACACACCTATGCTAGAATTGCGTGATGACCGTGGCTTGGTAACTGTGACGTGTGTGAAGAATATCTTGAGTTGTGCATAAAGTAGAGTGACGTCTTTGCCTCGGAATATCTTGGCCACAAAACTGCCTCCGTGGGCCAGTACATGGGTTGTGATGTTGAGGGCGGCCAGTAACAGTTGGGCCTGTACATATTCATCCAAGTCATGTAGGCCCGTCACTGGAAAGATGTATGTGTGTATGTTAATTATGATATTGTGTATGTGTGGGTGTTAATAATAATAATAATATGGTGTACATGTGTATGTGTTATTGTATTGGTGGTAATATTAATAATAATTGTTGAGGGCAGCAAGGTCACATAAACTCATTACTGGAAAAGCATATAATAATGTGTATGTGTATATAATGGCCTGTCCACACTAAGAAACAATGTTGTTAGCAAACAATATTTCCAAACTGTTTGTGTCCCATATTTCATGTAGGCACTGTAGGCTAATCCTTTTGTACAATTTGCTCTTTACAAGTGCACCATGATGCACAACTTACCATCAGGTGCACCATCACACACAACAAGCTGTGCACTGTGTCCCTGGAAGTGTGTAATAATATCCTGTGCTGTTGATGTTTTAGTAATGTCTCCTTGTATTTGTACAACGCCAGGAAGTGGAGCCATTGCCTGTAGGTCCACGGCTACTATCTTGACTGATGAGGGATCTTCTGCTGAACCCCTGAAAAGTAAAACATATAATTAGTAGTACGGTAGTAGTGGTAGTAGTGGTAGTGGTGGTAGTAGTGGTAGTGGTGGTAGTAGTAGTAGTGGTGGTAGTAGTAGTAGTAGTTCAATGTACAGTACGTGACAACACCTGACTCCACATACACACACACACATAAACACTCATACACACACAAACATACACACACAAACACACACACATACACTCACCTCAATGTACGTGACAAAACCTGACTCCAGCTTCCAGGGGCAGCACATAGATCAACAACATGAGTCACATCTGTAAACAACAACAACAACATAATAATAATAACAATAATAATAATAATCGTCTATTTATTATCAACATTATTACTCTATACTAATATAGTGAATAATAATAGTGAATAATAATAATAATAATATACCGGTGTAGATATTGCTGTTGTAATATAGTGAATAATAATAATAATAATATACCGGTATGTCACTCGTCAAAATTCCATACCTTTGAAAATGTTAAATTCTTCGTTAATTTGTATTAATTTGAATGCACTCCTTGCCCTCCATCCTTCCTCCTTGGCCAACCTGTAGTAAACATCTCTCTTGTCCTTGGAACTACGACCCATCTGGCTAGATTGTACTTAGCACTCGGCAGGTCTGTGTGGGGAAATATTAATATAATGTATATAATTATAGTCAGTAGGATTATGGAGAGTCAGTACACTCTCCTCTCTTTTTATGCGAGTTTAAATTATACGAATTTGAACATTTCAAATTCGCATAATTTAAACTCGCATAAATTAATAGTGCGTATCATGAAAACTTTAATAAATGCAATTTACAAGAACTCTTAAAATAACACGAACAAGGAGGCTCAATTTTCAAGTTAAAGTACCATTATTTCTTATGGAAATGTACAATTTACTTTATGCGAAATTCACTTTATGCGACCCCTTCAGGAACCTAACCTGTAATAAAAAAAGAGGAGAGTGTAGGTCTATATGGGGAAATATTAATATATATATATCATTATAGTCACCAGAGTTAGTCTAGGTTTATGGAGAGTCAGTAGGTCTATATGGGCAAATATTAATAGGTACTGTACAGTATAATTGTATAATTTTAGTCAGCAGAGTCAGTAGGTTTATGGAGAGTCAGCATGGTAACACAAGAGTCAGTAGAACTGTACCTATTACGGTATTATTTTGGTATTATTACAGAATAACTGGGTTTTTGGTTAGTAGGTTTGCTTAGTGTTACCACATTTGGTTTAGGTCCCGGAAATTTGCCCGTCACTTGATGATAGTTTGCCCTGGTTAGGTCCCGGTAGTTTGTCCAGGTTAAGTCCAGGTAGTTTGTCCAAGTAGTCTGCTGTGGTCTAGGTCAGGTCAGGTCAGACTAGTTTCCAAATTATGTTTGTAAAACGGGGCATTTCCAAGAAAAACACCATAGATGAAAAGTGTGTTAGAATAATCCAAAATAGTGGATAATGATACTAATATATACAATATAGTGAACACATGTTATTTTATAAATTTACCAATTATAATACACCTTTATATATTTAATTGAGTTTTAAAAATGAGAATGAGTTTATTTACTTTATTATGAAGGAAAATACTACCAGCAGCCAATGCAACACGTTCCTTTAGGTTTTCGTAATATTATTTATATTATCTTTATTTAATTTAATCTTCCCTTAATTAAATATTTATCATTGATCTTGATATATTATTCAAGTTTCTAATACCCAAACTTTAATATTATAAAAGAGGAAAATTCAAGCCACAGAGAGCCTAAAAAAAAAGCCATTATTATTGTCAGGGTTCTCATGAAGTATTTGGGGTATTACCTTAAAAAATGGCTTGAAAATACCCTAGATGTAGCCAAATTTCCTTAGATCCTGAAGTAGTAGTTCACCATTTCAACATTTATTTAACCCTTGACACACGATATTCTTATGAAATTATAATATTTTTTTACAGCAATGCATTTTTTTCTTTAACGAACACCTATGAAATAACGAAAGAATCGATAAAAAATTACCTTAAATTATCAAAACCTTATTTGAGTTGAAATAGCCCCAAAAATACTCTAATCTAGTGTAATTACCTTATAAAATGAAAGCACTGTAATCCGGATCATTCACGAACGATCCGGCCATCACTTCACTATATTGGTGTAAAAATAATAATAGAGATATATTGTTGAAATGATTATATACATCACTCCCGAAAGATAATAATAATAATAATAATAATAATATGGACAAGGGGAAGTCACAAATCATAGTAAGTATTAAATAATCAATATCATTTGGGTATTAAATTATAAAATAAATATAATAATAAATGTTTTTTGTTTGTGTGTGTCCATGGAGGTAAATAATTATGACAACTTCCGTTTTAATAACAATATCGCGGATTATAAGTTTCCTGTTTTATATTATTGTTGTTGTTGATGGTTTTATATTTTGGGTATATTATTATATTTTGGGTATATTATTATATTTTGGGTATATTTTTCCTTCTTTATACACATTTATTTATTCATAGTAGGTATATATTATTTGGGTATTAGTGGAGAAGTTCACCTTACTGTATAATAGATATTTTACTGTCATTACCCATTATTTTGGAGAAAAAAAACAAAACAAAAACACACTTTTCTTCTATGTTTTTTATTCCTCAAATGCCCCGTTTTCGAGATGTTGTAGTAGTCTGCCCAGGTTAGGTCTCGGTAGTCTGCCCAGGTTAGGTCCCGGTAGTCTGCTGTGGTCTAGGTTAGGTCAGGTCAGGTCAGGTCAGACTAGTTTCCAAATTATGTTTGTAATGGGGCATATCTCCAAAACGGGGCATTTGAGGAAGAAAAACCATAGAAAAAAAGTGTCTTAGAATGGTCCAAAATAGTGGGTAATGACAGTAAAATATCTATTATACAGTAAGGTCCACTTCGACATTTTTACCATTATTTGTTATTATCTTTAATAGTTGTTGTTTTAGTTAGTGTTTAGAAATTATTATAATTATTGAGAATGTTAAATACATGATTGGAAAATATAATAAATGAATAAATGATTAAAAGTTTATATACACAAAGATAATATAATAGCCTAAGTGAATAAATGATTGTAAGATTATATACACAAAGATAATATAATAGCCTAAGTGAATAAAGGATTGTAAGATTATATACGTGAATTGTTTACAGTTGTTGGACAAGAATGGACTTGAGACGGTAGCTAAGGCTTTGTCATCAGGCTGCTGGACACTAAGTGATGCTGGAAGTCTGGATATTGTTACCACATCACCATCACCACCACCACCACCACTACCACCACCACCACCATCACACACCAGTAGTAGCGGCAGTAGTAGTAGTAGTAGTGGTAGTGGTGGTGGTAGTACACAGTTTACCTTGGCACAGGGAAATGTTCGGCCAGTTACACAAGTCTCTGGTATGTATAAAAAACTTTGGGTGTGTATTTATTATAATGTTTACTATACAGTATGTCCGTGTACAATAAACCCTCATTGTATAGTACAGTACAGTACACTTGTATGCATATTATATTTAATACTTGTTTCTGGTAGTAGTAGTAGTAGTACAGTAATGGTACAATTTTCACCTTGGTCACATAAGTTTCTGGTATGTATGCAGTAATTATGGTAGTAAATGATATATGTATGTACAGTATGTATGGTTGTCTTTCATTATTACACATACCATACATACATAATTGTAGTGTGTAGAAAGTTAAACACCATAATAAATTTTCTAGGTATCGATAGTGCCATCATATTTTAAGAGACCCTGTGATGTAGTCAGAAAATTGGAGATAAAGGAGTCCTTCAGGTATTGCCACGTAACACACACATCTATGTACAGTCGCGGTCATATATAATCCTCCATATAGGGGTAACTCATGTAAGAGTTTGACAGCTTCCCTCTGTTCCTTAGATGATAAACTTTCATATAAATAGGATAACTACCATCTTTTAATTTACTACAAGCAGCTACACACTACTTAAAACAATAACATCACTTGTGAACGTGAAAACATTAGACAGTAAATTGTTTGAGATACCCATATGTGGATGATTATTATTGACCACAACTGTATATGGAAGGAACTTGTTTCGTGATATAGTCAGGAGGAATCAGAAGCCTCCAATTCTCATACACGATCACAGGGTCCTTAAGTTACTGATATTGTATGTGTGTAGTTTTCCTTACCATTATACAGTACCGGTACCCTTATGACATTATGAATTAAAATAATCCTAAATATAACAAAACAAGGTGTAGAATTCAGGTTAATAATTAATGTTTAACACTATGTCATGATCCTTTTAAGTTACTGGTACAAGATGTTGGTTTTTTCGTTACCATTTTACCCTTATAGTAAACCCTAGACATACTATAAATAAATACTTGTATCCACCACTTCGTACATATAGTTACTCGTTGAATACCACTCACACCCGTAGTTTTAAAAAAATTTGAGGGCCCTTACTGGAGCTCTATGAACCCTCCAAATAATCCAGACCACAAAACGCTTCAGTGTTACGAATAGGGAATCTGTTGCCTGGAGTAGTTTGGAGAATTCATAGAGCTCCAGTAAGGGCCCTCAAATGTTTTAAAACTACGGGTGTCAATGTTTTGCCAGGGTTGTGTTATTCATTACCATACACACTAAGTGATGAATTTAGATATATTATGACAAGGGCCTACCATACAATATTATGAACTCATCAAACTATTGATAAAAATTACAGAACAGTACAGTAGTGTAAATTAATGTTACAGGCAGCGGTGGTTCAGCCAACACCAACAACAACAACAACACACCACCACCGTTGGCACCGATGGAAAGAGGAACAACAACAACAACACAATCACCAACAACCATCTTCCATCAGAGGGACAACTCCCAGGTGGCAACACTGGCTGAGTTGGGTAAGAAGCTGATAGTGGCGGCCAAGGATGGAAACACAGACCAAGTACGAAGACTGATGGCCATTGGTGCTCCCTTTGCTGCTGATGGGGTAAGATATTATACTGTATTGTATACCCTTTTGATATATAATTAAGAAATATGGTAGATCCCTGATGCATAATGTATAAATACACTCTCCTCTTTTTTTTATTACAGGTTAGGTTCCTGAAGGGGTCACATAAAGTGAATTTAGCATAAAGTAAATTGTACATTTCCATAAGAAATAATGGTACTTTAACTTGAAAATGGAGCCTCCTTGTTCGTGTTATTTTAAGAGTTCGTGTAAATTGCATTTATTTCATTTTTTTCATGATACGCACTATTTCAAATTCGCATAATTTAAACTCGCATAAAAAGAGAGGAGAGTGTAATATAGACCCTTGATATACAATGAATAAATGTTATACACACTTGATATACAATGCAATAAATAATATTATATTGAGTGTTTTGTTGTTGTTATGGATGTGTATTATACTATTGTCTATTAATGTGTATATAGTAAACCATCATTACACACTCTTCTTAGGGATGTGTAGTAATCTAGACTTTACATTTTTCTTATTCAGCTGTTCTTTCCTCCTCTTCCTCCTCCTCCTCGTCTTTTAAAACTGTTCTCTTCCCTCTCCCTCTCCTCCTCCTCCTCCTCCTCTTAGTCACATTTTTCTTTGGGCTGTTGTGGCGCCTAATATCAATCACTCCTCCTCCTCTTTATGTACAATTGTTTTCACCCCACACAGCCTGTTGGTATGACGCCCCTTCACCTGGCCGCTCAGAATGGACACTACAGCACATGTGATCGTCTTCTATGTGCTGGCATGAACAAGAATGCTAAAAATAAGGTTAGTTCCATTTTCCTCTATCTATCTGTCTCTATTTCTATCTATATCTTTATATCTATATCTATTTCTATCTATGTCTTTATATCTATCTCTATCTGTCTCTATTTCTATTTATTTCTTATCTGTCTCTATCTATCTATCTATCTATTTCTATCTATCTAAGCATAAGAGGCCAACGGAACACAAGTTTTGAACAGACTATAGTTCACACACACATGGTATCATCGTATGCAAGAATGTCCTTAGTGGTGTATACGATGGTGTGGTACTGGTACTATGAATGGTTGTATAGTGTGTGTTTGTGGTGTGTCAGAGGAATCAGCATAACGTTGCCTCAAAAATAAGGTTAGTGTTATGACAAAAATAAAGTTAGTGTTAACTTAGGTTAACTAAAGTTATACTGTATATATTATTTAGATACACAGCAAAATTAAAATAAAATAAATGAACTTTGTGTATTTTGTTTTGTTTCAGGTTGACAAAACTCCGTTACATTTGGCAGCGATGGAAGGACACTACAATATTGTATTATTATTAGTCAAACACAGAGCTAGTGTTAATGTATGTGATATGGTGAGTAATTATTATACATGTGTGTGTGTGTGTGTGTGTATGTCTGTGTAATTTTAGTACTGATAGTGTGTGTGTGTCTGTAATTTTAGTAGAGATAGTGTGTGTGTATGTCTGTAATTTTAGTACTGTATATGTGTGTGTATGTATGTGTTCTGTGTGTGTGTGTGTATGTGTTAGTAATTTATCCTATGAGAGAGATAGACTGAGGGAAGGAAGGTGTACTGTATATGTGTGTGTATGTATGTGTTCTGTGTGTGTGTGTGTGGTGAGTAATAATTGTACTGTAATGTTCTAAGAGGTAATAGTGAGTGTGTGTGTGTATGTAATATGGTAATTATAGAACTGTAATATTATAAGTGGTAATAGTGTGTGTGTGTGTGTGTGTGTATGTGATATGGTATTATAAGTGGTAATAGTGTGTGTGTGTGTATGTGATATGGTATTATAAGTGGTAATAGTGTGTGTGTGTTTGTAACTAATTAACATTTCTGTATATTAATTATTATTCTTGTTGTTACAGTTAAAGATGACAGCCTTACATTGGGCTTGTGATAGAGGCCACTACAACATTGCTCAATTATTACTTAAACATCACGCTCAAACACACACTCAAAACAAGTAAGTGATACAAGTAAGTTTCCTGTCTCCCTCCCTCCCTCCCATTAATCTATCTATCAATGTTACCTTTTGTGTTTACCGTCCCACCTCTTAGTCCTCTTCTTCCTCGGATGTCATATGACCTTGCTGTTGTGGTGCTGAATAGCCATTAATCTATCTATCAATGTTACCTTTTGTGTTTACCGTCCCACCTCTTAGTCCTCTTCTTCCTCGGATGTCATATGACTTTGCTGTTGTAGTGCCGAATAGCCATCAATCCTCTCCTTGTTATAACTTGAAGTGCTACTGAGTCCTCCTAACTATGTGTTGTTTCCTGGTATACTTTGGAGGAAGCAATACACTCCAATGTACTAAAAGTATATTATTACCCATTTAATTGGAGGACTATTGATTCCTCCAAACTATGCTAAGAAACACATAACCTCGGTAATACAAATAGGAGATCTGTTTTGTAGTATAGTTTGGAGGCATCAATAACTTCAAATTAAATCTCAGGCTCTAGGGTTAAGGAAGTACCGGTAATAGTATACTTTGGGTACATTGGAGTGTCTCGATTCCTCCAAAGTATGCCAGGAAACAACAATTAATAATGGTGACGTGTTGTTGCTTGGAATAGTTTGGGTGAATCAGTTGCTGCAGATTTACCAACACCAACATTTTACTACCCACTTATTTAAGGGGGGGTGGGATTAGGGGGACAGCCTTGGGGGGGTTTTGGGGGGTGCAGGAGTAGGGGGACAGGCTTGGGGTGGGGTGGGGTGGTAGAAAGCCTGTCCCCTATTCCCAAACACACCCCTAACCCCCCCCAAGCCTGTCTCCTTACTCCCGCACCCCCCAAAACCCCCCCAAGCCTGTCCCCTACTCCCACACCCCCTTAAGTTATGTGAAATAGGTTTATAAATATTTTTACCCTATGTTGATCAAATAATTAATATATTGACAACTATTTATGTGAAATATGATTATAAATGTTTTCCTGAATGTTATTTGCTTCATTATTATTTTTTATATGAGATTAGACTGATCTAATTTACAGTATTATTTTATTGACAATTAATTATGTGAAATACTGTACGATTGTAATTATATTTTACCTAATGTATTTGTTCAGATAATTAATATGTTGTTATTTTTGTTGTAGGTTTTTCAAGACGCCACTTCAGTTAGCTGTAGAGAATGGACACATGGATGTTATATTATTACTAGAGGTAAATATATTATGGATATAAATATGACATATATATTGTGTGTGTGTGTGTGTCGCACTGATTATGTATATGACTTTGCAATGTTGCTAATGTGAAGGGAATATTATAGGCTAATATAGAGAGTTAGTTAATACTATACAAACATATATATGGATAGTAACACTCATTCTTTTTTATAACAGAGAGGTGTTAACTTAAAAGAAAAAGAGATGGAAGAAACAGAAGAAGAAGAAGAAGAAGAGGAAGAGGAAGAAGAGAGAGAAGTAATAGTAGAAGACCTTGGAGTGGAAAGTATATCCCTATGTGGTACAAATGTGGACGTATGTAACAACAACAACAACAACAATATACCCAATGTTGTACAAATAGAAGAAGTTGTACATACTGAAGAATTAATGGTACCACAGGTTAGTATAGTACTGTACTACTCTCTCTCTTTTATTTCTCACCCTTATGTACTCTCTCTCTCTCTCTCAACTCCTCTTCCCACTACTCTCATATATCTCTTTTTCTATCTCTTTTAATTCACACACCCATTATAACAACAACAACAACAATAGTGCAAATCAACACCTTACAACCACTAAAATAAAAAATTCCATTACCCTCTTAATTACTGATGTATTATTATTATTATTATTATTATTATTGTATTATTATTATTGTATTATTATTATTATTATTGTATTATTATTATTATTATTATTATTGTATTATTATTATTATTATTATTATTATTATTATTATTATTATTATTATTGTTATTATTATTATTATTATTGTTATTGTTATTATTATTATTATTATTGTTATTGTTATTATTATTATTATTATTTTTCAGCAGATATCCGAGAGTGAGGAGGTTGATGATGATGACGATGATGATAATGATGAAGGCAGTAAAGATATCAAGGAAGATGAATTGTCACACACTCTGCTTACTGACGATTTGGAAGGTCAGTCAATCAGTCAGTCAGTCAGTTGCATATTTCAGTCCAGTTAGTCAGTCAGTGAGTCAGTCCAGTTAGTCAGTCAGTTGCATATTTCAGTCCAGGTAGTCAGGCTTCTGATTCCTCCTGACTATGCCTACTCCTACACCCCCCAAAAAACCCCAAGCCTGTCCCCTAAT
This sequence comes from Petrolisthes manimaculis, assembly GCA_034508575.1. Taxonomy (NCBI): domain Eukaryota; kingdom Metazoa; phylum Arthropoda; class Malacostraca; order Decapoda; family Porcellanidae; genus Petrolisthes; species Petrolisthes manimaculis. Next base: position 33,194 of record JAWZYT010000326.1, read on the forward strand.
TCCCCCTTAATAAATAGTGTTAATATATTCCAACAGATCAGAACATCTCAGTACTGGCCACCTTGGCTGAACTGGCACACTCCACCCACACTCCCAGACAACCACACACCACTGTTGGTAAGATATCATCATCATCATCAGTAACCCATTTCCATATTTTCCATGGGTGGTGAAGTTCTAAAAGTGTTATTAGGAGTTACTTTAGATATTTGAAAGCTTGCTCGTTGTCATTACTTGTGAGAATTCCAAACTCATGTTCAAAATACCTAGATACGTAACAATACAATGTACCAAAAATATACTACTATCCACTTAATCTGACAAAAGTTTCTTCCACATAAGGGATGATGTGACATTAGTAAAACATTAGGTTAGTTTTCTGTAATAGTGAGATTTATATTTTTCTTATATATTAATTAAGAAGCAGCTTTTATCTTCCAGTAAACTGTCACTCACATTAAAGCTAAGACATCATAAAAGTACATGAATTGAAAGGTATAAATCACCCCTGAGTGGAAAGAAATGTTTGTCCGCTATAGTACAAAAAAAAGTGTGTGGTGTGTGTACTCTGACATTAATATCTTGACTTATTTTGTGTGTGTTTGTAGATATGTCGAGTGCAGCTGCCCTGGAGTTACTGAGAGCACAGGCAGCATTATTAGACGACTCACCAACACTAGTAACATCAGCCATGGCACACGGACAAACATTACACCTCACTGAAGCTGGAAGACAGGCACTCAAACTAGTCAAACAGGTAAGGTGAAGGAAAGTGTGTATTATGGGGGTGTGGGAGTAGGGGACAGGCTTGGGGGGGTGCGGGAATAGGGGGACAGGTATGGGATGGGTAGAAAGTCTGTCCCCCTATTCCCGCACCCTCCTAACCCCCCCAAAACAAACACAACCCCCCCCCCCAAGCCTTTCCCCCTACTCCTGCACCCCCCAAAACCTCCCCAAGCCTGTCCCCCTATTCCCACTCCCCCTTAAATGCACTTGCAGAGTGTGTGTAGCTGGTTAGGTGTTATTTGTGTGTAGTAGGAGTATATACTGTACAAGCACAAAGGAAATAGAATACACAGACAGGCGGTAGTTAAAATGGCTAAATTAATCTCTCTACCTCTTTCTGTTTTATTACATGTGTACAGGAGTTCCCATTGCTGCCAACCACCAATACCATACACAAAGACCTACCAACACCACCACCACCACAAGCAGCGGTAAGCAAGGTGAAGGGTAAACAAACAAACAACAATGATGATAACAACAACAGCAATGGCAGCGGTCATCAGACATCATTACCAACACAATTATCACCATTACCGACAACACATTTACCCGCTCTCCTTCCACCCACATCTACAACTGACAACAACTCCGCCACTGTTGCCAACACCACCAATGCTTATGTACAGGAAGAAGTAGTAGAAGGAGAAGGAGAAGAGGAAGAGGAAGATCAACATGTTACTCAAGTCATCACTCTGAGTCAGGAACAATATGCAGCACTAACAGGTATTATTATTATTGTTGTTGTTGCTATTATTATTATTAATTGGTGTCTTATGATGGTAGAGTGAGTCTGGTATCCCCTATAATACAGGGATGGGATAGGGAGTGAGTGTTGGGAACCACACACTAACAATAACCACACTAAAGGTTCATAATTATAACCTCAGAGGTGAACCCCTTGTCTGTCAGGATTCCTTCACTGGCTGGAGTGGGGAGAGACTAACACAATATAATTATTAGTATTGCAGTACTATTCTTATTACATTATTAGTATTATTATATGGCACAATTAGGGTTGTGTGTGTATGTATTTCAGGAGGAACCAATGGACCAATCATACTACAAGTTGTACCATCATGTGAAGGTGAAGGTGTAGTGAAGATCACCTCACCACCGCCCACAAAGAGACAGAAGGTGATGCAGTTGGTTACCAAAGTTACACACCACAATGACAACACACACACCAGTTCACCATTACCAAGGTGACTCACAGACTGAATGGTGAGTTGAGGTAAGAGACTTTATAAAATTTCACTCACACCAATCATAATATGTATAAATAATTACCTACATACTGTACCTATAACAAATTCAATATATTTTGTATTTCAACTTTGTACAACCAAGTAATAATACTTCTTTTTGTTGAAAAATGTAACTGCAAAATGGTATATGCTTTATGAATTGTATATGCTTTAGCCTGCAATATATAATCATGTTAAAATTGTAATGGATAAAACTCAAACTTGATGTACAGTTGCCAAAAAAGGTATTGCGACAACTATTGATACAACATTAAATATATTAATGTCCATAGTTGTTTGTAGGGATTATAAGTATGTATTACAGAAGGATATGCATATTTCCTTCTGTTATACATGCTTTTAGGCCCTACAAATAGTTGTGGATATTACTAGGGTTAAAGTTCCATTAAGATTTGTCGCAATACCTTTTTTAGCAACTGTACATCCTGTAGTGATGTGGACAATACTTACAGGGTTTTGCAGCCATCTTTACAAGTAACTGTGTGAGTAATAATTGATTTGTTGTTATATTTCAGGAGGTGAGAGTTGTTGACATGCCTGGTGTGTGTACTGTGACAACAACACCCGTCTCTTCTCATCACACGTCTTTCAAATTACAATACTCCATTCTTTATCTCTCTTTTTAGTAAATGCAATCCAAGACAGACTATGCCAAAAATTTACACCTTCACTACTACAAGGTAATTTATTTATCTGCAACTTATCAATACTGGAATGTGCACAAAACATGTATCCAGAATCATATGTTTATTTAGAAGGGAACTGGTGCATATTCCCTCAAAGATAAGTAAAAAAAAAGTGCCCTAAAATCTAGTACTGTATAATCTAGATCAAAGCTGATATTATACATACAGGCATCTTTATACAGTAGACCCTCGATATAAGATGAGATAAATGATAAACTTAAGTCTGTATAGTAATAACACAAGCCTGGGAACACATTGGGTGGTTTTCAATGAGTGTAAAATGAAGTAAGTGGTGGATACAACTATTTATTATCATTATATCCAGGGTCTACTGTAGTGTAAGAATATAGTAACTTAGCAGCTTACCATTTAGGGAAATATAATTATTATATGTCATACAGTAATGTTTTGTTTTGTACTGGTGTGTATTATATTGTTAATAATGAATAGGTGTATAAGTACAAAGAAGGTTTACTGTACATACATTTGATCATTACAAACAGTTCAATACACACCCATAACAACACCAACAGAACAAAACAATGCATCACTATATACAGTAAGTTCACATATTGCTTGTGTTCTCAATACTCATTTCAACTATTACGTGACAAACCCCCAGATCAGCGTGTGTGTGTGTGTGTGATGCTAACACTGAGAGCATTTTTGTGGCCAAGAGTGGCACAAATTTGCAGCCGTTCCCTGAAGTAATATTTGGTATTACATTGACAAGCACAACACTGAATAAGTATGAGCAAACCAAATCTAATGACTGAGCAATATGCAAACTTACTGTACCACATCATAATTATGCCATAATACAGTATTTTGATATTGCAAATGTATCAAATCACTTAAATTCACAAAATATTCATGATTGATTGATTTGAGGGAGAAGGAAGACCACCAAGGCTTGGAAGACCCTGTAGGATGATTGAGAATGTGAAGGAGTGAGAAGTGGCAGCAAGCAAGAAGGAATGGAGAGACAGATGAAGTGAGGAGATAGAGAGGTAGACAGCTTGAAATTCTTAGTGTCCCTCCTTTCTATCTTTTTTCCACTGTCCATCATTTCCTCTATCACCTTCTCTACAGGGTCTTCCAGGCCTAGGACAATCTTCTTACATCTTTACAAATACAGATACATTGTTCCCTCATTGTACAAGGTAACCATTACAAATAATAATATACTGTACAGTAAAAATATTTCTTATTATACAGTAGGTCCTTGATATAAAATGATCAAATATATCACTTGTATCCTTTTTACAGAGGTTCAGTAAATCATTAACTTAGTCTGTATGGTAATGAACACAGTACAGTACACCTTTTCTTTACACTGTTATTGTTATGGCTGTGTAATGAATATTTGTACAGTAAACCCTCTTTAATCCTTTGTACATTACACACCCATAAACCCAATAGTGGATAATAAGGGTTTATTGTACAGTACACACAGGCCTGGGAAAACATTGGGTGGTCTTCAATGTGTGTAAACTGAAGTGGCATATTCAAGAACATTTATGGTGTATACAATGGTGTGGTACGGTACAACGACTCCATAGACAGAGCCATCGTACCAGTACCACACCATTGTATACACCATGAATGTTCTTGAATATGGCCTAAAGAATGAAATAAGTGCTGGATACAAGTAAGCATTTTTTCATTTTGTCGTACCTAATTTATATTTAGGCGACATTTGACTTTGTGATCTTAAATGTAATAATAATTGTATATACAGTTGTACTACAGTGATTTTTATAATTATATTTATATGATAAATATATTGTACAGTAGTTTTATTTATCATATATATACTGTAATAAAATAATGAGAGAGGAAGGGAGGGAGAGATGTGGAGATGAGAGAGAGGGAAGGAGGGATGTGGAGAGGAAGGAGAGATGTGGAGATGAGGGAGAGGGAAGGAGGGATGTGGAGATGAGAGAGGGAAGGAGGGAAGTGGAGAGATGAGAGAGAGGGTGAGAGGGATGTGGAGATGAGAGGGGGAAGGAAGGAAGTTAAATAGGAGAAAGTGATATGATAAAAATACAAAGAAGTTACATATGGTACAAAATGCAAGTACATGTATTATTATTATAATAGTAGGCCCTGGATATAAAATGAATATATTTACCAGTCATATCCTTTAAATACAAACTGGCTCAGTAAATCAATAGGTTAAGTGTGTATAGTAATGAACAACAAGCCTGGGAAAACACACACACACTATCCTTTTAACACAGACTCAATATATCATTAATTTGAGTGTGTTTGGTAATGAATAACACAAGCCTGGGAACACATTGAGTGTATAATGAAATAAGTGGTAGAATACAAGCATTTCTTCACTGTATATCCAAGGTCTACTGTATTGTATGTGTATAAAGTTATATTATTATACATTATCTAACAAAAAACTTATTCTCTAAAATGTAAATATAAAAATAATTCACAATGTTTTTTTTGTTTTTCTGTCAGTATCAAATTATGAAGGGAATATATTTTTTATGGTTAATTGAAAGGCTATTGATTTCTCCAAACTGTGCAGGGCAACAGAGCACTTCAGTGTTACATTAATGGGGGGACTGTTTCTTGGCATAGTTTGGAGGAATCGGTTACTCTCCAATGCATCTACTTAGTTTAAATCTACTATACAATATTGATAAGGAAAAGAGGGACAGTTGAAGAATTGAAAGGGAAGGAGATAGAGAAGAGGGACAGTAAACAAACATGAAGGAAATAGAAGGATAGGTAAGACAGCAAACATGAAAGAAATTGATGGAAAGGAGGGACAGGGAGAAGGAAACAGAAGGAAAGGAGGGACAGGGAGAAGGAAATGGAAGGAAAGGAGGGACAGGGAGAAGGAAATGGAAGGAAAGGAGGGACAGGGAGAAGGAAATGGAAGGAAAGGAGGGACAGGGAGAAGGAAACAGAAGGAAAGGAGGGACAGGGAGAAGGAAATGGAAAGAAAGGAGGAACAGGGAGAAGGAAATGGAAGGAAAGGTGTGTGTGTATGTGTATACAGTTTCTAGCATGTTTGTTTGTAGTTTGTTGTTACATAAATGTTTACCGACACATCCTAAACATTATAGTGTGTATTATAAGCACTATTAGTTTGTGTGTGTGTGTGTGTGTGTGTGTGTGTGTGTGTGTATCAGGTACCAACATATAATAATAATCAGTACAAATGTGTAGTGAAAACATTGCTCTTATGTGTGTGTGTGTGTGCGTGTAATTTATTGGATGTTGTTTGTAGTTTGTTGCATGAGTCAGTATAAGTGTGTGTTGTAAGCATTGGTGTTGGTGTTGTGTGTGTGTGTGTGTCATGCAGCACTGCGTCGTCTCACCAGGTACTTACCGTGTGCTAACTGTGCCAGGGTGATCTTTAAACGGATGTTGTCTGGTACCTTCCTTACCATTATCTGAAACAATAATACATCATTCATTTGTTTATATATACTACTATCTCTCTATGTACTATCTATAGAGGAAGTGAAAGAGGTGGAAGAGAGAATATAATGTATGTGAGAGTCAAGTGAAGAGGATGGTGAGTGAGAGTAAAAGGAGAATGGATGAGGAGTTGGGTAGGAAACTGAGTGAGAAGTTTAAAGAAAATAAGAAATTATTCTGGAAGGAGGTTAAAAGCGAAAGAGGAGAATGAAAGTTTGGTAGTGTGAGAATGAAGAGAGAGGATGGAGTTACTGTGAGTAGAAGTGAGGAAGTGAAAGAAGTGTGGAAGAAGCATTTTAATCGTTTCATGAATGAAGGGACGGGAGGGGAGGCAGTGGTGACATGCAGGTGGTACACGACAGGATGTACAGGGAGAACTAGGAAGGGAAGAAGTTAGGAAAGCAATAGGAAAGTTGAAGATGGGAAAGGCACCGGGGGTAGATGGGATAACTGCTGAAATGTTAAAGTGTAGGGGAGAGGTAGTGGTGAAGTGGATGTTGCTTATAGGCCTATGTACATTGTCCATTTGAGTTATAATAATAATAATAATAATGATGATAATATACTCACCATATCATTACTGGCAACAGTGAGTACAGCATTGAATCTTGTACCATCCTTACACTCTATCATTACAGCCTGACCCTTGTGAAACCTGTAATATATATACATAATTATGTACACGTTACACATTGTATAATTATGTATGTAAACACACACACACTCTCACTCTATCATTACAGCCTCCCCTTTATGGAACCTGTAATATACACTCATACACACACGTTAATTGTTGTATATGTATATGTATGTAAACACACACACACTATCCTTACAGCCTGGCCTTTATGGAACCTGTAATATACACACATACACACACACATTACTCAGTTGGTAAATAGGTTAAAAAAAAAAACACGTGCATGCACACACACGCAGGTAATACAACTGTTAAAGAAAATGTTGATTGACAGGGAGAAGGTGATAGAAAGTTGGGATAGTAAACACCAACAAAGGAAACAGAAGGAAAGAAGGAACAGTGAAAAATTGATAGATAGTGGGGCAGCAAACATACACACACACACGCACACATACAATTGACACTCAAATTTGAATGTTTATCCATGTTCGATAATATATTTCAAAATGGACATTTAAGCCGTCATAAAAGTATATAATCATCCAAATTTAATAATAAATTTAAATTACTGATAATTAAACAGTCAATAAATAAAATCAATATACAGTACAGTACTTCAACTATGGAAAATTTAAATGGGGACAAAAGATATATAATTGTCCTCCAGTGCTTGAACTAAAGTAAAATATAAATATCAAACTAAAAGAAGTGTTAAGTGGTAATTCTGAAGCAAGTGATTTCTCCAAACTATTCTAAGCAACATACCATCCTTATTTGTGCTCATTTTGTCCTGGCATTAGTTTGAAGATATAAAGACACTCTAATGTACAGTTGCCAAAAAAAGTATTGTGACAACTATTGATACAACATTAAATATATTAATGTCCATAGTTGTTTGTAGGGATTATAAGTATGTATTACAGAAGGATATGTATATTTCCTTCTGTTATACATGCTTATAAGTATGTACAGTATTACAGAAGGATATGTATATTTCCTTCTGTTATACATGTTTATATATTGCTATGGTTAAAGTTCTATCAATAGTTGTCGTAATACCTTTTTCGGCAACTGTACCAAAATTATAAACTGTCCTCTTATTTAATGGTACAAAATTAAATAGAATAATATGTTTGTGTGTTACCATTTCTTGTCAAAGTAGAGTTTTCCTCCTTCAATTTTGGGTTCATTAATGATGGTGTCAGATGATGATGTTGTTGTTGTTGTTGTTGTTGTCGTTGTTGTTGTTGATGACGAAGCCGCTGCTGCTGCCGCCGCCGCTGCTGCTGCTGCCGCTGCTGCTGCTGCTGCTGCCGCCGCTGCTGCTGCTGCTGATGCTGATGATACTGTACCTACACACACACACACACACACACGAACACACAACATTATATTATTGAAGTGATGGATATAAGTAATTTTTCACCATATATTGAGGGTCAACAGTAGTGATAGCCCTGTACAGTATGTGAAAAAAAGGCAGAGCAAAACTACATAGAAAACAATGATTGAAAAGGAAAGAGTTGGCAAGTCATGTGACCAGACTACACAAATTGTAAGATGGAAAATAAGAAAAATGTCACTAAAAACCGGAGAAGGAATACCAGTAATACTTTCCATTACTCACATTGACAAAGTAACATCATATTATAATCAAGTACACTCTCCTCTCTTTTTATGCGAGTTTAAATTATGCGAATTTGAAATACTGTAGTGCGTATCATGAAAAAAATGAAATAAATGCAATTTACACGAACTCTTAAAATAACAGGAACAAGGAGGCTCAATTTTCAAGTTAAAGTACCATTATTTCTTATGGAAATGTACAATTTACTTTATGCTAAATTCACTTTATGTGACCCCTTCAGGAACCTAACCTGTAATAAAAAAAGAGGAGAGTGTATAACTAAAAAAACATGGCTTTTTTAGATCACACGTAACTCGGTAAACTGCTGTTACTCTACATACAGTGTCTTCAGTTTTTTTTTTTTTTTTTTTATCTGATACTGGATATATTCCCTTGATATAAGATGTGTGTGTGTGTGTGTAAAATGAAGAAATAAGTGGTGGAAAGCGAATAATAATAATAACTTACTTTTTTTGATATTGAGTAACTTGCTTTTATTGATAAGTTTGAGGTCGTCGTCGACTTCACGGTCATCGAGTAATAGTTGTAGTGTTGTGGAGACGGGTTTGCGTCTCTTCTCAATGATCGGGGCAGGTTCATTACCACGCCGACGTAACTTACGTGTTGAGGCTGGCTTGTACTGTAATAATAATAATAATAATAATAATAATAATAATAATAATAATAATGATGATGATGATAATAATAATGATGATAATAATAATGATGATAATACTAATAATAATGATGATGATAATAATAATAATAATAATGATGATGATAATAATAATTATGATGATAATAATAATTATGATGATAATAATAATAATAATAATAATAATAATAATAATGATAATAATAATAACAATGATAATAATAATAACAATGATAATAATAATAACAATCATTATTATTATTATTATTATTATTATTATTATTATTATTATCATTATTATTATCAAACTCTAAATTTACCAACTCACCTCCATAGAATCTCCCGTTAATTCCAGTGTATATCTTTCCTGTTCAATTATTTTCTTCTTTTCTTCGAGTTCAATGAGTAAGTTTTCCTTCAGTTCTTTCTTTTTCTCCTCGAATTCCCGAGCAGCGAGTCTTTTCTCAGCCAAGTAATCCCTCTCTACCCACTCTGTCTCCACGTCCCTCCAGAGGTCATTCAGGCGCACTCTGTATGAGTGTGTGTGTGTGTGATTGGAGAGAGAGAGAAATAGATAAAGAAACACTCACACAAATACACACAGACACACACGGGTAGATGGATAGATATACACACAACTTTTCTCTATAAGTGGCATCAATTTGTTTTTACCTTCTTGTTACACACACACACACACACACACACATACACACACACAAACCTTTCTCTATAAGTAGCATCAATTTTCTTGAGTTTCTTGTTGTATTCTGGATGGCTGTTGTCTCGGAGCTGTTGTAGCTGTTTTTTTAGTTGGCCCAATTTGTCCTGGTACATCCTATAATAATAATAATAATATTAATAATAATAATAATAATAATATTAGTAATAATAATAATACTAATACTAATACTACTACTACTACTAATAATAATAATAATAATAATCATATTAATAATAGTAGTAGTAGTAATAATAATAATAATAATCGTATTAATAATAATAATAGTTAGTTAATAAAGGAGGAGAGAAAGAGTACAGTAGGGCCTGGATATAACATGATTAAATAATAATAATAATAATATTACCAATAATAATATACAACATTGAGGTTATTTGGACATGTGGAGAGAATGCAAGATGGGAGAACAAAGTGAAAGAGTATGTGAGAGGTAAAGGAAGGAATGTTGGAACAGTAAAACTGGAGATGCTTCTGTCGTGTCAGTTCTCAGAGGCAACCCGGGCTCAGTTATAGATAAATTGATATCCAATAATAATAATAATAATAATAATAATAATAAAGTACTTACTGTTCTTTAATACCAGCATATTCTTCCTTCCCTCTTGGTTCTCCTTCACTTCCAAGATCTGTCTCTGGGAAAAAAACAATGTGATATTATGTTATGATATTTTATATGCAGTATAACTCTAATTAAACTATAGGGTATTACACTTGTTCCACAAATAAGGTTTTGATAGTACCGTACAGTACTATACCCTGTTCAAAACTTTTGTTCATTTTGGCCTCTTATGCTTAGATAGATAGAAATAGATATAGATAGATAGGGCAATAGATAGATATATAAATAGAAATAGTTAGATAGATAGAAAAGCGATAGATAGACAGATAGAAATAGCTAGATAGATAGAGGTTATAGTGGAACACAAATTTTGAACAGACTATAACAGAACAAAGTATAAATCCATCTTTACACACCTTCATCAGTCTCTCGTTCTTCATAGTCCCGTGAATCTTCAAAGTCTGCATCGTTGTCATCGTCATATTCGTAGTCATCGTGGGGGAACTCGGCCGAGCCTGGCGACCGTGGTGATGCCATCCCTGACATTGTGATGGCAACAGTGATGAATCCAAACTGTGGCTAAATATAAATATATAGTAATCATTATTGGTATTTATATTACTGGTACCCATTAACAATACCAAGATAGAAACACAGACAACACAGATGATATACAAAATCACAATCAGGTTAGTTGACATAGACAAAGACACATATCTACACCCAACAAGTATATGATCCACTAGAGGCACCCACAACTTAAAATACCAGACAAGCACTGATATATTTAACTTACTTAGGCACATATAATTCTTTCCCCGCAGCAACCAAGAGTGGAATTATCTCCCATCTCACATACTTAATAGAGTAAATATGGAAAGAATTGCCATTATTGTGTACAGTTTTTCTACCTTCATTACCCACTAATTTAGACCATTTCTAAGACTATTTTCCTCTATGGCATTTCCTCCACAAATGCCCCATTTTCAAGATATTCAAATGGGGCATTTTGAAATTAGCCTGACCTGACCTAACCTAGACCACAGCAGACTACCGGGAAATAACCATGGTAAAGTACAGGAAATGACCGGGGCAAAATACTGGGACCCAGCCGGATCTGGCAACACTGCTGCAAAACGGTAATTCTTTCATTAAAATACCCTGAAATAAGATCACCAATCATTACCTCCCCAATCCATCCTTATAATCACCCACTTCCTAATTTTTAAATAACACGTATTGAAATTCAACTTTCGTATTTTTTTTATCTTAACACTATTCGTATTTATTGAATTTCAAAGTTTTTTATTAACAATATATACACATATATATAACTATTTATCTTAACATTATTCGTATTTATTTAATCTCCTGAGCTCTATGGCGTTTTATTTATAATTTAAAATACACGTAACTTATATATAACCATTTATCTTAACACTATTCGTATTTATTTAATTTCCTGAGCTCTATGGTGTTTTATTTAATATTTAAAATACACGTAACTTAAATATAACCAATAATTTAATAACTAAGATACATACAATATAATATTCTGCTTGAAAGTTGTTACAATGGCTCCTCTATTTGTTTACCTTTGTGTGCAGTGTTGCCAGCTCTCAGGGTTCTCATGAAGTATTTAAATTAGTCTACCTTCTTATACCATGGTTAACACTGGACCTGGCAACACTGGTAGTCTGGACTGTCTGGTAACACTGACACTGGCCACACTGCCTCTACCACAGTGTTGCCAGGTACAGGGAAATTTCTCTGTTTTAGGGAATTTTGAAGTCTACAGAGAATTTACAGCTTGTTCAAGAGTAAACAGGGAAATTTCTACAAGATGAAATACCTAAAAGACCATCAATGTTCAAGAGTAAACAGGGAATAATTGAGGTAAAAAGGGAAATTCTGATGTTGAAGTTAGGGAAATTTCGTCAAGCAGACCTGGCAACACTGCTCTACCATTACTCCACGGGTATCAATAGACATAACAGGATGTATCGATGCGGGGCAATATTTCCACGATTATCCAGGCCTACATCGAGGGCAGTGGAATGTGGCAAGTCAGGGAATATAAATAAAGGTGAGTATTAGGCCTACATCACTATAAAACATACAAATAACCATCCAAAATAGGTGATAAATAGGAGTGTTGGTGGGTTGGTTGTAAGCCGGCGTGTGTGTGTCTGTCTGTGTGTGTGTGGGATCAGCTGATACGGGAATATTTTTGTTTTAGGCCTAACCTCAATCATTATATAACCTCTCTATAATTATATCATCTGCTAGTTAAGGGAATAATTCGATTAGACTAATGGTGTGAAATAATTAAAGTATTATTGTCTTGTTATAAGCCGGCATAAACTATCATTTTAAATAACCAATAATTAATATGTTACTTATTTATCATTGGTGGTTATTTATGGGAAGGTTTTTTAATTAGTTAGTCGATCAGTTTATAATAGCGTAGTCAGTGTAGTGTTAGAATAGATAATTTTCTTGTTAAATATAATATTATTTCTGAGACTACAGTCGTGGTTACGTAACTTCTTCTTGGTAACTTCTTCTGTGATTTCAAAGCTTCTAGTTCCCCGAAGGCGCTACTATGTACGGTTAATTAGTTTGTTATATTCTTCTGTGTAGTTGTTGTGTGTTGTGTAGACATTTTGTTGTGTGTTTAATGGCTTTATAGTTACGTAACGTTAAGAAGAAAGTTACGTTACCGTGTGTGTGTGTGTGAAACAGGCCTCTATGTACCACCGGCTGCTATGTACCATCCCTGGTTGCTATGTATCAGCTATGTAATATTATTAGCATAAACAAAATACAGATACATTAACAATTTGTGGAGAGATGGGTAAATATTGAAAGAATTGTCATTATTGCGTACAGTTTTTCTTCCTTCATTACCCACTAATTTAGACCATTCTAAGACTATTTTCTTCTATGGCATTTCCTCCACAAATGCCCCATTTCCAAGATAGGTCATATTCAAATGGAGTATTTTGAAATTAGCCTGACCTGACCTAACCTAGACTGCATCAGACTACCGGGACCTAACCTGGGCAAACTACCAGGGAAAAAAATGGTGTAAACTATCATAGTGACTGGGGCAAATTTCCGGGACCTAGCCGGATGTGGTAACACTGCGCGGCCCTATCTAATAGTAGGAGGAGTAGCCTGTCTCCCCACAAGAAGCTGCATTATCCAACGCTCCCCTCCCCATGATTGCATTTTTATTATATTATTACTATAATTATTACTATACTGTATTATGATTATTATTACTATAAGCAATGGAAATAATGGTAGGAAAATGTATTATAAAGCAGAACTCAAGTGAAACTTCTGATATCAGCCCTACCTGATCTAATCTAACCTAACTTAATCTGACCTTATCAAACCTTCTTTGACCTAACCTAATCTGGATCTAGTCAGACTGTCGGGACTTAATTGGACAAACTACCAGAACCACCATAATGGATAATGGAGGACAAGCAGACTCTGCACCTCTATATATCATATTGTATTTATTCTTCAACTTTTGTTTTATATATTGTAACACCCCCATTTTATTATGTATGTTATTTAGGATGTTTTTTTTTAATGTATAATTACTAACTTCACTCTCCATAAAATACCTGCATTTATTTCTGGTAACTTACTTAGAAAATTAGTTGAGTGAGGGATGAAGTCCCGAGAGAGGGACGAGATGTTTTCGTTGGCGGAACAATATTTGTAACCAATATCAGGAATAATTATATGCTATGTGATTGGGAAAGAGATAATGGGTTGGAGTATTAAGGGATGTTAAATAATCATTAATGTAACTAAAGGAATGTATCAGGGGGGAAGGAACACTTAATATAATAGAAAAATGTAGCAGGAGGAACTAGTTTGGGTCCGTGTAGGAGCCTAGATTAGGGGGGAGAGAGGCGAGAATGAATTGTGGCAAGGATTCACCGTCAGTCTCGTGTCGTCTTCCATTGGGTAAAGGTAACTATTAAAACAGCTGCTACAAAGTGACTTCACGTGTTAATATTGAGGTAAATATTTATTATACATTTGATAGTGATTTTAATGAGTCTCGTGTCGTCTTCCATTGGGTAAAGCCATAAAGCACATTCCGGCAAGGCATAGCCATAATAATACTGGTGTACAAACTTATATAAATACTTAGGAGAATTGCTGGCATAGTCAAAGAAATTTAGAGTAACATTGTTTCGGCCATATTTTTTTTTTGATACTATTATATATATGTATGTTTTTTTTTTAACTATTGTATGTATATGGGGATGTATTTTTTTTTCTTATTGATGGGGGGGAGTAAGTAAATTTTTTTTTATTATTATCTGTTTGTTTAGTGCTGTTCCCTAGCGAAACTCGGAATTATTCCAGTTCTAGGGACAGCGGGAGTAGGATTCAGGGAGGGGGGATTGAAGGTTAGGGAGTATATATATATATTTTTTTTTTATGAAATGAATGTTAATAAATTAAATAATAAGTAGTTGAGTTTTCCGTTACCGTACACATACTAATAGACTGTGTCCCTACTTAGGCATTTTTGACTTGATTTAAGACATTGATCGAACCCCCGTTAGAGTAATTCTGGGTTGCTTACACACGTGCCTGGGGTTTAAGCTACGTTACCCACCCAGTGTGTGATAACTTGGTTCCTGCGGTCAACCGGTGGTCTGGTGGTGGCAGCGATACTGACTAGGAACTGGGCTTGCCTTTGTATGATTTTTTTTCATGGTATTCGCAAGGCAAGTTCAGTCCTCAGTCCTTTTTTTTTCCAGACCGGGTTGATCAAGTATAGGATAGATTGTCATACACTGGTGTGTTATTTTTTTTTATTGTAAAAGGCCGTGTTTTTTTTATCCTCCTCCAGTAAAGTAAGGGGGATAAAAATAGCAGCGTTACATTGGTGGCAGCGGTGGGATATATCAGACCCAGAGAAATTGCTTTAACGGAGATCCGTGGAATTGGGTCTGATGTTTAAGGTGGGAATAGTAGGACACAGTCAAGTTCCTCGAGAACTGACGGTTAACGGAGCTCAGGTAGTAGTTTATCGTTTACCAGGTGCCCATACCCAATCATTTTATAGTGATGAAAGATTGCAGAGTGTTAGTAGATGGAGGCATGATCTCACTATATTATGGTTGGGAAGTAATGATATAAAAGAAAATACGCAACCTAGGAAATTAGCAGAAGAAATTTTAGAAGTAGCAGAAAATATAGAAAAGGAAAGTGGGTCTAAAGTCATCATAGTAGAAATAGAAAATAGAGTTTATAGATCAGGGAGACCAATAGCAAGTGAAAGATATAAGAAAATAAAGAAATCGGTGAATAAAATTTTGGCAAATTCAAAAAGATTTAATTATATAAATTTCAATAGTAGGGAATTAGAAGAGCATTTAGGTAGTGACGGGGTACATTTTGATAGAGAGGGACAAAGGAAGATAGAGAGAAAGTTGAAAGAAGTAATTGGGCACTGGAAAACTAGGTTTGAAAAGTAAAGTAACAAGGAGATAGTAAATTAACGTAAGGGGGGGGATAAAGAAAAATACAGGATATAACAATTGGAATGATAACACGCAGTGGCGTGAGAGCGAAAGTCATGGCGGAAGCGTCAGAAATGAGTGAAGTGGTAGTTAACGATACGGATTCAGATGGGGAGGTAAGATTCGAAATGCGGGAATTGAGACTACTAACCGAACAAACGACTAAGATTATTATTGATACAGAGACTTGAACCAGCGAATATGTTGTCAGGGGTAGACATACAAATGGGAAATTAATAACAAAACTAAAGTAGAAAAGAAGGAAGAAAGTGAAATATATAATTTAACAAAAATAGTAGAAAAGTTAGCATCGAAGATGGAAACAGATTTATTCTAACCATCATAGACCATTTTTCAAGGTACACCAAGTTTTACCCACTAAAAAGTAAGCATGCCAAGGGAATTGTTGCTAGGCTAACCCAGTTTGTTACAGACTTTGGCGGACCTAGATCGGTGCTGTGTGACAACGCCAAGGAGTTTACTGGCCACGAGATGCGGACCTGGGCAGACCAGCATGGGGTGGAGCTGCTTTTCTCCACGCCGTATCATCCACAGGCTAACGGGATGATTGAGAGGATGCACCGGACCCTGAAGACGGTGTTGGCCCAGTTGTGCGAGGGCTATCCACAACGTTGGCCTAACCTGCTGGCTGAGTGTCAAAAAGTGATGAATGCAGCCGTCCACAGCAGTACCAGGGTGACGCCGTATGTCGCATTCTTCGGAAGGCATCCACCACGCAACATCACAGCACCACTACCGACCATCACGTCTGACCACAACGACGCTGGGAGACTAAAGAGGCTAATACAAGAAGCCAGTACTGTATCTCTCAGGAGGTATCGGACATTTGCCAATAGGCATAGAAAAAATGAAAAAGTAGAACTAGGAACATTAGTGTGGGTAAAACAAGAAACAATAATACCAGGTACCTGTGCCAAATTGAACCAAAAATGGAAAGGACCATACAAGGTGGCGGAAATAATAAGAGATGGTTTGATATATATTTTAGAGGACCCATTTACAGGGAAAAACATCCAGAGGGCTGCAGAAAAGATTAAGCCCTATGTGAGCCACAGTGATATTATAGTACAATTAGGGGAATTAATTGAAAATAATGAACCAGATGATGATGATGAGGATATTGTACTTCCTCCACGTCATCGACGTCCTCCAAGAAGATTTCTGGAGGAAATGTAAATTGAGGTAAAAACCAATTTAGAAAAACAGTGAATGAAAATTAATAGAAAATAGGGTAAAAGTGGGAAAGTTACGTTGGATAATGTCATGTTTTACTATAACCTGAAGTCAACACGGGGCAACATTAATGTACGAGCTAGGAACTCAGCTCATAGTTGTAATTTTTTTTTATTGTGGGTGTTGGAGGACACTTAGTTTTAATGGGAAGAGAAGGATGGTGGGGAGTGATCACCCTACATGTCCATTGGGCTCTTCCAGTATACAGTCAGAACCTTTGTCAAGGCCCCTGTATCACTTACTGCATTCCGGGTTGTCATACCGTGCGGGATCTGAGGTTTGAATGGAGAAGTGAATGAAAATAGGAATGAATGAATTGAATGTAAGAATACTCAGATCTTGTTAGGGACAATCGCGGATGGGTTTAGTGACGGTAGAACCTTATTGAAGTTCTCCCGGGGTTATGGACTTGACAGAGGAGTCTGACTGGGACGAGGTGTCACTGATATCTATTATGTATTATGTGTATTGTGTAATGTTAGGTAGAGAAGTTCTTTCCTGCGGGGAAGAAAGGCAGTCTAAGGACTGTAAGTAAAGTTGGCAGTTTATCAACACTGACTAACACGTTAGGGTGAATAATGTCTTATGTTGTTTAGTAAGGTATAGCGATAGTGACAAATGGTGTGTATGTTAAGATTAGGGGGAGGGGAATTGAGTTAGGGAAATATAAATTAATTTTCACTGTAAGTTCCAGCTAAGGAAGAGGGGACGTGTGTAACACCCCCATTTTATTATGTATGTTATTTAGGATGTTTTTTTTTAATGTATAATTACTAACTTCACTCTCCATAAAATACCTGCATTTATTTCTGGTAACTTACTTAGAAAATTAGTTGAGTGAGGGATGAAGTCCCGAGAGAGGGACGAGATGTTTTCGTTGGCGGAACAATATTTGTAACCAATATCAGGAATAATTATATGCTATGTGATTGGGAAAGAGATAATGGGTTGGAGTATTAAGGGATGTTAAATAATCATTAATGTAACTAAAGGAATGTATCAGGGGGGAAGGAACACTTAATATAATAGAAAAATGTAGCAGGAGGAACTAGTTTGGGTCCGTGTAGGAGCCTAGATTAGGGGGGAGAGAGGCGAGAATGAATTGTGGCAAGGATTCACCGTCAGTCTCGTGTCGTCTTCCATTGGGTAAAGGTAACTATTAAAACAGCTGCTACAAAGTGACTTCACGTGTTAATATTGAGGTAAATATTTATTATACATTTGATAGTGATTTTAATGAGTCTCGTGTCGTCTTCCATTGGGTAAAGCCATAAAGCACATTCCGGCAAGGCATAGCCATAATAATACTGGTGTACAAACTTATATAAATACTTAGGAGAATTGCTGGCATAGTCAAAGAAATTTAGAGTAACATTGTTTCGGCCATATTTTTTTTTTGATACTATTATATATATGTATGTTTTTTTTTTAACTATTGTATGTATATGGGGATGTATTTTTTTTTCTTATTGATGGGGGGGAGTAAGTAAATTTTTTTTTATTATTATCTGTTTGTTTAGTGCTGTTCCCTAGCGAAACTCGGAATTATTCCAGTTCTAGGGACAGCGGGAGTAGGATTCAGGGAGGGGGGATTGAAGGTTAGGGAGTATATATATATATTTTTTTTTTATGAAATGAATGTTAATAAATTAAATAATAAGTAGTTGAGTTTTCCGTTACCGTACACATACTAATAGACTGTGTCCCTACTTAGGCATTTTTGACTTGATTTAAGACATTGATCGAACCCCCGTTAGAGTAATTCTGGGTTGCTTACACACGTGCCTGGGGTTTAAGCTACGTTACCCACCCAGTGTGTGATAACTTGGTTCCTGCGGTCAACCGGTGGTCTGGTGGTGGCAGCGATACTGACTAGGAACTGGGCTTGCCTTTGTATGATTTTTTTTCATGGTATTCGCAAGGCAAGTTCAGTCCTCAGTCCTTTTTTTTTCCAGACCGGGTTGATCAAGTATAGGATAGATTGTCATACACTGGTGTGTTATTTTTTTTTATTGTAAAAGGCCGTGTTTTTTTTATCCTCCTCCAGTAAAGTAAGGGGGATAAAAATAGCAGCGGTACAATATATATAATTATGATATTTAATTTATTCTCCTTTTTTTGCAGTTGGGTCGAAGAGAGGGTATGGAGATGTTCCCTTCAAACCACCAACGTTGTCTGACCTGCCACAGCCTCAGGGTTCCTGGGCTCAGCACAATGCACGAATTCAGAGGAAATATAATCTCCAGCTGGCAGCAGGAATTGGTTTTTCTACATTTACTCTCTTTGTTGTAAGTTTTATATTTTTTCTATATATACGTCTGTAGAATAGACTTGGATAATATGCTAACTAGAATTTAATTATGTAAATAATTCTAAATGTATTTAACCTGTGGTTTATATATATATATATATATATATATATATGTATTTAACTAGTATATGTTTATTGTATTTATATTTTATTGTTATATATAAGAGTTGAAAGGAAGGCAATAAGATATTATTTCTATATGGAACAGAAGTAGTAGATTATTAAGATTCATGTCATGAAGTGTAAATAATCTATACATTATAGTTTTATCCATTAAATACTGAAGAAAGTTTACTAACAGTACAATGAATAAAACAAATCACTTATACCAATGTAAACCATAGTGTGATAAATGGTTTATACCAATGTAAATGTTTTATGAATATTGGTTACAGGCTTAAAATTAATACACATCATATTTACTACACAGGCAAAACAGAGTGGCCTCATCAAGTTTGGATCAGCCCCTGGTAAGGTTAAATTCCCAGCTGCTGAGCCTGCTGCTGCTGCTGAAGAAGAGGAAGAAGAAGCTGCACCTGCTGTTGAAGAGGAGGAAGCTGCTGTTGCTGAAGGTAGCTAAGATGGATAAGAAGTTTATTATTCTCAGGTTTTTTTTTTACAACAACATCAACTACTACTCAGGCAACTGGTCAGGTTAATATTTATTTTAGTACAAATATGCACTTGCTTTATTGTGACTGTCATGCTTTGTGTTGCCGTCTTGTGTGTTTATAAGTTATTGAAGTGGTATGGTTAATGGCCTGCTACTAGGAAATCTCATTAGTTAGGTATCAATTGCTCTATGAAGATAATTATTGGATTCTGTACATAAACCAAAATTTAGTAGTATCATAATTCTTTTCTCATTTTATCCGTCAATTAATATAATTTAATTGTGTATTTATTGAGTTATTATAAGTGTAAATATGCAAAGTATTCGTACTGTGTCCAGTTGAGGTGTAAATATCTTTTATGATGATAATTTATTATATTAGGGGATGTCAGTTTGGTTTCATTGTTGATTTGTAGATATACAACTTGTGTCACTCAGTTATTTACTGGACATTGACATTTTAGTATACATCTGTAATAAATAGACTACTAAATCCTCATCCAGGTGAATTTTAGTTGTCAGATATCCAATTAGTGACGCAATAAATGTGCTTCAGCATAATTCTAGTGTTTTATTTTTCACTGAGAGAGGCACTGGTAGAAGGCCATTACCCAGCCCACAGATACTAGCTGTGTTCAGGCCAGCTAATCCCAGCAAAGGTTTTAAGTAGGTTGTAGTGTGTAAGTTGTACAGTTGCCAAAAAAGGTATTGTGACAAATCTTGATAGAACTTTAACCCTAGTAATATCCACAACTATTTGTAGGGACTATAAGCATGTATAACAAAAGGAAATATATATATCCTTCTGTAATACATACTTATAAGCATGTATAACAGAAGGAAATATACATATCCATCTGTAATACATACTTATAATCCCTACAAACAACTATGGACATTAATATATTTAAAGTTGTATCAATAGTTGTCACAATACCTTTTTTGGCAACTGTACACATAATCATTTCACCTCAGCTTATATTTTATACAATTATCTCAGTTGGTTGTGGGGATATTTGATATATATATGGTATATAGAGTCGCGGTCATATATAATCATCCATATAGGGGCAACTCATATAAGAGTTTGATAGCTTCCCTCTGTTCCTTAGATGATAAACTTTCCAATAAATAGGTTTACTACCATCATTTAATTTAATAAAAGCAGCTACTCACTACTTAAAATAATAACATCATAATTATGTAAATGTGAAAACAATAGACACTAAATGGTTTGAGATACCCATATGTGAATGATTATTATTGACTGTATATATATAAATTATATAGCATACTGGGTTGTTACAGTAATAGAGTATTTATCTTATACTATACTACTTTGGACATTAGGTTGATCCATGTTGCTGAACTTAAACTGGATGGGAAACTGTACTACCTTCTTGTAACTTGAGTGTGTTACTTGAAATACAGTATTGAGTACAGTATTATGATCTCACTCAACAGAACACATTCAATATTTTCCTTTATGCTGTTACAGTGAACTTTAAAAGTTTTATAATACATGACCTCCAGAAAGCTTTGTGTCTTAAGAACATAAACGGCCTTGGAGGAATAAATCACTTATGATTTTACAACTACACCATCTGGGGTCATTATTCCTAGATTGAAAATGTTGGACTCTCAGTTATTATTAAAATAAACCAGAGACAAAGCTGGGAGAGAATGCAAGTATTCTATCAATCTGAGGATCCCAGTTATAAATCAATATTGTATGTCAAGTCCTCCATGTCCCTGTATAGCAGTGGTAAGGTTTGTGTACTCAATCCCACAGCTGCTGTAGAACCTGTGGAAACCCCTGCTGAACCTGAACCTGAACCCACTCCCCCTCCAGCAGCACCAGAAGCTGGTGAGTGATGTTGATATTCATGTAGGACAATCTCATCTCACTCTGGATATAGAACAAGTAGTGGATCCCTCCAGATAAAGTGTTGATAATAAGTCTGTCTGTGTCTGTGAGGAGTATGTGAAGGAGAGAAACATGAGGGGCAGGGGAGGGCTGGACCGAGTAAGGAGGGAGTGTTGGAACAGGGAGAACTGGAGACACTTCTGCCGTGTCCACCCCCTTGGAGGGAACGAGGCATCAGAGCTATAGATAGATAGATAGAATATAAACATAGAGTACAGAAAGAAAGAAAGAGCCTTTAAAGTGTACTGTACAAATGATGTAAGGAACACACACCATCCTCAATACTGACTACTGCCCCTGATGTCTCCTATTTGGCATTAAGGAACTTGATATTGGGATAAATTGGCCATCTTTCACTTGGGCTGTACCACTCATTCATGTGTCCAACTGTACTGTATATAATGGTCAATAGGAATGTGCTCAAGTATCTTTGGTGGGTGTACACTTACTGAAGGGGATTGTGAAGCATTTAATGAGAAACATCCAAGATTAAATTACTAAAACTCAAATTAACTGCACACACACACACACAGAGTATAACAATCGAGACCAAAAGCAATATAGTATGTCTTGAGTGATGTAGTACTTTACTGATTTAATGTAAACAAATACAGTACTTACTAATAATTTACCATAAAGTTGCAATATTGCATTAGTAACTTTTCTACCACAGCTGCTGCAGAAGCTGTGGAAACCTCAACCTCAGCTGAAGCTGAACCCACAGACCTTCCTGCTGCTGCAGCCACAGAAGCTGGTGAGTCTGGTTTGGATGTAGAACAAGTAGTTGTTGATCCTACTACCAGTTGTGTTGAGAATGGTTCACTTGAGCCTGTAGTTGCAGAAGTTGCACCTACAGAGCCTGTAGTTGAAGAAATTGCACCTACAGAGCCAGAGCCTGTAGTTGTAGAAACTGTAATTGCAGATATTACACCTACAGAGCCAGAGCCTGTAGTTGCAGAAACTGTAACTGTTGAACCTGTAATTGCAGATATTACAGCTACAGAGCCTGAGCCTGTAGTTGCAGACTCTATTGCAGAAGAGCCAGTAGTTACTGTACCAGAGGCAGCTTAATGTTAGGTTGGTGTACAACTTTGCAGCCTCACAATGGAATTTATATAACTTATTATATTATTCTCCTGTAAGCTGATGAATACAGTACATATAAATATATGGTTGTGCTTCAATATTACCAGATACAGCTGTATTCTAGTCAAATAGATCTTTTCTTTCATATTTAATGTAGTTCATGCAATAATCTTTTACTTAAAAGTACAAATACTAATCAAAGTAAAGTATGTAATGCTTATCAGGAAAGTTATAATCTTTTCATATAGATTATAATTCAATGCTAGACATAGAGTTGATTTTCCATTCTGTTATCAGTGAGGTTGCATAGAATTTTTAGTATTACTCTTAATGTTATCTTCAAGCAGCATTCAGCATCCCACCTTACTCCATTAATATAAATATTATTAAGGAAGAACAGCCACACCATTCCCACTCATGGAATTGCATAAGGGAAAATGTTACTGATAATATTTAACCCATTATAACTTAACACAACAACACATCCCTGGCCAGGAGTTCTAATACCCGTAGTTTTAAAACATTTGAGGTCCCTTACTGGAGCTCTATGAACCCTCCAAACTACTCCAAGGCAACAGATTCCCTATTCGAAACACTGAAGGGTTTTGTGGCCTGGATTATTTGGAGGGTTCATAGAGCTCCAGTAAGGGACCTCAAATGTTTTAACCCACTCCACTACAAATCCCACCATGAAATAAAGCCATACTTTTTTAATGACAATGTGTCTGTTCATGCAAGCAGCTATCGTATATATATTACAATTTGTTTTAACATTTATATGTGCCATATTTAATGTATGTCATATACACCAACACTTCTCAGGTGATATATATACAAATATGTCTCAGGTATATCATGTGTTCAGCAAAGTACAGTTTTTTTTATACAATAGAGTAATTTTGTGAGGTGTTCAGTACAGATACACCTTTGTTCCAGAAGGATACTGGTAGTCTGTTCAAAACTTGTGTTCCGCTGGCCTCTTATGCTTAGATAGATAGAAATAGATAGACAGATAAGAGATAGATAGAAATAGAGACAGATAGAGATAGATAGAAAGATATAGATAGAAATAGACAGATAGATAGAGGAAAATGGAACACAAGTTTTGAACAGACTATGGTACTGTAACAAACAATGAGTCTAATGTTGATAAGATATGTTTACAGGTAATATTTATTATGTCAACAGTTACAATATAGATTTACTGTTGTCAATATTTGTCTTCCAAGTAGTGGAAACTGTTCAACAAAGGGTTATTTCATTTTAAATGTAATAAATATGTACATAATGTAACGTTAATTTCATTATGACCTTGCTGACTGAATTTTTTTGTACTGTACTTTATAAAAGACATTGAACCATAGTTAATTATCTTAGTAATTTATATGTTATGCAATATACAAAACAGCAGGATTTCTTTGCTTTTCTTTCTATATTTGTTTTACCATTAAGTACAGTTTTAAAGTTGGAAAGTTTGTATTATATAATGTCTTCTGTATCTTGGACACAAGTCAGTTCTGGAATTATAGTTTTTTATCACAGTTTTATGAAAGTATATAATTATCAAATGCTGCACTGAAGTGTTCAGCTTTATAATTATGAAATATGCTTGTACTTATATAATGTTCATTTTGAGATTACTGTATTACAAGATCTGTTGCATAATTTTACATAAATGTCTACCGGTAGTTTTAGATTATTTCACAAAGGGACACAGATTTATGTAATGATATTTATACAGTTTTGGACAATTCAGAACTACTGATTAATAGTCTAATTATATAAAATACTTAGATATTCTTGAATTACTTGTTTATAATGAAGTGTTCTTAATACAAGTAATTGTAGCAGTAGATTTGTTATGTAAAAAAAATGAAGCCCCATTTATTTGTCACATGTAAATACTGGTTCTGTCAGAAATCTATTCTACTACAATAATTGATGTGGAGGTATACTCTGTTCAAAACTTGTGTTCCATTTTCCTCTATCTATCTAGCTATTTCTATCTGTCTATCTATTGCTATTTCTATCTATATCTTTATATCTATCTGTATCTGTCTCTATTTCTATCTATCTCTTATCTGTCTATCTATCTATCTATCTAACTATCTATTTCTATCTATCTAAGCATAAGAGGACAAAAGGAACACAAGTTTTGAACAGGGTATAGTTACTCTCCAAGTACAGTGGCGAACCAATGTTTTGTAACCCCCTTGGCTGACAGGAAGGCCAAGACAGTGTTAAAGATATGCCCTTAATAATAGCAATAATAGTAATAGTAAAAATATCCTGGGAAGAAATTAGCCTGAGAGAGCAGTGTGTGTGTGTGTGTGTGTGCGTGTAAGTGGTTGAAAAAGATAGCCCTTAAAATTAATGATGATAATAATAATGATAAGAATAATGATTAATAATAATGGGAATGATAATAAAACTATAAATGATAAAACTGTTTGTCCCATCGTTCAGCCCATCTTTAACACCGTCTTTGCCTTCCTGTCAGCCAAGGGGGGTACGAAACTTTGGTTCGCGACTTTACTTCAAACAAACAGTTGGAGAAGAACCTGTTTGTTATCTATAGTATTTAGTGTACACTCTCCTCTCTCTTTATGCGAGTTTAAATGTGCGAATTTGAAATAGTGTGTATCATTAAAAAAAAATAAATAAATGCAATTTACACGAACTCTTAAAATAACACGAACAAGGAGGCTCCATTTTCAAGTTAAAGTACCATTATTTCTTATGGAAATGTACAATTTACTTTATGCTAAATTCACTTTATGCGACCCCTTCAGGAACCTAACCTGTAATAAAAAAAGAGGAGAGTGTACACATTAGGTATCTATATGTTCATTTTATTTGGTCAGTCAGTCAGTGCTATGGAGGTAAGTTTTTATTATAATAATAATAATAATCATATACTTGGTAGATATAAATAGTTAAAAAAAAAATATTTCAATGCCCCAATGAATGATAGAAAACTGTTTGTGCTCACATATATATTTCACTTTATATTTCAGGGAGTAACGTTTGGTGTGAAGGCTCCGTACATTTTATACTGTATATCTTTGTACTACTATAGTAGAGTATAATTTGATGTGAAGAAAAAAAGATGGCATTCAACATTTCAGTTTACAAATGGTATATACAATTAACTCTCATTTTACACAAGAATTTTGAGTGTGTAATGAAACTATGTACAGAAATCCATCATTGTACAGTACACTAGTATATTGGGCGTGTAACATAGTGTACAATAAGTGTTTACAGTACATATAGTACATTCATTACACACACACTATTTCACATATAATAATGTCAGTGTAAAATGAGAATTGACTATGTAGTATACAGTAGTACTTTATAATTTAAATAGCATGTATCAGTAGGGTATATTATTGTAGTGACTTTTTTAAAATGTATTGACATTATCTCACCAGTGTCCCAAGGTGAGTCAACTGAGCAGTCAACAACACCTACACAAGAAACTCTGCTTGAAGTCCCCCCTGTGGTGGAAAGTTCCCCTGTGGTGGAGAGTCCCCCTGTGGTGGAGAGTCCCCCTGTGGTGGAAACTCCTCCTGTGGTGGAGAGTTCCCCAGTTGTAGAAACCCCTCCTGTGGTGGAGAGTTCCCCTGTAGTTGAGAATATACCTGAGGCAGATTCCTCCCCTGTAGTAAAAAGTCCACCTGAGACTGAAAATCCTCCTACAGTTGAAAGTCCCCCATCTGTGGAGAGTCCCCCTGTTGTTGAAAGTCCTCCTGTAGATGAAAGTTCCCCTATAAATGAGGAGTCTCCTGTAGTGAAAGTAGAGTCACCACCGATCGAAAGCGAAGTTACGGAAACGTTGGAAGTGCCGACAGCAGAGCCACCCACTCCTGAGGAACCAACACAGCCTGTTGTTGTTACCCCTGTAGAAGGTCCACCTCAGGAGTCAACACCAGCTGCTGAAACTGTAACCCTAACAGCATCATCTAAACAGTCACCAGAAGGTTGGGATGTAACAATATGCACCTTGTACTCTATATGTCTAAAGTATTTATGACTCTTCTGGATTTTAAGTATTGTACAGTACAGTATTATGCTTGCTTGGTCGTCTTTGACTAATTGATTATGCATTAAGGAAACATAATGTAGTTTTGGAGTGTGTGGGTGTGTGTGTGTGGTTATGGAATACCAATGAACCCAGAAACCAATTTTGTGTTTCTTAAATTATTGGTGACTTTCTTCCTTCCTTCCTTTTTCTCTCTCGTATCCAATTGGCTTGTGTGCACTGTTGTTGTAGTAGTCTCCTCTTTTTTTATTACAGGTTAGGTTCCTGAAGGGGTCGCATAAAATGAATTTCGCATAAAGTAAATTGTACATTTCCATAAGAAATAATGGTACTTTAACTTGAAAATGGAGCCTCCTTGTTCCTGTTATTTAAAGAGTTCGTGTAAATTGCATTTATTTAATTTTTTTCATGATTCGCACTATTTCAAATTCGCATAATTTAAACTCGCATAAAAAGAGAGGAGAGTGTAGTAGTCTAAATTGTGCCTTCCTTACTTCTTATGGGATGTAGTAGCATGATTCAAAATGTAAATCCTTCACTAACTGGAAAAACTTTTAATCAAATACTGTATGTAGGTTTTATAAGCAAAGTTGTTGTGGTCAGGTGAATATTATTGTCACACACAAATCGGACACATTAATTCAAACAGATAATATAATAAACTGTTAATACTTGTACATATTATAACTGTCAACTCTTATATACTTATTTGTTAAAGATTCATAATATTTACTTGTAATGAGTGAAAAATAAACCATAGGATTATTTTTCACTGGAGTATATAAATGTATACACATTATTTTTTATGCTGGGGATTATTCATAATGTAATTTATACATTTTATTTTATTGTTCCTTTGTTATATATTTCATTTACAATTCTTGATGTACAATAATAATGAAATTAGCATATGGCTAAGTTATATTTTTGGAAGAGTAATCTGGGACTGAAGTGTTACAGGCTATTCAAACATTGATACTATAGTGTTGTATGTTATATGGACAACAACTGTATTGTCTATGATTTAATAATATTGTCAACACATACTGCATATTGTAATGGCTTTTGGAACACACATATTGATATATTATATTGAATTAGCTGATGTTACTCTGCTAACTACCCCACATTCAATTACCGTATGTAACGAGCTATTGAAAGTTAGTTATTGTTTATTAATCACAATACAGTACACACATTATATATGATAGGTCACTTTTGCATGTCTGTATACATTTACTTTGTCATTAAATATTAATTGGAAAGGCATGATATATTGTAGATAGATGTCTCAATATTATACTCTGTTCAAAATTTGTGTTCCTTTTGGCATCTTATGCTTAGATAGATAGATAAATAGTGATAGTTAGATAGAAATATATAGATATATAGATAGATAGAAATAGCGATAGATAGACAGATAGAAATAGCTAGATAGATAGAGGCTAATGGAACACAAATTTTGAACAGACTATAGTACAGTATTACTCAATGAGTCTTAATGAATTTTATGATAAATATATATAAAGATATAGAATGAAATAATTATACTTATCTTTATGTTTTATATCTTCATTTTTGCTGCTATATTAATATTGTATACGCATTTTATTTATACTATTTTTTTGTTTATACTTGAATGAATAACTACCAATTTTATCATGTTATTGATGTAAATCTTTAAGATATACACCAATACAGTATTATATATATTACTGTATTATATAATGTTAATGACAGCATCACCTGGACAATAATAGTTTTCCTTCAGTTATTTATTACAGATAAGTTATAGGATATTATTATTGATATTCCAGTTTTGTTGTGTTTATTTGTAATTATATTAGGATGTATGACAAGGCAAAATGATCATTATTTTTCTGAGTATTACCAGAAGTTCCCTATTTATCGTTACCCACAATAATTCCACAAGGAATAATGTAAAATATCCCATACAATTCTAGTTAATATCTATCTATCTATCTATAGCTCTGACGCCTCGTTCCCTCCAAGGGGATGGCCACGGCAGAAGTGTCTCCAGTTTTCCCTGTCCCAACACTCCCTCCTTACTTGTTCAAACCCTCCTCTGACCCTTACGTTTCTCTCCTTTACATACTCTTCTCTTTAATTGCTATCTTATTATTAATTAATTTTTTTTTTTTTTTTCAGGAGGAGCTTTGCTTGACATTATATTGTCATTGCATTTTGTAGAAATACCCTAATTCTACCTCCCTATAAAAAAAAAAAAACATAATTTGTTGAGGAAGGCTCATGGGTTTTTGTGCCACAATATTTTGTGTATGATATGTTGTACTTTTTGTTGTTACAGTTGTGACTCATGTACCGTACCTTATTGTTGGTGCCGGGACCACCTCTGTAGCAGCCTTCAGGGCAATCAAAGCAAGAGATGCCAAAGCCAAGGTGAGACAATACACGAAGGGGTTACATACAGGAAGGGGTTACATACAGGAATGGGTTACATACAGGAAGGGGTTACATACAGGAAGGGGTTACATACAGGAAGGGGTTACATACAGGAAGGGGTTACATACAGGAATGGGTTACATACAGGAAGGGGTTACATACAGGAAGGGGTTACATACAGGAAGGGGTTACATACAGGAAGGGGTTACATACAGGAAGGGGTTACATACAGGAAGGGGTTACATACAGGAAGGGGTTACATACAGGAAGGGGTTACATACAGGAAGGGGTTACATACAGGAAGGGGTTACATACATGAAGGGGTTACATACATGAAGGGGTTATATACAGGAAGGGGTTACATACAGGAAGGGGTTACATACAGGAATGGGTTACATACATGAAGGGGTTACATACATGAAGGGGTTACATACAGGAATGGGTTACATACAGGAAGGGGTTACATACAGGAAGGGGTTACATACATGAAGGGGTTACATACATGAAGGGGTTACATACATGAAGGGGTTACATACAGGAATGGGTTACATACAGGAAGGGGTTATATACAGGAAGGGGTTACATACAGGAAGGGGTTACATACATGAAGGGGTTACATACAGGAAGGGGTTACATACATGAAGGGGTTACATACATGAAGGGGTTATATACAGGAAGGGGTTACATACATGAAGGGGTTACATACAGGAATGGGTTACATACATGAAGGGGTTACATACATGAAGGGGTTACATACAGGAAGGGGTTACATACAGGAAGGGGTTACATACAGGAATGGGTTATATACAGGAATGGGTTACATACAGGAATGGGTTACATACATGAAGGGGTTATATACAGGAATGGGTTATATACAGGAATGGGTTACACACATGAAGGAGTTACATATAGTTACTGTATTATGAATTTACAATGAAGGTGTAGAGGAGAGAGATGAATAAATAGGGTGTGAGGAGAATCACTAGTTAGATGGATAAATAGGGGTATCTATCTACTGTATATATGTCTGTCTATCCATCTATCTATCTTTCAATCTATATCTATCAACCTGTCTATCCATCTATCGATCCATCAATCTATTTACCCATCTATCTATCAATCTATTTACCCATCTATCTATCAATCTATCTATCCATCAATCTATCTATCTATCAACCTGTCTATCCATCTATCTATCCATCCATCCATCTATCTATCAATCAATCTATATCTATCCATCTATCTATCTATTTATTTATCTATCTTTCTATGTATCTAACATTTTCTTTTGTGTGTGTGTGTGTGTGTGTGTAGGTATTGATAGTGTCAGCTGAGGGAGAGAACCCATACATGCGTCCACCTCTGAGTAAGGAACTCTGGTACACAGATGAGAAGGAAGCTGCCAAGACACTTCGCTTCAAACAATGGAATGGCAAGGAGAGAAGGTAAAGCCTGTCCCCCTATTCTCACCCACTCCAAGCCTGTCCCCCTATTCTCACCCACTCCAAGCCTGTCCCCCTATTCCCACACCCCATTAACTTACTTCCACATTTTCCCACTAAATAATTTCCATTTTTCCACTCATATTTACTCTCATGCCAAAAACAAAACTCCTCTTAATAAACCTATTATTTTATTGTATATGTCTGTTATGCTGGTGTTTATATATTATTTATTTATATATTTATTTATATATTATATATTTATATAGTGCTAATATATTAGATCAGATTTATTAAATACCTTAACTTTGTGTATCGGAATATTATTATTATTATTATTATATCTAAATAATAGTGATGGTAATTTCTCTATATTTTCATTT
The DNA here is from genome assembly GCA_034508575.1 of Petrolisthes manimaculis. Taxonomy (NCBI): domain Eukaryota; kingdom Metazoa; phylum Arthropoda; class Malacostraca; order Decapoda; family Porcellanidae; genus Petrolisthes; species Petrolisthes manimaculis. Next base: position 64,653 of record JAWZYT010000326.1, read on the forward strand.
ACATCTACAAAACCTTTCATGGGAGACAAACTCAGATTAACTTAAACCAGATTTTTTATGTATTTTCTGCAGCATATACTTTGATTAAACCATGCAGCTTTTTTTATGTATTTTCTTCAGCATATACTTTGAACATGAGGAGTACTACACCCCGCTACCTGAACTGTCCACACGAGAGAATGGCGGTATATCCGTACTGAAGGGACGCACGGTTGTCAAAGTTGATGCCCACAAGAAGCGTGTCTACATGGATGATGGAACAGAAGTCACCTATGATAAATGTCTCCTTGCTACTGGTTAGGCCTCTCTTGTTCTCAGTCTGAAAATACACTGTACACACTCCTCTTTTTTTTATGCGAGGTTAGGTTCCTGAAGGGGTCACATAAAGTGAATTTAGCATAAAGTGAATTGTACATTTCCATAAGAAATAATGGTACTTTAACTTGAAAATTGAGCCTCCTTGTTCGTGTTATTTTAAGAGTTCGTGTAAATTGCATTTATTTCATTTTTTTCATGACACGCACTATTTCAATTTCGCATAATTTAGACTCTCATAAAAAGAGAGGAGAGTGTACAGTTTGTCCAATTGCCAGCACTTGGTAAAAGAAAAATGGAATGAAAATGCTGACTGTCCCATTAAGTGGGTGCTGGAATAGGGGATAGTCTTGGGGGGGACTGGGAGAGGTGCGGGAATAGGGGGTAGGCTTGGGAGTTGCGGGAATAAGGGGGCAGGCTTGGGGGGGACTGTGGAGGGGGGGGGAAATAGAGGAACAAGATATGGGTGGGTAGAAAGCCTGTCCCCCTACTCCTGCACCCCCAAGACCCCTCCCGCCCCCCAAGCCTGTTCCCAACTCCCACACACCCTTAACTGTGCTGGTAACTGTACTATACTCTGTTCAAAATTGTGTTCCATTTTCCTCTATCTATCTGTCTCTATTTCTATCTATATCTTTATATCTACTGTATATCTATCTCTATCTGTCTCTATTTCTATATATCTCTTATCTGTCTATCTATCTATAAGAGGTCAGCGGAACACAAGTTTTGAACAGACTATAACATTTTCCTTTTTTAACTTTATCAACATCAGGAGGAAGGCCCAAGACACTAGCGGTGTTTGAACGTGCCGGCTCCGAGGTAACGGATAAAGTGACACTCTTCCGTTCCGTGGCGGACTTCCAACAACTGCATGAAGTGGCAGGGAAGGGTGGACACATTACCATCATTGGGGGTGGATTCCTTGGTTCAGAACTGGCCTGTGCTCTGGGTTATAAAAGTGAGTCTTTGTCCAGTGTACAGTCTATTTATCTATCTATCTATCTATCTATCTATCTATAGCTCTGATGCCTCGTTCCCTCCTCCAAGGGGGTGGCCATGGCATATTATTATTATAAGTATGTATTACAGAAGGATATGTATATTTCCTTCTGTTATACATGCTTTTAAGTATGTATTACAGAAGAATATGTATATTTCCTTCTGTTATACATGCTATATTGTAAGACTATGTAACTATAGTACAAGATTATTATTAGGTTTGTTATTTGGTAATTACAGAGTCACTTGGTAGACCATTCATTGTAGTACTGTACTTTCAGAATAATGACCTCTCTTTACATATAACCTTTATAAGGATTACTGTGGCTAATTATTCTTACAAGTGTACTTTACAATAATGATGAGAGTGTTCCTTTTGTTGTGTGGGTCAGCCAAGTCTACAAAGGGGTCAGTGACACAAGTGTATCCTGAGTATGGTAATATGGCCAAGGTATTACCTGAGTACTTGTCTCGCTGGACCACTGACAAGGTTAAATCAGAAGGTGTTGATATTATTACTCACTCTACCGTCAAGGATGTCACTACAACCCCAGATGGCAAACTCAAGCTCTCCTTTGACACTGGAAAAGAGGTGGGATTTATATACACGTTTTCTTTGGTTTACACCTTGTAAATATTAAGATCCTGAACAAAAAACTTACAACACATCCTTTATTTAATATTATTTATATACAGTATATAATTATAATGTATTTGCTGGGATATCTATGTTTCTCCATACTGTACACAGCTTTTCTTTCCAAATCTAATTTGACTCCCCAAAGTTTGCATTGACCAACTATATTTATTTACTATATTGTTACATGTGTCTCCCAGATCAAGACAGACCATGTAGTATTGGCTGTGGGACTGGAACCAAATGTTGAGTTGGCCACAACATCAGGACTGGAAGTGGATGAGAATCACGGAGGTTTCAGAGTCAACGCAGAGCTGGAAGCACGATCAAACCTCTGGGTGGTAAGTCTGATTATTGGTTATAGAGATTGTTGTGTCCTGGTACAGTAAACTACAGCAACAATACAACACCTATGAGGTAGAGGGAGATGCTACTTTTAATTAATAGAGAGTGAGAAAGTGACAGCAAGGGTTGTTGGAAGAGAGTGAGAGTGACAGCAAGGGTTGATGGAAGAGAGTGAGAGTGACAGCAAGGGTTGTTGGAAGAGAGTGAGAGTGACAGCAAGGGTTGTTGGAAGAGAGTGAGAGTGACAGCAAGGGTTGATGGAAATTGAAGGCAAGGAGAGGTGTTGACAATATGAATCAGTACATAAAATTATACTGGCAGCTGAATGGTAGCAGATAAATTACTGATTATTTTTTTGTATTGTACAGTACTATGTTTGTCTGTGATGGTAGCCAAAATCAAGTACAATACAGTACAGTAATCACAGTACAGTATCACGCTGAAGAGATAACAAACTATAAAGAGATAAAATAATATGAAGAGATTAAAAAAAAATGTGATCTTACCGAGATGTTGGGTGGAAAATCACACTTAAGGGAAGGGTATAGTTTTGATATTTTTGGAGATTATGATTCCTCCAAACTATTCCAGGCAACAGGATACTATTATTTTTCTTCATCCGGGTATGTTTCCTGGCATACTTTGGAGGAATCAAGGCACTCCAATCTATCAAAAGTATACTCTCCACTTAACGTGATCATGAATGTATGTAAAACCACACTGGTAGACGAAATATTTTTATTCTTTGCCTCTCTCATTTATTTTTATTCCTTGCCTCTCTCATTTATTTTTATATTTTGCCTCTCTCATTTATTTTTATTCCTTGCCTCTCTCATTTATTTTTATTCTTTGCCTCTCTCATTTATTTTTATTCTTTGCCTCTCTCATTTACTTTTATTCTTTGCCTCTCATTTATTTTTATTCTTTGCTTCTCATTTATTTTTATATCTTGCCTCTCTCATTTATTTTTATTCTTTGCCTCTCTCATTTATTTTTATACTTTGCCTCTCATTTATTTTTATTCTTTGCCTCTCTCATTTGTTTTTATTCTTTGCCTCTCATTTATTTTTATTCCTTGCCTCTTTCATTTATTTTTATTCCTTGCCTCTTTCATTTATTTTTATTCTTTGCCTCTCATTTATTTTTATTCCTTGCCTCTCTCATTTATTTTTATTCTTTGCCTCTCTCATTTATTTTTATTCCTTGCCTCTCTCATTTATTTTTATTCCTTGCCTCTTTCATTTATTTTTATTCTTTGCCTCTCATTTATTTTTATTCCTTGCCTCTCTCATTTATTTTTATTCTTTGCCTCTCTGATTAGGCGGGTGATGCAGCTTGCTTCTATGACATCAAGCTGGGAAGGCGACGTGTTGAACATCACGACCACGCTATCGTGTCTGGCAGACTGGCTGGAGAAAACATGACTGGAGCAGGTACAGTTACAGTTAAGGGTGTGTGGGAGTAGGGGACAGGCTTGGGGGGGTGCGGGAGTAGGGGGACATGCTTGGGGTGGGTGGGGGGGAGGGGTAGAAAGCTTGTCCCCTATTCCCGCACCCCCCCTAACCCCCCCAAGCCTGTCCCCTACTCCCACACCCCCTTAAGCAAGTAGAAAGTGTAAGAAAAATATGGCTATATTATTTTGACAACCTCTTCACCACCACTCAAAGTTTAGCCAATTATTGTATGTTCCTCCTTACATTGACTTTGGATTCTCAGTTATTTATTCATAAATATACGAGGAATTATACTACATACAACGGCCACATGTTGTCATATACTGTACATTTCTATAAGAAATAATGGTATTTTAACTTGAAAATTGAGCCTCCTTGTTCGTGTTATTTTAAGAGTTCGTGTAAATTGCATTTATTTAATTTTTTTCATGATACGCACTATTTCAAATTCGCATAATTTAAACTCGCATAAAAAGAGAGGAGAGTGTACTGTATGTAGTTCAAATAAGGATTAATTAAGGGAAGAGATGTTTGGTGGAAAGTTTTCTCATAAATTGATATGGAGAAACTTGTAGAGAGAGAGAGAGAGAGTGGGTGGGTGGGGTTTTTTCTTGTCAATAGCATATTTTCTCTAATGTTAGCCAAAGTTTCATGCACTATAGGTAATGAATTAAATGACCTTATAATGTTTTACCGTCTGTTCTGTTTTGTATATTAATGAATAGTTTGTTAATTAACACTAGATATATTTTACCGTCTTCTGTTCTGTATATTTATGAAAAGTTTGTTAATTAACACTAGATATGTTTTACCTTTATTATCTTTACAGGAAAACCGTACTGGCATCAGTCCATGTTTTGGTCTGACTTGGGACCTGAAGTAGGATATGAAGCCATTGGTATTGTAGATGCATCATTACCCACAGTGGGTGTATTTGCCAAGGCTACAGCAAAGGACACTCCTAAGGCTGTGGTGGAGGCTACTGGGGAAAGCCTTAGATCAGAGACAGAACAGGTAATTATTTATAGATAGAAACACAAAGAATAACTGTGTGTGTGTGTGTGTTGTTGTTCCTCCTTGTTCGTGTTATTTTAAGAGTTCGTGTAAATTGCATTCATTTAAATTTTTCATGATACGCACTATTTCAAATTCGCATAATTAAAACTTGCATAAAAAGAGAGGAGAGTGTATTTGAAAAATCACTATTCATCTCCACATCCATGGCGCATATATTTAAATAACTTTTTTTTTTTTTTTTTTTTTTTTTTTTTTTTTTTTTTTTTCAGATTGCAGACCCCAGCCCGCCCATGTACCACTCCAGTTCACCCCACTCCCCACAGACTGGTGAGGACTATGGTAAAGGTGTAGTGTTCTACCTGAGGGACAATGTGGTCGTGGGTATTGTCCTCTGGAATGTCTTCAACCGTATGCCCATCGCCAGAAAGGTACACCAACAATGTCCTTTGTATATTTTCTTTCTTGTAGACTATGTTATATTATATTTACAAAAGTACTACAGTAATCAATTGTAAGATTCATTGAACCGAATGGTGACTGACAGTGACATTACTGAAGAAAGAGGAATCAGGATTATGTGAATGTTTGTTAATTAATAGAATGTTATTAGTTAATGGTGGGAATATTTTGATGCAAGATATATCATCCAAGAATGAAAGGTTTATTATTATATTAAATACTGTAAATATCTTGTTTTTCTTTTCAGATAATCAAAGATGGTAAGAGTTATGATGACCTTAATGAAGTTGCCAAACTCTTCAGTCTACATTCAGAGTAGGCAACAAAATACACTTCTTTTTTTTTTCGTTTTTTTTTTTATGTTCCGACACTGGACATAGGCATCATCAAGCCCGTCATCGTGGCCCAGGTCAACTGCTCTCACACACACACACACACACACAAACACACACACACACACACACACACACACACACACACACACACACACACACACACACACACACACGTCATGACTTACCGGTACACACATGGTTTTTGATACATAGTCGCTATTTTTTTCACTTGTAATGAAATGTAAATGTAAATGTAAAAAAGTTCCCAGATTACATTTATAAATAGCAGACAATGTACAGTTGCCAAAAAAGGTATTGTGACAAATCTTGATAGAACTTTAACCCTAGTAATATCCACAACTATTTGTATGGACTATAAGCATGTATAACAGAAGGAAATATACATATCCTTCTGTAATACATACTTATAATCCCTACAAACAACTATGGACATTAATATATTTAATGTTGTATCAATAGTTGTCGCAATACCTTTTTTGGCAACTGTACATTTACAAACATATGAAACAAACACACCTTAAGCAAGACTCCTCACTAAGTATAGAATAGGATGAGATGTGTATAGAGGTGTGTCCTGTTCTATGTCTGTTTGAAATGTGTCTGTTTCATGTGTCTGCAACTGTACCTGATTTAGAATTGACCACCATCCCCTTTGAAGAAATTCACCTTGTGTAAAGAGCTCTTCTCCCATGATTGAAATGACACTTGGAATTTATGGTCTTAAAGGGATGTGGGAGTAGGGGACAAGCTTGGGGGGGACTGGGGGGTGCGGGAATAGGGGGACTGGGGGGGTGCAGGAATAGGGGGACAAGCTTGGGGTGGGTAGAAAGCCTGTCCCCCTATTCCCGCACCCACCCATAACCCCCCCCAAGCCTGTCTCCCTACTCCCGCACCCCCCAAAACCCCCCCAAGCCTGTCTCCCTACTCCCGCACCCCCCAAAACCCCCCCAAGCCTGTCTCCCTACTCCCGCACCCCCCAAAACTCCCCCAAGCCTGTCCCCCTATTCCCACACTCCCTTAATTAAGGTAGGAATCTCTTGTTGGTAAGTTGAAAGGCTATTGATTCCTCCAAACTATGCCAGGAAACAGACGACCCCAGTGTTACTAATAGGGGATTTGTTTCGTGGCATAATTTGGAGGATTTACTTGGCCATATCTTTACCAACAACAGATTCCTTCCTTCAGCTCATAAAGCACCATCTGTAATTTGCACTGGACATCTTCCAAGGTTTTATAACAGCCAATATTTTGTAGCCGACACAACCCAATGTTTACAGAATTATGCCTTAGACAGTTATTACTACACAAGGTGACTACAGTATACTTCATAGGGGATAACAGTTAAATTTAAGTCAGGTAGGCTAGTTGTGCTTTATATAGATGCAGTCTACAAACTTTTTGATCATCTTGTATAAGTTAGTATGCTTGTTGCAGAACACTGTTATCCCCTTGACAGTTTTAAAGGAAACAAATTGGTAAGAGAGAAAACAGTTTTGTAAATACGGTATTTGTTTTCCTTCATCATTTTAAATTAATGATGTGTACAGAATAATGATGTCAACTGTAGTTTGATATCCAAGAATATAAATGGCACAAGGGTATTAATGGAGTAGACTGTACAGTAGCAACAAAATAGGTGGAGGGAAGGGATGAAATATTAACCATAGAAAGGTATTGAGAATTAATATTGATAACTATTTTTTTGTTACAACTTCTTTAAACCCTTCTTCACCCATGTTAGTTTAATAGTTGACCAGTACTTTTTGTATGTAAGGATAAATACACACTAAGGCCTGCCAATTTCAGATTACAAATGAAATGTACAGTGTTTGTGAATACAGCATTATATTTTTTAGTTTACTGTATAATATTCACTTTAACTTAATACCAAAGGACAGTACTGTATAGAGTTCATAGTGTGTGGAAATAAAGGCATTTTACATTGAAGAATTCTGATTAGTTATGATTTTGCAATTATGATAAAATATTGTCATTTTTATGCATTCATTGCAACACCTTATTTATTACCTTCACAAAGAGAGTTTAAGGAATATTGTTTTCACCCCTGTTTGTGTGGCTGGTTGATTAGTCACCAACATAATCAAACCTCAATGGATGATTTGCCTCATAACACCATTCCATTTCTCCTTTCTGTATTATATGTCAGTCAGTCTTTGCCCTGATCTTGCAGTCAGCTTCTGTTCTTCCTATCTATCTATCTATCTATGGCTCTGACGCCTCGTTCCCTCTGGTAACACCCTCCAAGGGGATGGCCACGGCAGAAGTGTCTCTAGTCTTCCCTGTTCCAACACTCCCTCCTAACTTGTTCAAACCCTCCTCTGACCCTTATGTTTCTCTCCTTTACATACTCTTCCACTCTGTTCTGCCATCTAACTGGTCTGTTCTTCTCTACTCAAACATTGTTCCCATATCTACAAATCTAACTTGTATCTTTGCCTTTCTAGTAACATTTTTCTATTCTTTAATCTCTGAACATTCCATATTTATTTTTCATTTGTCTTTGCAGTCAGTTTTCTAGATATTCACAGGTGTATTGATATGTTCATTATACAGTCGCGGTCATAATTATATAATCATCCATATAGGGGTAACTCACGTAAGAGTTTGACAGCATCCCTCTGTTCCTTTGATGATAAACTTTCCAATAAATAGCTAGATAGATAGAGGCTAGTGGAACACAAATTTTGAACAGACTATAGTGAACTCAGTGGAGATGTCCTGATATTTGTTTCCTCATCTATTGTCATTATTTTTTGAGTAATTGAACAATACAGCCATGAACAACAGCCCTGCAACACCTTAGAGTGAAAGAGCTTCAAAAATGGGTGCAAAAGTACTGTATAGCTGTCGTTGGTATTCACTCAATCACTCGTTGTAGGACTTTTGACCATGACTGTACATCCAAACACTGAAATCTGAATGTGGCAGGTCCTACTGTGATATGGTTGATTGTTTTGTTTTTTTATGGAGCAGTGAAAATGTTGATATTGAAGATACAACAGTAATTTTAATACAAACTTGTAGTTGAACTTATAAAATTATGCTCAAAGGTAAAATTGAACCACTTAAGGGACCCTGTCATGTAAAAAAAATTGAAGATATAGGAGTCCTTCAAATATTGCCACGAAACATCACCTATATGGAAGGAGCTTGTTTCGTGGCATAGTCAGGAGGAATCAGAAGCCTCCAATTTTCATACATGATCACAGGGTCCTTAAAACTCTTGGAACATTTAAGGGGAGGGTGTACAGTATATAGTTTGGATATTTTTTGGTGATAATGATTCCTCCAAACTCTTTCAAGCAACAGAACACCACTATTATTTTTGTTGATCTGGTCCTGTTTCCTGGCATACTTTGGAGGAATCGTTTGCTCCAAATTTACCAACACTGTAATATCCCTTTAATCATAGGGAGAAAAATAATATAACATTTTGACGAGTCTCCTGTTTATTATTATTATTATTATTATTATAAGTTTTGCAGGTCAATATTTTTATCATGACTCAGTTTGTCTTTGATCAAGTTATACAATTCCAGATAAAACTCTCGACTCATTTGGCATTGCTTATAGGGAGATGGGGATTTGGGGACAATGGTACTCTTCATTGAATTTTAATATTATTCAGTGTGTGTGTGTGTGTGTGATATCAGAGGGAGGTCCTGTGTATATATTAATGACAGTGTACTTAGAGCCAGTGTAATGTGTATGTACTTCTTTCCTAAAATTCTATGAAGAGTTCCCCTAATCCCAAACCTTCCTTCCCCCTTCATATGAAATGCCAAATGTTACTAACCAAGCCAAGAGAGTTATGTCAGGAGCTGTACAGTTGAGCAAGTAGAAAGTGCAAGAAAAAGACAATTATGGCTGTATATAGCAACTGTACAGCCAGATGAATGGGTGGTACAGTCCAAGTGAAAGATGGTTAATTTCTCCCAATATCAAGTTCCTTAGTGCCAAATAGGAGACACCATCAGGGGCAGAAGTCAGTATTGAGGATGGTAATAAAAAGCAAGTACCTGATAATAGACACTAGTTACTCAAATGGGACAAGTATCTTTCACCTGCAGGGCTGTATCACCCATTCATGTGTCCAACTGTACATGTTGTGTGTTGTGTAATTATCATCACAGTAGCAACTTACAGAAAGATAATTTATATATTGCAGTGCCATGAAACACTATTGGGTCACATTCAAGAAGATTCACGGTGCGTACGAGTGTGTGGTACAGTCACAAGCATAAGTTTCTTTACCCCCTCTGGCTAGAGTTAAGTCAAAGTCGTGGTTGGAGATGGACTAAGATGAACCAAAATAGACCAGTTGATAATGTTGGGATGATGCTTCATGTCACTAGAAGTGTTTACTTGAATACAACACATTTTATGCCAGTTCCATTGTCTGGTGCTTCTCCAACCATAACTTCTACCTCATTCTCACCATGGGGGTAAAGAAACTTATGTTCGTGACTGTACTGTTGGGGAACAAAGTATCTGAACAGTGTTGATGGCTTCTGGTAACAATGGCTGGGATAACCATAATAGCAATAGACAAAATGTATCCATTACTACATAACGATAACTGATATTGGGAGACTTCAACCAACCACAGACAGAAGCTATCAACAGTGTACAGTTGCCCACACATGAACCTGATACGTCATGTTACTTGTAAGATACCTACAACAGGAAGGAAAGTGAACTAAAGTTATCGTTTGTTGACAAGCAGACAGTAATAATGTTTTACTATCTGCCTGTCAACAAACTACATCATTTTTCACTTTCCTTTCTTTTGTATACACTACAAAATGATGTAATGTTCTTGAATATAACCCAAATTGTTGTAAACCCAGTATGTCGTATTGGGACTCAAAATAATTACCCTTTGATTGTGTCAAAAAAAAATGTTGTATGATAGCGAGTCAAAAGTTGTTGTGAATAAAAGTGTTGATACATTTGTATATAGTGTAGTGTAAGTACATACAGTAAGTGGAGTGAATTTAATATGAGAGGTTTAGTATAAAATATTTTACTATGTGTTTGTTTCATTACATTATGATTCCTTTGTACACTCAATAAACCTTTTATTATTATTATTATTATTATTATTACATATGGTTCTTCAACGGCACCAAACATAATAATAATAATAATAATAATATTAGTAATATTAATAGTAATAATAATAATAACGAGCATTAATTAAGAGAAAGTCATTTAGAGCGTTGAGCAATCACCCCCCCCCCCCCCATAAAGACCGTTATAGACCCTTGTGGTTTGGAAGGGTGCGCCAGGGAGGGGAGGGGGAGGGGTAGGGACCTTCACACGTACATACATACATACATACACCCATACATAAATACCTACATACATACATACACCCATACATAAATACCTACATACATACATACACACATATAAAACAAATATACATACATACATACACACATATAAAACAAATATACATACATACATACACACACACATAAAACAAATAAAAGTCTACATCATCTACCTTCACACATACATACATCCATACCATACATACATACACAAATATACATACATACATCCATACATACACACACACATACAGTACAATGTAAAAAGTATAAAACCAATATAGTGTACATTAATCTTCCTTCAACGTGATACCGTACGATTAAAAATGTAAATACTATATGAATCTTTGATCCGATCTTTGGTAGCCTTAGGAAGTAATAATAAATAGAAGCTGTCAACATTTTACCTAATCTTAAAAACACGTAATTGTTATATAAAGGAGGGTTTATATCAAACATAATCTTATATATTTGTTTTAACACCAATTTATTATACAGGTCACCTATTAATTGTTGCACACTCAACCTCAGATCTCTTCGCTGATTTAACTATTTTATTTGCTTTATAGTTTTTTTTTGTTGTTAGACGTCCATACCAAACAATAATCGAAAAACATATAAGGGATTCCACCACTGACCTGTAGAATAAGGTGAGTATTATATATTTCTATCTACTTTTAATGATTTCAACACACTTACAAAATGACGTTCCTGTCTACACATATTCTTATACACTACAGTATTAATTATTAGCTGTTCCTCGTAATGTTTCATCAATTACAACATCTACTAAATATTTATATTCCCACGTACACTCTATATTGTAGTAGATTTCTACCCCTACTATAGGCACAGGGTGAACACAGCTCTCCGGTAACACAGTTACAAGTTTATTGTTGAGCAGGACTCATACATAGGTGGGACTTGGGTACACGTGGGCGAGTGGGTGTAGTGGCAAGGCGAGTTCCTGTAGAGTGTAGGCTGGAACAAGGTAGGAGAGGTGTTGACGGGTAAGAGCGGGAAAGCCAAGTGACCGGGGACAGTGACCCGGAGAAAAGGGGTAGCTTGGTGATTAGTGAGGCATGCTGGGAAATACCAAGAGAAACGAAGCGGGAAGCGCAAGGAAAGAAACGGGGAATATAGGACAAAGGAGGAACTCGCCACAACACTCCCCCTCCCCTTAGCAAAAAAAAAAAAAAAAAAATATATATATATATATAAATAAACAAATACATAACAAAACTAAAAAAATAATAGGAACTAAAACATGACAATGTGCTGCTTAGGGAAGGGCAACATAATGAATAACAAATATAACGAGGACCTAAAGTTACTTTATATAAAACAGATGCCCCCAGGGGACGGCAAGGCTAGGAGAATGGGTTAATAATATATTGGGTAGGGATTTCTGGCGCTCCACGGGCGCGGCTGGAATGTCAGGGCCAGCAACCGGCGCGGCCGCTTGATGGTCCTCCCGGATCTGGAGACGTACCCATCGGGAACAGGGGCAGGCTCGTCACATTGGTCTGGGGAGTCAGGAGGTCCAGGGGGAGGCCAGCAAGGCTGAGTTGGTGTGGTTGGTAGCTGGGGTACGACGGCTGGCCCACTTTGGTGAGAGCTGGCTGCCACTGCAGTCTCCAAGCTGCTCTGTGACTGAGGGGGTAGATAAGGGATTATGGGTGCCGAAGTATGGGGGGAGGTGGCAGGTGTGGCGGATTGAAGAGTAGGAGGATTGGGGATGTGTGGGATAGGACTAGGCAGTGTGGTAGGGGCTGGAGTAATGGAGAGGGGAGAGTCGGGGTCTGTGACAGGTGGTTCAGTTGGGGTAGGCGGGGACAGGTGGGCAATGGGATCAGGTAGCACGGTAGGATGGGCAAGTGGCAGGGCGGGCATGTTTGATATTTGAAGTGGGAGTTGGATAGGAGTGTGAGGAGGAAAACAGGTACTGGGATGGCTGGGTGAGGTGCGGGGTGGGTGGGTAGGTCGGGGAGACGTGACAGAACTGTCTTGCATGGTAGGTGGGCTGCTAGGGGGTGGTTGTACTGGGGATGGGGGTGTGTTTGAGAGGGGAAACAGGGTTTGAGGGATGGGTTGAGTTTGTGGGTAGGAGTGGATGACGGTTGTGGGATGATGCATAGGGGCAAGTTGATGGGGCGGATGATGTGGCATATGGAGTGTGGCGGCAAGGTCTGTGAGGGGTGAGTTGTGGTGTGGTGTGTGTGTGGGTGCGTATGGCTTGTCATTGTGGGATGTGTTGGCCACCTTCACTCTTTCCCAGGACGTGACGTACGGTTTTCCAGATATTTGAAGGGTGACCGTAGCCTCCCCTCTTCCAATAACGCGATGCGGTCCAGTGTACGGCTGTTGGAGTGGGGTCCTATGTGCGTCCGTCCTGAGGAAAAGGTAAGGCGCAGTCGTGAGTATGGCGGGAATGTGTGTGTGCGTTGTGGTATGGTGACGTGTAGGTGTAGGCAAGAGAGAGGAGATAGCCGACTTGAGGGCTGGCAGGAAAGACAGGTTGGAAGTGTCGACATCGGGTGTCGTCACCTGGCCGGGTAAGCGTAAATCTTCCCCGAATACCAACTCCGCCGGGGCGTGTCCGATGTCCTCCTTGGTTGTGACCCGAATGGTGAGGAGTATCAATGGGAGGGCGTCATACCACTGGTCTGGCTGTAGGGCCCTGAACGCCTCCTTCAGCCGCCGATGGAAACGTTCCACTAGTCCGTTGCTCTGGGGGTGGTAGGCTGTGGTCCGTTGACGGGTGGTACCGAGGAAATCCAGCATGCCTTGCCATGCCCTCGACTCGAATTGGGTACCCTGGTCAGTTACGAGAACCGAGGGGGCGCCAAAGTTAGCCACCCAGCTGTTGAGGAAGTGCCTGGCGGTGCCCTCAGCGGTGATGTCGGCCATGGGAGATGCGGAGCACCAACGTGTAGTTCTGTCCACACATGTCAGCAGGTAGCGGTGCCCCCTCGAGGGTGGAAGGGGGCCCACTATATCCACGTGGACCGTGTGGAACCTGCTTGAGGGGACAGGAAAGTCGTGGAGGGGGGGACGAGTGTGGCGGCCGACCTTAGCCTTTTGGCACGCCAGGCAGGCCGTAACCCACTGCCGTATGTTTCTCCTCATTCCAGGCCAGACTGCCCGCTTGCTGATGAGACGGTGCGTGCCAGCTACCCCGGGGTGGTTGAGGCCATGGTAGTGGTCGAATATTATTTTTCTGCACTCCGGAGGAATATAAGGGCGGGGCTTACCACATGACAAATCACACCATGCCTTGGTTGATGTGCCGGGGACATGTAGCAACTGTAGGTCCAGGCCAGTATTACCCTGTAGTAGGTCCTGCAGCTCTTGATCTTGATCCTGTCCTTCTGCAATGGCGGCATAGTCGAGAGGAGAGGTGGAGTGGATGGCTGCCAGGGTGTGAGGTTGGGGAAGGGATCTGGAAAGGGCGTCCGCCACCGCATTGTCTTCCCCTCTAACGTGGCGGATGTCCGTGGTGAATTCAGAGATGAAAGCGAGGTGGCGTGATACACGAGGGGTCCAAGTGCCGCCCACCTGCTTCATCGCCGATGTCAGGGGCTTGTGGTCCGTACGAATATGGAACTCCCGGCCCTCGAGGAAGTGTCTGAAATGGCGCACTGCTTCGTACATAGCCAGGAGTTCTCTGTCGAATGCACTGTACTTCTGTTGAGGTGGGTCCAACCTCTTACTGAAAAAGGCGATCGGGTGTAGTAGCCCATCCTTCTCCTGTTCAAGTACTGCCCCCACAGCGTCGGCCGAAGCATCCGTGTAGATGGATGTGGGTGCGTGGGGTGTGGGATAGGAGAGTAGAGTGGCGCTAGCAATCTTTGTCTTGGTGGAGTTGAAAGCCGTCTCAGCCTGTGGTGTCCAAGATAGCTTCCGTTGGGACCCCTTCTTGGTACCCTTAATGAGGTCGTGGAGTGGTGCCAGGGCAGATGCTGCGTGGGGTATGAACCTGTGGTAGTAGTTCACTACCCCAAGGAATTCTCTGAGTTTTCTTGCTGTGGCAGGTAAAGGGAAATCCGAGATGGCCGCCACCTTCTGTGGTAACGGCGCTAAACCTTCGGGAGAGACTCTGTGTCCCAGAAAGTCAACCGTCGAAACTCCTAGGATGCACTTCGAGGGGTGGACTTTGAGGCCGTATTGGTGGAGGCGGCGGAACAACTCCCTGAGATGCTGGAGATGCAGCTCATGGGAAGGAGAGGCCACCAGAATGTCGTCAATGTAGACGACCACGAAGTCCAATCCCTGTACCACCTTGTCCATAAACCGCTGGAAGGTTTGGGCGGCATTACGGAGGCCGAAGCTCATCACTGGGAACTCAAATAGGCCAAAGGGTGTGGTAATGGCTGTTTTTCCGATGTCTTCCTCTGCCACAGGAATCTGGTGAAAGGCCCTGATTAGGTCAATCTTTGAGAAAACCTCACTCCCCTGCAGTTTTTGGTGGAAGTCGAGGACGTGTGGGATGGGGTATCTGTCGGGAACTGTAGCAGCGTTGAGGGCTCTGTAATCCCCACACGCCCTCCATTCCCCTTCCTGAGCCTTCGGAACCATGTGGAGGGGTGAGGCCCATGCACTGTCTGACGGTCTGATTGTCCCTTGCTCCATCATAATCTGGAACTCTTTTTTGGCGGCCGTCAACCTCTCTGGGGGCATGCGTCGGGGTTTGGCGAAACAGGGCGGGCCCGAGGTGAGGATGGTGTGTCTGACCCCGGTATCCTTGATGGGTGCCGCTGTAGTGGAGGAGATGAGAGAAGGGAATTCCTGCAGGAGGGCATCATATGGTGTGGATTGAGTGATGTGAGTTATATTTGGGGTGTGGTGGCGGCACGGACGTGAGGAGATGATGGCGCCTGATGGTTGGTGGATGAGCCTCCTTCTCTTGGGATCAACGAGGAGGTCATGGGCTGTAAGGAAATCCACCCCCAAGATTGGGTAATCCACCTCAGCAGTGATGAAGGGCCAAACTAACCAAATATTGTCCACAAGTGTGACCCGCCTGCTGGTAGTCCCGTAGGTGGCGATAGGCGACTTGTTGGCTGCCAAGAGGTCGTACGCTGTAGATAGCGTGAGACAGTCGCGGGAGGTAGGGGGGACGACACTCACCTCAGACCCGGAGTCTACCAGGTATTGTTCCCCTGACACGAGATCATCCACCCAGAGCAGGGCACGATCTCCAAACCTGCCGTTGAAGGGAGTCTTGCGTGGGGGTTGAGGTGGGGAAGGTGGTGTGGTGTGGTGAGGGAGAGGCGTCAGGGTAGGTGGGTGTGGTGGTTGAGCGGTGGCATTGGTGACGCTGGGTTGCCCCCGCTCTACTCGTTTCCCTGGTTCCTGGTGCTGCTGGGGCCGCGGGTCTGTGCAGTTGACACTCTCCACTGGCAGGGGGGGCGGCAGTTACGGGCTCGGTTCCCGAACTGTTGGTGGTACACGCATACTGCCGGAGGGGCCCAGTGTTGTTGAGGAGGTTGAGGATGGAGCTGCCGAGGTTGAGGTTCTGCCTGCTGTAGTTGGTGCACCATTGTTGTTAGCTCATTGACTCGTTGCAGGATTAGGTCATTGTTGTTGTCGTGGGTAGGGGGGTGGTTGTTCGTGTTGGTAGTGTGGGTGTTGTAAAGGGTGGTTTGTGGAGGTGTTGAGGTTGTTGTAGTAGTGTTGTGGTGGGTGTGTAGGATGGCTGGAGGAGTGTGTGCTGAGGCAGCGGGTGGCCATGTCCCTGAGTGAAGCGTGTTGGCCTCGACCAACATGTCTGCAAATTCCCCGTATTCTTGTAGAGAATTTGTGGTCTTTCCTAGGAGGTGTAATTGGATATCACTAGGCATGAGGCGGGTATGTCGCATCCGAAGAATGTAGTCAGGGAGGGGGGACCCAGCTGCTGTGTTGAGTTGTTGCATGTGGCGGAGTAATGCCGATGGGCGGCGACCTTCCACCTGCACGTCCTCTAGCGCCCTGTAGTGTTGCATGGGAGTCTTGCCATGTGCTGCGAGGATTGCTGCCTTAATCCCTTCATATCTTGCTCCTGGATTGAGTGAGGAAAGTAGTGGGGTGATGGAGGCGAAAACTTCTGTTGGGAGGGCCCGAATGACTGCCTGGTATTTATCATCATCAGGAATGTTGGACCCTTGCCAAACTGCCTCAGTGTGGGTGAACCAGGTGTGGGTGTCATATGTGAAAGATGGCACAAAAGGGGTGTGACGGGGGGGTTGGGTGGGAGGGGTGTGTGTTAGGGTGATACTGTTGTGTGGGGTGTCTATACTCTGGGCCGGTGCTGAAGGGGGAGCCACGGGGGCAGTGTTGGTTAGCGAGGGGGGGCAAGTGGCCATGGTGAAGTAGTGGTGTGTTGATGTGAGCAGGTAGGGAATGTGGGGACTGAACAGGGGTAGACAATAGAAGGGGACGAAGGTAGGGGGAAGAGGATGTAACACGAAGGCGAAAAAAAAAAATAAAAAAAAAAATAAATAAATAATAATAATAAAAAAAAGGTAGGATTAGGCGCAGTGGGAGTATGAGTGGATGGAGTATATGGTGGGGAGGTAAGTATTAGTGTTAGGGTTGGAGATGTAGCACTGGTGGGTACGCACACGTGGGGGAAAGCTAGGACTGCACGCCCGTGTTTCACTGGGCGTGGGGTATCGTACAGGCTTCTACCTACAATGTAGCACAACAACGGTCACACTCTCCTATTTCATACGGAGTAACACTATTTTATCACATAGAATATCAATAATCACTGCTGAAAAAAAAATCACACGAGACAATAGGCTGGCACTGGTACATACATTCGAAAATATAAATATGTGGATAACAATATATGGATGGATAATGTGAGGAGAATGGGACGAGAAAATGGGTGAAAAACCAAAGATATAATGGGTTAACACAGCGTGGATGAGTAGTGTGTCGAAAATGGGAGCATGAAGGGAAAAAAATGAAGTGCACAATATGTGGGTGAAATGAGTGGGAAAATTACACACGTGGGGTGAAATGGGTGGGAAAATTACACACGTGGGGTGAAATGGGTGGGAGAATTACACACGTGGGGTGAAATGGGTGGGAAAATTACACACGTGGGGTGAAATGGGTGGGAAATATGTAACGCTATGGCAGGAGTGGGAGATTACGAAGTAGTCAGGGAGTGTGTACACTAAAAGAAAGAAGGTTTGTGGGGAGGAAATAATGAAATGGTACTTAAGTGCTGAAGAAACGCTGGGATGCACATGGGCGCAGTAGGACGAATAGCTTGTTGCACACGTGTAAAGTTGAAGCTGTAATTGTGTCGGCGGCGTGTAGCACAGACGAGGTGGGTCTAGTAGTTTGTTAGGACAACCACACGTGGTAAGTTGCTCGAGGTGGCGTAGCGTGAATGGCGTGGGACAAGCTGAATCCTTGTCGGAGAACTTTTCCGGGGTCACCAATGTAGTAGATTTCTACCCCTACTATAGGCACAGGGTGAACACAGCTCTCCGGTAACACAGTTACAAGTTTATTGTTGAGCAGGACTCATACATAGGTGGGACTTGGGTACACGTGGGCGAGTGGGTGTAGTGGCAAGGCGAGTTCCTGTAGAGTGTAGGCTGGAACAAGGTAGGAGAGGTGTTGACGGGTAAGAGCGGGAAAGCCAAGTGACCGGGGACAGTGACCCGGAGAAAAGGGGTAGCTTGGTGATTAGTGAGGCATGCTGGGAAATACCAAGAGAAACGAAGCGGGAAGCGCAAGGAAAGAAACGGGGAATATAGGACAAAGGAGGAACTCGCCACAATATCAACAGTTCCATTGCCTACTTTGATATTATCTGGTATTACACTATTTTTCTTGTGTAAATATTATATCTTTGGTCTTTTTTACATTTAAGTAGGATCATAATAAACCTAATTAAGCCATTGTGAAACTAGCCTTAATAATTGCCGTATCTAACTACCAAACTACCGAACTACCGTGTCTAATCTCACACCCAAAATAAACAATGATATCGTATGGCAGAAATTACTATCCATTGTATTGTACGATGGTATGGTAATGGTACGAATGGCCCTGCTGTTATTTTTTATCTATGGAGCCATCGTACCTTTAACCACACATCGTATACACCACAAATTAATGTTCTCAAATTCATAACAAGCATTAAAAAAATCGAAAGTGGTTTAGAGCTTTAGCAACCCCACTGCCTCACCCCCCCAGGAAAACCGTTACGGGTCGGTGGAGGGTTGGGTCGGTGGGCCAGGTAGTCAGTCAGTTGAGGCTTGTCCACGTGTCGAGAAGGTCACGTAGGCCTACCGCTCGGTCGTGATTTAAATTTACAGAACCAGTGCTGTCATTACAATTATATATATATTGGTATATACTCTATACCAATATACTGTGTGTGTGCCCAATTGGAAAGTGTATATTCAGGAACAATATATATACTCCAAAATAATGCTATGAAAAACTTAGCATAGTAATACAACATAAATGATATTATTACAAGTCATTATAGTGTTACAACATAAATGATATTATTGTATTACAAGTGATTATAGTGATACAACATAAATGATATTATTGTATTACAAGTGATTATAGTAATACAACATAATTGATATTAGTAATTACAAGTGATTATAGTAATACAACATGAATAATATTAGTATTACAAAGTGATTATAGTAATACAACATGAATAATATTAGTATTACAAAGTGATTATAGTAATACAACATGAATGATATTAGTATTACAAAGTGATTATAGTGATACAACATGAATGATATTAGTATTACAAAGTGATTATAGTGATACAACATGAATGATATTAGTATTACAAAGTGATTATAGTGATACAACATGAATGATATTAAGTGATTAATAATAACGAGAGAGGCCATGTGTGGAGCAACATCTACTGGTGGAGTGGAACATAGAATAACCAACCAGACAACAGATGGTAAGTACTAAATTATTATTCTATTTACCTTACCTTACAGAACCTTACAGCAGTACTTGAGGCAGGTCTAGGCCTCTATGTCTAGATCATATTCGGTGTCTTGTTCTACTGTGACCTAACCTAACCTAACTTAATGTGGACCAGGGCAAACTATTTACCTTACCATTACAGAACCTTACAGCAGTACGGTACTGGACGCAGATCTAGGCCTCTATGTGCAGATCATATATATGTATATATATAAAGTTATATATTGGTATATACTCTATAACAATATACTGTGTGTGTGCCCAATTGGAAAGTGGATGTGTATATTCAGAAACAATATATATACTTCAAAATAATGCTATGAAACTAAGCATAGTGATGAACAATAGTGATACAACATTAATGATATTAGTATTACAAGTGATTAATAATAATGAGAGAGGCCATGTGTGGAGCAACATCTACTGGTGG
>JAWZYT010000326.1:90000-110000 GCA_034508575.1 Petrolisthes manimaculis
AGAGGGAATTTATTTTTTTTATTATTATTATTTTTATTATTATTATTATTATTATTTTTTCTTTTCAGTTGAATTTTTTTTTTATTATTATTATTATTTTATTATTTCTTCTTTTCAGGTGGAATTTTTTTTATTATTATTATTATTTATATTATTATTATTATTATTATTTCTTCTTTTCAGGTGGTATTTATTTTTTTTATTATTATTATTTATTATTATTATTATTATTATTTTTTCTTTTCAGATGGATTTTTTTTTACATATTATTTTTATTATTATTATTATTATTATTATTTCTTCTTTTCAGGTGGAATTTTTTTTTTATTATTATTATTTTTTTTTTATTATTATTATTATTATTTCTTCTTTTCAGATGGATTTTTTTTATTATTATTTTTATTATTATTATTATTATTATTATTATTATTATTATTATTATTATTATTATTATTATTATTATTATTATTATTATTATTATTATTATTTTTTTTTTCTTTTCAGATGGAATTTTTTTTATTATTATCATTATTGTTTTTACTATTATTATTATTATTATTATTATTATTATTATTATTATTATTATTTCTTCTTTTCAGATGGAATTTTTTTTATTATTATCATTATTGTTTTTTTTATTATTATTATTATTATTTTTCTTTATTATTATTATTATTATTTCTTCTTTTCATTATTGGTTTTTTTATTATTATTATTATTATTATTATTATTTCTTCTTTTCAGGTGGAATTTATTTTTTTATTATTATTATTATTATTATTATTATTTTTTCTTTTCAGGTGGTATTTTTTTTATTATTATTATTATTTTATTATTATTATTATTATTATTTCTTCTTTTCAGGTAAAATTTATTTTTTTATTATTATTTTTTATTATTATTATTATTATTTTTATTATTTCTTCTTTTCAGAGGGAATTTTATTATTATTATTATTATTATTATTATCTTATTATTATTATTATTATTATTATTATTTTTCTTTTCAGGTGGAATTTATTTTTTTATTATTATTTTTTTTATTATTATTATTATTTTTTCTTCTTTTCAGGTGGAATTTATTTTTTTATTATTATTTATTATTATTATTATTATTATTTCTTCTTTTCAGAGGGAATTTATTTTTTTATTATTATTATTTTTATTATTATTATTATTATTATTATTTTTTCTTTTCAGGTGATTTTTTTTTTATTATTATTATTATTTTATTATTTCTTCTTTTCAGGTGGAATTTTTTTATTATTATTATTATTTTTATTATTATTATTATTATTATTATTTCTTCTTTTCAGGTGGTATTTATTTTTTTTATTATTATTATTTATTATTATTATTATTATTATTTCTTCTTTTCAGAGGGAATTTTACTATTATTATTATTATTATTAATATCTTATTATTATTATTATTGTTATTATTATTTTTCTTTTCAGGTGGAATTTATTTTTTTATTATTATTTTTTTTATTATTATTATTATTATTTCTTCTTTTCAGGTGGAATTTATTTTTTTATTATTATTTATTATTATTATTATTATTATTTCTTCTTTTCAGAGGGAATTTATTTTTTTATTATTATTATTTTTATTATTATTATTATTATTATTATTATTTTTTCTTTTCAGGTGATTTTTTTTTTATTATTATTATTATTTCATTATTTCTTCTTTTCAGGTGGAATTTTTTTATTATTATTATTATTATTTTTATTATTATTATTATTATTATTATTTCTTCTTTTCAGGTGGTATTTATTTTTTTTATTATTATTATTTATTATTATTATTATTATTATTTCTTCTTTTCAGATGGATTTATTTTTATTAGTATTATTTTTATTATTATTATTATTATTATTATTTCTTCTTTTCAGGTGGAATTTTTTTTATTATTTTTTTTTTCTTTATTATTATTATTATTATTATTTCTTCTTTTCAGATGGATTTTTTTATTATTATTATTTTTATTATTATTATTATTATTTCTTCTTTTCAGATGGAATTTTTTTTATTATTATCATTATTGTTTTTATTATTATTATTATTATTATTATTATTATTTTTCTTTATTATTATTATTATTATTTCTTCTTTTCAGATGGATTTATTTTTTTATTATTATTTTTATTATTATTATTATTATTATTATTATTATTATTATTATTATTTTTCTTTATTATTATTATTATTATTTCTTCTTTTCAGATGGATTTTTTTTTATTAGTATTATTTTTATTATTATTATTATTATTATTATTATTATTTCTTCTTTTCAGGTGGATTTTTTTTATTATTATTATTATTTTTCTTTATTATTATTATTATTATTTCTATTTTTCAGATGGATTTTTTTTATTATTATTTTTATTATTATTATTATTATTATTATTATTATTTCTTCTTTTCAGATGGAATTTTTTATATTATTATCATTATTGTTTTTTTTATTATTATTATTATTATTATTTTTCTTTATTATTATTATTATTTCTTCTTTTCAGATGGATTTTTTTTATTATTATTTTTATTATTATTATTATTATTATTATTATTATTTCTTCTTTTCAGATGGATTTCTTTTTATTATTATCATTATTGTGTTTTTTATTATTATTATTATTATTATTATTATTTATTCTTTTCAGGTGGAATTTATTTTTTTATTATTATTATTATTATTATTATTTCTTCTTTTCAGGTGGAATTTTTCTTTTTGTTATTATTATTATTTATTATTATTATTATTATTTCTTCTTTTCAGATGGATTTTTTTTATTAGTATTATTTTTATTATTATTATTATTATTATTTCTTCTTTTCAGGTGGAATTTATTTATTTTTATTATTATTATTTTTTTTTATTATTATTATTTCTTCTTTTCAGATGGCTTTTCTATTATTATTATTTTTATTATTATTATTATTATTATTATTTCTTCTTTTCAGGTGGTATTTATTTTTTGTATTATTATTTATTATTATTATTATTATTATTATTATTATTATTTCTTCTTTTCAGATGGATTTTTTTTATTAGTATTATTTTTATTATTATTATTATTTCTTCTTTTCAGGTGGAATTTTTTTTTTTATTATTATTATTTTTCTTTATTATTATTATTATTATTTCTTCTTTTCAGATGGATTTTTTTTATTATTATTTTTATTATTATTATTATTATTATTATTATTATTATTATTATTATTATTATTATTATTATTATTATTTCTTCTTTTCAGATGGAATTTTTTTTATTATTATCATTATTTTTTTTTTATTATTATTATTATTATTATTATTTCTTCTTTTCAGGTGGAATTTATTTTATTATTATTATTATTATTATTTCTTCTTTTCAGGTGGTATTTTTTTTATTATTATTATTATTTTATTATTATTATTATTATTATTTCTTCTTTTCAGGTGAAATTTATTTTTTATTATTATTTTGTATTATTATTATTATCATTTTTATTATTTCTTCTTTTCAGAGGGAATTTATTTATTTTTATTATTATTATTATTATTTTTTATTATTATTATTATTATTTCTTCTTTTCAGAGGGAATTTATTTTTTTATTATTTTTTTTTTTATTATTATTATTATTATTATTATTTCTTCTTTTCAGGTGAATTTTTTTTTTTTATTATTATTATTATTATTATTTCTTCTTTTCAGGTGGAATTTATTTTTTTATTATTATTTATTATTATTATTATTATTATTTCTTCTTTTCAGAGGGAATTTATTTTTTTATTATTATTATTTTTATTATTATTATTATTATTATTTTTTCTTTTCAGGTGAAATTTATTTTTTTTATTATTATTATTTTATTATTTCTTCTTTTCAGGTGGAATTTTTTTATTATTATTATTATTTTTATTATTATTATTATTATTATTTCTTCTTTTCAGGTGGTATTTATTTTTTGTATTATTATTATTTATTATTATTATTATTATTATTATTTCTTCTTTTCAGATGGATTTTTTTTTATTAGTATTATTTTTATTATTATTATTATTATTATTATTATTATTATTATTATTATTATTATTTCTTCTTTTCAGGTGGATTTTTTTTTTTATTATTATTATTTTTCATAATTATTATTATTTCTTTTTTTCAGATGGATTTCTTTTTATTATTATCATTATTGTTTTTTTTATTATTATTATTATTATTATTTCTTCTTTTCAGGTGTAATTTATTTTTTTATTATTATTATTATTATTATTATTATTTCTTCTTTTCAGGTGGAATTTTTCTTTTTATTATTATTATTATTATTTATTATTATTATTATTTCTTCTTTTCAGATGGATTTTTTTTTATTAGTATTATTTTTATTATTATTATTATTATTATTTCTTCTTTTCAGGTGGAATTTATTTTTTTTATTATTATTATTTTATTATTATTATTATTATTATTTCTTCTTTTCAGGTGGAATTTATTTATTTTTATTATTATTATTTATTTTTATTATTATTATTTTTTCTTTTCAGATGGCTTTTTTATTATTATTATTTTTATTATTATTATTATTATTATTTCTTCTTTTCAGGTGGTATTTATTTTTTGTATTATTATTATTTATTATTATTATTATTATTATTTCTTCTTTTCAGATGGATTTTTTTTTATTAGTATTATTTTTATTATTATTATTATTTCTTCTTTTCAGGTGGAATTTTTTTTTTTATTATTATTATTTTTCTTTATTATTATTATTATTATTTCTTCTTTTCAGATGGATTTTTTTTATTATTATTTTTATTATTATTATTATTATTATTATTTCTTCTTTTCAGATGGAATTTTTTTTATTATTATCATTATTGTTTTTATTATTATTATTATTATTATTATTATTATTATTATTTCTTCTTTTCAGGTGGAATTTATTTTTTTATTATTATTATTATTATTTCTTCTTTTCAGGTGGTATTTTTTTTTATTATTATTATTATTTTATTATTATTATTATTATTATTTCTTCTTTTCAGGTGAAATTTATATTTTTATTATTATTTTTTATTATTATTATCATTTTTATTATTTCTTCTTTTCAGAGGGAATTTATTTATTTTTATTATTATTATTATTATTATTTATTATTATTATTATTATTTCTTCTTTTCAGAGGGAATTTATTTTTTTATTATTATTTTTTTTATTATTATTATTATTATTATTTCTTCTTTTCAGGTGATTTTTTTTTTTTTTTATTATTTTTATTTTATTATTTCTTCTTTTCAGGTGGAATTTTGTTTTTATTATTATTTATTTTATTATTATTATTATTATTATTATTTCTTTTTTTCAGGTGGTATTTATTTTTTTATTATTATTTTTTTTTATTATTTTCATTATTATTTCTTCTTTTCAGATGGATTTTTTTTTATTAGTTTTATTTTTATTATTATTATTATTATTATTATTATTTCTTCTTTTCAGGTGGAATTTATTTTTTTATTATTATTATTTTATTATTATTATTATTATTATTATTTCTTCTTTTCAGATGGATTTTTTTTATTAGTATTATTTTTATTATTATTATTATTTCTTCTTTTCAGGTGGAATTTTTTTTTTATTATTATTATTTTTCTTTATTATTATTATTATTATTTCTTCTTTTCAGATGGATTTTTTTTATTATTATTTTTATTATTATTATTATTATTATTATTATTATTATTATTATTATTATTATTTCTTCTTTTCAGATGGAATTTTTTTTATTATTATCATTATTTTTTTTTATTATTATTATTATTATTATTATTATTTCTTCTTTTCAGGTGGAATTTATTTTATTATTATTATTATTATTATTTCTTCTTTTCAGGTGGTATTTTTTTTTATTATTATTATTATTTTATTATTATTATTATTATTATTTCTTCTTTTCAGGTGAAATTTATTTTTTTATTATTATTTTTTATTATTATTATTATCATTTTTATTATTTCTTCTTTTCAGAGGGAATTTATTTATTTTTATTATTATTATTATTATTTTTTATTATTATTATTATTATTTCTTCTTTTCAGAGGGAATTTATTTTTTTATTATTATTTTTATTATTATTATTATTATTATTATTATTTCTTCTTTTCAGGTGAATTTTTTTTTATTATTATTATTATTATTATTATTTCTTCTTTTCAGGTGGAATTTATTTTTTTATTATTATTTATTATTATTAATATTATTATTTCTTCTTTTCAGAGGGAATTTATTTTTTTATTATTATTATTTTTATTATTATTATTATTATTATTTTTTCTTTTCAGGTGATTTTTTTTTTATTATTATTATTATTTTATTATTTCTTCTTTTCAGGTGGAATTTATTTATTATTATTATTATTTTTATTATTATTATTATTATTATTATTTCTTCTTTTCAGGAGGTATTTATTTTTTTTATTATTATTATTTATTATTATTATTATTATTATTTCTTCTTTTCAGATGGATTTATTTTTATTAGTATTATTTTTATTATTATTATTATTATTATTATTATTTCTTCTTTTCAGGTGGAATTTTTTTTATTATTATTATTTTTTTCTTTATTATTATTATTATTATTATTTCTTCTTTTCAGATGGATTTTTTTATTATTATTATTTTTATTATTATTATTATTATTTCTTCTTTTCAGATGGAATTTTTTTTATTATTATCATTATTGTTTTTATTATTAATATTATTATTATTATTATTTTTCTTTATTATTATTATTATTATTTCTTCTTTTCAGATGGATTTATTTTTTTATTATCATTATTGTTTTTATTATTATTATTATTATTATTATTATTATTTTTCTTTATTATTATTATTATTATTTCTTCTTTTCAGATGGATTTATTTTTTTATTATTATTTTTATTATTATTATTATTATTATTATTATTTCTTCTTTTCAGGTGGAATTTATTTTTTTATTATTATTATTTTATTATTATTATTATTATTATTATTATTTCTTCTTTTCAGATGGATTTTTTTTATTAGTATTATTTTTATTATTATTATTATTTCTTCTTTTCAGGTGGAATTTTTTTTTTATTATTATTATTTTTCTTTATTATTATTATTATTATTTCTTCTTTTCAGATGGATTTTTTTTATTATTATTTTTATTATTATTATTATTATTATTATTATTATTATTATTATTATTTCTTCTTTTCAGATGGAATTTTTTTTATTATTATCATTATTTTTTTTTATTATTATTAATATTATTATTATTATTTCTTCTTTTCAGGTGGAATTTATTTTATTATTATTATTATTATTTCTTCTTTTCAGGTGGTATTTTTTTTTATTATTATTATTATTTTATTATTATTATTATTATTATTTCTTCTTTTCAGGTGAAATTTATTTTTTTTATTATTATTTTTTATTATTATTATTATCATTTTTATTATTTCTTCTTTTCAGAGGGAATTTATTTATTTTTATTATTATTATTATTATTTTTTATTATTATTATTATTATTTCTTCTTTTCAGAGGGAATTTATTTTTTTATTATTATTTTTTTTATTATTATTATTATTATTATTATTTCTTCTTTTCAGGTGAATTTTTTTTTATTATTATTATTATTATTATTATTTCTTCTTTTCAGGTGGAATTTATTTTTTTATTATTATTTATTATTATTATTATTATTATTTCTTCTTTTCAGAGGGAATTTATTTTTTTATTATTATTATTTTTATTATTATTATTATTATTATTTTTTCTTTTCAGGTGATTTTTTTTTTATTATTATTATTATTTTATTATTTCTTCTTTTCAGGTGGAATTTTTTTATTATTATTATTATTTTTATTATTATTATTATTATTATTTCTTCTTTTCAGGAGGTACTTATTTTTTTTATTATTATTATTTATTATTATTATTATTATTATTTCTTCTTTTCAGATGGATTTATTTTTATTAGTATTATTTTTATTATTATTATTATTATTATTATTATTTCTTCTTTTCAGGTGGAATTTTTTTTATTATTATTATTTTTTTCTTTATTATTATTATTATTATTATTTCTTCTTTTCAGATGGATTTTTTTATTATTATTATTTTTATTATTATTATTATTATTTCTTCTTTTCAGATGGAATTTTTTTTATTATTATCATTATTGTTTTTATTATTAATATTATTATTATTATTATTTTTCTTTATTATTATTATTATTATTTCTTCTTTTCAGATGGATTTATTTTTTTATTATCATTATTGTTTTTATTATTATTATTATTATTATTATTATTTTTCTTTATTATTATTATTATTATTTCTTCTTTTCAGATGGATTTATTTTTTTTATTATTATTTTTATTATTATTATTATTATTATTATTATTATTTCTTCTTTTCAGATGGATTTTTTTTTATTATTATCATTATTGTTTTTTTTATTATTATTATTATTATTATTATTTCTTCTTTTCAGGTGGAATTTATTTTTTTCTTAATATTATTATTATTATTATTTCTTCTTTTCAGGTGGTATTTTTTTTATTATTATTATTATTTTATTATTATTATTATTATTATTTCTTCTTTTCAGGTGAAATTTATTTTTTTATTATTATTTTTTATTATTATTATTATTATTATTTCTTCTTTTCAGAGGGAATTTATTTATTTATTATTATTTTTTATTATTATTATTTATTATTATTATTATTATTATTTCTTCTTTTCAGATGGATTTTTTTTTATTAGTATTTTTTTTATTATTATTATTATTATTCTTATTATTATTCTTTTCAGGTGGAATTTATTTTTTATTATTATTATTTTATTATTATTATTATTATTATTATTTCTTCTTTTCAGGTGGAATTTTTTTTATTATTATTATTATTTTTCTTTATTATTATTATTTCTTTTCAGATGGATTTTTTTTATTATTATTTTTATTATTATTATTATTATTATTATTATTTCTTCTTTTCAGATGGAATTTTTTTTTGATTATCATTATTGTTTTTTGTATTATTATTATTATTATTTTTCTTTATTATTATTATTATTATTTCTTCTTTTCAGATGGATATTTTTTTATTATTATTTTTATTATTATTATTATTATTATTATTATTATTTCTTCTTTTCAGATGGATTTTTTTATTATTATGATTATTGTTTTTTTTATTATTATTATTATTATTATTATTATTTCTTCTTTTCAGGTGGAATTTATTTTTTTCTTATTATTATTATTATTATTATTTCTTCTTTTCAGGTGGTATTTTTTTTATTATTATTATTATTTTATTATTATTATTATTATTATTTCTTCTTTTCAGGTGAAATTTATTTTTTTATTATTATTTTTTATTATTATTATTATTATTATTTCTTCTTTTCAGAGGGAATTTATTTATTTATTATTATTTTTTATTATTATTATTTATTATTATTATTATTATTATTTCTTCTTTTCAGATGGATTTTTTTTTATTAGTATTTTTTTTATTATTATTATTATTATTCTTATTATTATTCTTTTCAGGTGGAATTTATTTTTTATTATTATTATTTTATTATTATTATTATTATTATTATTTCTTCTTTTCAGGTGGAATTTTTTTTTTTATTATTATTATTTTTCTTTATTATTATTATTTCTTTTCAGATGGATTTTTTTTATTATTATTATTATTATTATTATTATTTCTTCTTTTCAGATGGAATTTTTTTTTGATTATCATTATTGTTTTTTGTATTATTATTATTATTATTTTTCTTTATTATTATTATTATTATTTCTTCTTTTCAGATGGATATTTTTTTATTATTATTTTTATTATTATTATTATTATTATTATTATTATTTCTTCTTTTCAGATGGATTTTTTTATTATTATGATTATTGTTTTTTTTATTATTATTATTATTATTATTATTTCTTCTTTTCAGGTGGAATTTATTTTTTTATTAATATTATTATTATTATTATTTCTTCTTTTCAGGTGGAATTTATTTTTTTATTATTATTTTTTTTATTATTATTATTATTATTTCTTCTTTTCAGGTGGAATTTATTTTTTTATTATTATTATTTTATTATTTCTTCTTTTCAGGTGGAATTTTTTTTTTAATTATTATTATTTTTATTATTATTATTATTATTATTATTATTATTTCTTCTTTTCAGGTGGTATTTATTTTTTGTATTATTATTATTTATTATTATTATTATTATTATTTCTTCTTTTCAGATGGATTTTTTTTTATTAGTATTATTTTTATTATTATTATTATTATTATTATTATTTCTTCTTTTCAGGTGGATTTTTTTTATTATTATTATTATTTTTCTTTATTATTATTATTATTATTATTTCTTCTTTTCAGATGGATTTTTTTTATTATTATTTTTATTATTATTATTATTATTATTATTATTTCTTCTTTTCAGATGGAATTTTTTATATTATTATCATTATTGTTTTTTTTATTATTGTTATTATTATTATTTTTCTTTATTATTATTATTATTTCTTCTTTTCAGATGGATTTTTTTTATTATTATTTTTATTATTATTATTATTATTATTATTATTATTATTATTTCTTCTTTTCAGATGGATTTCTTTTTATTATTATCATTATTGTTTTTTTTATTATTATTATTATTATTATTATTATTTATTCTTTTCAGGTGGAATTTATTTTTTTATTATCATTATTATTATTTTTATTTCTTCTTTTCAGGTGGAATTTTTCTTTTTGTTATTATTATTATTTATTATTATTATTATTATTTCTTCTTTTCAGATGGATTTTTTTTATTAGTATTATTTTTATTATTATTATTATTATTATTTCTTCTTTTCAGGTGGAATTTATTTATTTTTATTATTATTATTTTTTTTTATTATTATTATTTCTTCTTTTCAGATGGCTTTTCTATTATTATTATTTTTATTATTATTATTATTATTATTTCTTCTTTTCAGGTGGTATTTATTTTTTGTATTATTATTATTTATTATTATTATTATTATTATTATTATTATTTCTTCTTTTCAGATGGATTTTTTTTATTAGTATTATTTTTATTATTATTATTATTTCTTCTTTTCAGGTGGAATTTTTTTTTTATTATTATTATTTTTCTTTATTATTATTATTATTATTTCTTCTTTTCAGATGGATTTTTTTTATTATTATTTTTATTATTATTATTATTATTATTATTATTTTTATTATTATTATTATTTCTTCTTTTCAGATGGAATTTTTTTTATTATTATCATTATTTTTTTTTATTATTATTATTATTATTATTATTTCTTCTTATCAGGTGGAATTTATTTTATTATTATTATTATTATTATTTCTTCTTTTCAGGTGGTATTTTTTTTTATTATTATTATTATTTTATTAATATTATTATTATTATTTCTTCTTTTCAGGTGAAATTTTTTTTTTTATTATTATTTTTTATTATTATTATTATCATTTTTATTATTTCTTCTTTTCAGAGGGAATTTATTTATTTTTATTATTATTATTATTATTTTTTATTATTATTATTATTATTTCTTCTTTTCAGAGGGAATTTATTTTTTTATTATTATTTTTTTTATTATTATTATTATTATTATTATTTCTTCTTTTCAGGTGAATTTTTTTTTTATTATTATTATTATTATTATTATTTCTTCTTTTCAGGTGGAATTTATTTTTTTATTATTATTTATTATTATTATTATTATTATTTCTTCTTTTCAGAGGGAATTTATTTTTTTATTATTATTATTTTTATTATTATTATTATTATTATTTTTTCTTTTCAGGTGAAATTTATTTTTTTTATTATTATTTTATTATTTCTTCTTTTCAGGTGGAATTTTTTTTTTATTATTATTATTTTTATTATTATTATTATTATTATTATTTCTTCTTTTCAGGTGGTATTTATTTTTTGTATTATTATTATTTATTATTATTATTATTATTATTATTATTATTTCTTCTTTTCAGATGGATTTTTTTTTATTAGTATTATTTTTATTATTATTATTATTATTATTATTATTTCTTCTTTTCAGGTGGATTTTTTTATTATTATTATTATTATTTTTCTTTATTATTATTATTATTATTATTTCTCCTTTTCAGATGGATTTTTTTTATTATTATTTTTATTATTATTATTATTATTATTATTATTATTATTATTATTATTATTATTATTATTATTATTATTATTATTATTATTATTTCTTCTTTTCAGATGGATTTCTTTTTATTATTATCATTATTGTTTTTTTTATTATTATTATTATTATTATTTCTTCTTTTCAGGTGTAATTTTTTTTTTTATTATTATTATTATTATTATTATTATTTCTTCTTTTCAGGTGGAATTTTTCTTTTTATTATTATTATTTTATTAATATTATTATTATTATTTCTTCTTTTCAGGTGAAATTTATTTTTTTATTATTATTTTTTATTATTATTATTATCATTTTTATTATTTCTTCTTTTCAGAGGGAATTTATTTATTTTTATTATTATTATTATTATTTTTTATTATTATTATTATTATTATTTCTTCTTTTCAGAGGGAATTTATTTTTTTATTATTATTTTTTTTATTATTATTATTATTATTATTATTTCTTCTTTTCAGGTGATTTTTTTTATTATTATTATTATTATTATTATTATTTCTTCTTTTCAGGTGGAATTATTTTTTTTTTTATTATTTATTATTATTATTATTATTATTTCTTCTTTTCAGAGGGAATTTATTTTTTTATTATTATTATTTTTATTATTATTATTATTATTATTTTTTCTTTTCAGGTGAAATTTATTTTTTTTATTATTATTTTATTATTTCTTCTTTTCAGGTGGAATTTTTTTTTTATTATTATTATTTTTATTATTATTATTATTATTATTTCTTCTTTTCAGGTGGTATTTATTTTTTGTATTATTATTATTTATTATTATTATTATTATTATTATTTCTTCTTTTCAGATGGATTTTTTTTTATTAGTATTATTTTTATTATTATTATTATTATTATTATTATTTCTTCTTTTCAGGTGGATTTTTTTATTATTATTATTATTATTTTTCTTTATTATTATTATTATTATTATTTCTTCTTTTCAGATGGATTTTTTTTTTTATTATTTTTATTATTATTATTATTATTATTATTATTATTATTATTATTATTATTATTATTATTATTATTATTATTATTATTATTATTATTATTATTATTATTATTTCTTCTTTTCAGATGGATTTCTTTTTATTATTATCATTAGGCCTATTGTTTTTATTATTATTATTATTATTATTATTTCTTCTTTTCAGGTGTAATTTATTTATTTTTTATTATTATTATTATTATTATTTCTTCTTTTCAGGTGGAATTTTTCTTTTTATTATTATTATTATTTATTATTATTATTATTATTTCTTCTTTTCAGATGGATTTTTTTTATTAGTATTATTTTTATTATTATTATTATTATTATTTCTTCTTTTCAGGTGGAATTTATTTTTTTTATAATTATTATTTTATTATTATTATTATTATTATTTCTTCTTTTCAGGTGGAATTTATTTATTTTTATTATTATTATTTATTTTTATTATTATTATTTCTTCTTTTCAGATGGCTTTTTTATTATTATTATTATTATTATTATTATTATTATTATTATTTCTTCTTTTCAGATGGATTTCTTTTTATTATTATCATTATTGTTTTTTTTATTATTATTATTATTATTATTTCTTCTTTTCAGGTGTAATTTATTTTTTTATTATTATTATTATTATTATTATTTCTTCTTTTCAGGTGGAATTTTTCTTTTTATTATTATTATTATTTATTATTATTATTATTATTTCTTCTTTTCAGATGGATTTTTTTTTATTAGTATTATTTTTATTATCATTATTATTATTATTATTTCTTCTTTTCAGGTGGAATTTATTTTTTTTATTATTATTATTTTATTATTATTATTATTATTATTTCTTCTTTTCAGGTGGAATTTATTTATTTTTATTATTATTATTTATTTTTATTATTATTATTTCTTCTTTTCAGATGGCTTTTTTATTATTATTATTATTATTATTTCTTCTTTTCAGGTGGTATTTATTTTTTGTATTATTATTATTTATTATTATTATTATTATTATTTCTTCTTTTCAGATGGATTTTTTTTTATTAGTATTATTTTTATTATTATTATTATTTCTTCTTTTCAGGTGGAATTTTTTTTTTTTATTAGTATTATTTTTCTTTATTATTATTATTATTATTTCTTCTTTTCAGATGGATTTTTTTTATTATTATTTTTATTATTATTATTATTATTATTATTTCTTCTTTTCAGATGGAATTTTTTTTATTATTATCATTATTGTTTTTTTTATTATTATTATTATTATTATTATTATTTCTTCTTTTCAGGTGGAATTTATTTTTTTATTATTATTATTATTATTTCTTCTTTTCAGGTGGTATTTTTTTTTATTATTATTATTATTTTATTATTATTATTATTATTATTTCTTCTTTTCAGGTGAAATTTATATTTTTATTATTATTTTTTATTATTATTATCATTTTTATTATTTCTTCTTTTCAGAGGGAATTTATTTATTTTTATTATTATTATTATTATTTATTATTATATTTATTATTTCTTCTTTTCAGAGGGAATTTATTTTTTTATTATTATTTTTTTTATTATTATTATTATTATTATTATTTCTTCTTTTCAGGTGATTTTTTTTTTTATTATTATTATTATTTTATTATTTCTTCTTTTCAGGTGGAATTTTGTTTTTATTATTATTTATTTTATTATTATTATTATTATTATTATTTCTTTTTTTCAGGTGGTATTTATTTTTTTATTATTATTATTAATTTTTTTTATTATTATTATTTCTTCTTTTCAGATGGATTTTTTTTTATTAGTTTTATTTTTATTATTATTATTATTATTATTTCTTCTTTTCAGGTGGAATTTATTTTTTTATTATTATTATTTTATTATTATTATTATTATTATTATTTCTTCTTTTCAGATGGATTTTTTTTATTAGTATTATTTTTATTATTATTATTATTTCTTCTTTTCAGGTGGAATTTTTTTTTATTATTATTATTTTTCTTTATTATTATTATTATTATTTCTTCTTTTCAGATGGATTTTTTTTATTATTATTATTATCATTATTATTATTATTATTATTATTATTATTGTTATTATTATTTCTTCTTTTCAGATGGAATTTTTTTTATTATTTTCATTATTTTTTTTTTATTATTATTATTATTATTATTATTTCTTCTTTTCAGGTGGAATTTATTTTATTATTATTATTATTATTATTTCTTCTTTTCAGGTGGTATTTTTTATTATTATTATTATTATTTTATTAATATTATTATTATTATTTCTTCTTTTCAGGTGAAATTTATTTTTTTATTATTATTTTTTATTATTATTATTATCATTTTTATTATTTCTTCTTTTCAGAGGGAATTTATTTATTTTTATTATTATTATTATTATTTTTTATTATTATTATTATTATTTCTTCTTTTCAGAGGGAATTTATTTTTTTATTATTATTTTTTTTATTATTATTATTATTATTATTATTTCTTCTTTTCAGATGGATTTTTTTTTATTAGTATTATTTTTATTATTATTATTATTATTATTTCTTCTTTTCAGGTGGAATTTATTTTTTTTATTATTATTATTTTATTATTATTATTATTATTATTTCTTCTTTTCAGATGGCTTTTTTTTTATTAGTATTATTTTTATTATTATTATTATTTCTTCTTTTCAGGTGGAATTTTTTTTTTTATTATTATTATTTTTCTTTATTATTATTATTATTATTTCTTCTTTTCAGATGGATTTTTTTTATTATTATTTTTATAATTATTATTATTATTATTATTTCTTCTTTTCAGATGGAATTTTTTTTATTATTATCATTATTGTTTATTTTATTATTATTATTATTATTATTATTATTTCTTCTTTTCAGGTGGAATTTATTTTTTTATTATTATTATTATTATTTCTTCTTTTCAGGTGGTATTTTTTTTTATTATTATTATTATTTTATTATTATTATTATTATTATTTCTTCTTTTCAGGTGAAATTTATATTTTTATTATTATTATTTATTATTATTATCATTTTTATTATTTCTTCTTTTCAGATGGAATTTATTTATTTTTATTATTATTATTATTATTTTTTATTATTATTATTATTATTTCTTCTTTTCAGAGGGAATTTATTTTTTTATTATTATTTTTTTTATTATTATTATTATTATTATTTCTTCTTTTCAGGTGATTTTTTTTTTATTATTATTATTATTTTATTATTTCTTCTTTTCAGGTGGAATTTTGTTTTTATTATTATTTATTTTATTATTATTATTATTATTATTTTTCTTTTTTTCAGGTGGTATTTATTTTTTTATTATTATTTTTTTTTATTATTTTTATTATTATTTCTTCTTTTCAGATGGATTTTTTTTTATTAGTTTTATTTTTATTATTATTATTATTATTATTTCTTCTTTTCAGGTGGAATTTATTTTTTTATTATTATTATTTTATTATTATTATTATTATTATTATTTCTTCTTTTCAGGTGTAATTTATTTTTATTATTATTATTATTTTTTTGTTATTATTATTATTTCATTTTTTCAGGTGGAATTTTTTTTTATTATTATTTTTTTTTATTATTATTATTTATTATTATTATTATTATTATTATTATTATTTTTATTATTTCTTCTTTTCATTTTTTTTTCATTATTATTATTTTTATCATTATTATTATTATTATTTCTTCTTTTCAGGTGAAATTTCTTTTTTTTATTATTATTATTTTTATTATTATTATTATTATTTCTTCTTTTCAGGTGGATTTTTTTTATTATTATTTTTTTTATTATTATTATTATTATTATTATTTCTTCTTTTCAGGTTTAATTTATTTTTTATTATTATTATTTTTTATTATTATTATTATTATTTCTTCTTTTCAGATGGATTTTTTTATTATTATTATTTTAATATTATTATTATTATTATTATTATTATTTCTTTTCAGATGGAATTTTTTTTTTATTATTATTTTTTTTTATTATTATTTTTTATTATTATTATTATTATTATTATTGTTTCTTCTTTTCAGGTGGAATTTTTTTTTATTATTATTATTTTTATTATTATTATTATTATTATTATTTCTTCTTTTCAGGTGGAATTTTTCTTTTTATTATTATTATTATTTATTATTATTATTATTATTTCTTATTTTCAGATGGATTTTTTTTTTATTAGTATTATTTTTATTATTATTATTATTATTATTATTTCTTCTTTTCAGGTAGAATTTATTTTTTTATTATTATTTTATTATTATTATTATTATTATTTCTTTTCAGATGGATTTTTTTTTATTAGTATTATTTTTATTATTATTATTATTATTATTATTTCTTCTTTTCCGGTGGATTTTTTTTTTTTTAATATTATATTTTTTTATTATTATTATTATTATTTCTTCTTTTCAGATGGATTTTTTTTTATTATTATTATTATTATTATTATTATTATTATTTTTGTTATTATTATTTCTTCTTTTCAGATGGAATTTTTTTTATTATTATTATTATTGTGTTTTTTTATTATTATTATTATTATTATTATTTCTTATTTTCAGGTGGAATTTAGTTTTTTTATTATTATTATTTTATTATTATTATTATTATTATTTCTTCTTTTCAGGTGGAATTTATTTATTTTTATTATTATTATTTATTTTTATTATTATTATTTCTTCTTTTCAGATGGCTTTTTTATTATTATTATTTTTATTATTATTATTATTATTATTTCTTCTTTTCAGGTGGTATTTATTTTTTGTATTATTATTATTTATTATTATTATTATTATTATTTCTTCTTTTCAGATGGATTTTTTTTTATTAGTATTATTTTTATTATTATTATTATTTCTTCTTTTCAGGTGGAATTTTTTTTTTTATTATTATTATTTTTCTTTATTATTATTATTATTATTTCTTCTTTTCAGATGGATTTTTTTTATTATTATTTTTATTATTATTATTATTATTATTATTTCTTCTTTTCAGATGGAATTTTTTTTATTATTATCATTATTGTTTTTTTTATTATTATTATTATTATTATTATTATTATTTCTTCTTTTCAGGTGGAATTTATTTTTTTATTATTATTATTATTATTTCTTCTTTTCAGGTGGTATTTTTTTTTATTATTATTATTATTTTATTATTATTATTATTATTATTATTTCTTCTTTTCAGGTGAAATTTATATTTTTATTATTATTTTTTATTATTATTATCATTTTTATTATTTCTTCTTTTCAGAGGGAATTTATTTATTTTTATTATTATTATTATTATTTTTTATTATTATTATTATTATTTCTTCTTTTCAGAGGGAATTTATTTTTTTATTATTATTTTTTTTATTATTATTATTATTATTATTATTTCTTCTTTTCAGGTGATTTTTTTTTTTATTATTATTATTATTTTATTATTTCTTCTTTTCAGGTGGAATTTTGTTTTTATTATTATTTATTTTATTATTATTATTATTATTATTATTTCTTTTTTTCAGGTGGTATTTATTTTTTTATTATTATTATTAATTTTTTTTATTATTATTATTTCTTCTTTTCAGATGGATTTTTTTTTATTAGTTTTATTTTTATTATTATTATTATTATTATTTCTTCTTTTCAGGTGGAATTTATTTTTTTATTATTATTATTTTATTATTATTATTATTATTATTATTTCTTCTTTTCAGATGGATTTTTTTTATTAGTATTATTTTTATTATTATTATTATTTCTTCTTTTCAGGTGATTATTATTTTTCTTTATTATTATTATTATTATTTCTTCTTTTCAGATGGATTTTTTTTATTATTATTATTATTATTATTATTATTATTATTATTATTATTGTTATTATTATTTCTTCTTTTCAGATGGAATTTTTTTTATTATTTTCATTATTTTTTTTTTATTATTATTATTATTATTATTATTATTTCTTCTTTTCAGGTGGAATTTATTTTATTATTATTATTATTATTATTTCTTCTTTTCAGGTGGTATTTTTTTTATTATTATTATTATTTTATTATTATTATTATTATTATTTCTTCTTTTCAGGTGAAATTTATTTTTTTATTATTATTTTTTATTATTATTATTATCATTTTTATTATTTCTTCTTTTCAGAGGGAATTTATTTATTTTTATTATTATTATTATTATTTTTTATTATTATTATTATTATTTCTTCTTTTCAGAGGGAATTTATTTTTTTATTATTATTTTTTTTATTATTATTATTATTATTATTATTTCTTCTTTTCAGATGGATTTTTTTTTATTAGTATTATTTTTATTATTATTATTATTATTATTTCTTCTTTTCAGGTGGAATTTATTTTTTTTATTATTATTATTTTATTATTATTATTATTATTATTTCTTCTTTTCAGGTGGAATTTATTTATTTTTATTATTATTTTTTTTTTTATTATTATTATTTCTTCTTTTCAGATGGCTTTTTTATTATTATTATTTTTATTATTATTATTATTATTATTTCTTCTTTTCAGGTGGTATTTATTTTTTGTATTATTATTATTTATTATTATTATTATTATTATTTCTTCTTTTCAGATGGATTTTTTTTTATTAGTATTATTTTTATTATTATTATTATTTCTTCTTTTCAGGTGGAATTTTTTTTTTATTATTATTATTTTTCTTTATTATTATTATTATTATTTCTTCTTTTCAG
>JAWZYT010000326.1:112500-117500 GCA_034508575.1 Petrolisthes manimaculis
CAGATGGATTTTTTTCTGTTATTATTTTTATTATTATTATTATTATTTCTTCTTTTCAGATGGAATTTTTTTTATTATTATTATTATTGTTTTTTTTATTATTATTATTATTATTTCTTCTTTTCAGGTGGAATTTTTTTTTATTATTATTATTTTATTATTATTATTATTTCTTCTTTTCAGGTGGAATTTATTTTTTTATTATTATTTATTATTATTATTTTTATTAATTCTTCTTTTCAGAGGGAATTTATTTTTTTATTATTATTATTTTTATCATTATTATTATTATTATTTCTTCTTTTCAGGTGAAATTTCTTTTTTTTATTATTATTATTTTTATTATTATAATTATTATTTCTTCTTTTCAGGTGGAATTTTTGTATTATTATTTTTTTATTATTATTATTATTATTATTATTTCTTCTTTTCAGGTGGAATTTATTTTTATTATTATTATTTTTCTTTATTATTATTATTATTATTATTTCTTCTTTTCAGATGGATTTTTTTTATTATTATTTTTATTATTATTATTATTATTATTATTATTATTTCTTCTTTTCAGATGAATTTTTTTTTATTATTATCATTATTGTTTTTTATTATTATTATTATTATTATTATTATTATTTCTTCTTTTCAGGTGGAATTTATTTTTTTATTATTATTATTATTATTTCTTCTTTTCAGGTGGTATTTTTTTTTATTATTATTATTATTTTATTATTATTATTATTATTATTATTTCTTCTTTTCAGGTGAAATTTATATTTTTATTATTATTTTTTATTATTATTATCATTTTTATTATTTCTTCTTTTCAGAGGGAATTTATTTATTTTTATTATTATTATTATTATTTTTTATTATTATTATTTTTATTTCTTCTTTTCAGAGGGAATTTATTTTTTTATTATTATTTTTTTATTATTATTATTATTATTATTTCTTCTTTTCAGGTGAATTTTTTTTTTTTATTATTATTATTTTATTATTTCTTCTTTTCAGGTGGAATTTTGTTTTTATTATTATTTATTTTATTATTATTATTATTATTATTATTTCTTTTTTTCAGGTGGTATTTATTTTTTTATTATTATTTTTTTTTATTATTTTTATTATTATTTCTTCTTTTCAGATGGATTTTTTTTTATTAGTTTTATTTTTATTATTATTATTATTATTATTTCTTCTTTTCAGGTGGAATTTATTTTTTTATTATTATTATTTTATTATTATTATTATTATTATTATTTCTTCTTTTCAGGTGTAATTTATTTTTATTATTATTATTATTATTTTATTATTATTATTTCATCTTTTCAGGTGGAATTTTTTTTTATTATTATTTTTTTTTATTATTATTATTTATTATTATTATTATTATTATTATTATTATTTTTATTATTTCTTCTTTTCATTTTTTTTTCATTATTATTATTTTTATCATTATTATTATTATTATTTCTTCTTTTCAGGTGAAATTTCTTTTTTTTATTATTATTATTTTTATTATTATTATTATTATTTCTTCTTTTCAGGTGGATTTTTTTTATTATTATTTTTTTTATTATTATTATTATTATTATTATTTCTTCTTTTCAGGTTTAATTTATTTTTTATTATTATTATTTTTTATTATTATTATTATTATTTCTTCTTTTCAGATGGATTTTTTTATTATTATTATTTTAATATTATTATTATTATTATTATTATTTCTTTTCAGATGGAATTTTTTTTTTATTATTATTTTTTTTTTTATTATTATTTTTTATTATTATTATTATTATTATTATTGTTTCTTCTTTTCAGGTGGAATTTTTTTTTATTATTATTATTTTTATTATTATTATTATTATTATTTCTTCTTTTCAGGTGGAATTTTTCTTTTTATTATTATTATTATTTATTATTATTATTATTATTTCTTATTTTCAGATGGATTTTTTTTTTTATTAGTATTATTTTTATTATTATTATTATTATTATTATTTCTTCTTTT
The DNA here is from genome assembly GCA_034508575.1 of Petrolisthes manimaculis. Taxonomy (NCBI): domain Eukaryota; kingdom Metazoa; phylum Arthropoda; class Malacostraca; order Decapoda; family Porcellanidae; genus Petrolisthes; species Petrolisthes manimaculis. The sequence continues at coordinate 114,509 of JAWZYT010000326.1, forward strand.
CAGGTGGATTTTTTTTTTTTTAATATTATATTTTTTTATTATTATTATTATTATTTCTTCTTTTCAGATGGATTTTTTTTTATTATTATTATTATTATTATTATTATTATTATTATTATTATTATTATTATTTTTGTTATTATTATTTCTTCTTTTCAGATGGAATTTTTTTTATTATTATTATTATTGTGTTTTTTTATTATTATTATTATTATTATTATTATTTCTTATTTTCAGGTGGAATTTAGTTTTTTATTATTATTATTATTATTATTTCTTCTTTTCAGGTGGTATTTTTTTTATTATTATTATTATTTTAATATTATTATTATTATTATTTCTTCTTTTCAGGTGAAATTTATTTTTTTATTATAATTTTTTATTATTATTATTATTATTTTTATTATTTCTTCTTTTCAGAGGGAATTTATTTTTTATTATTATTATTATTTTATTATTATTATTATTATTATTATTATTTCTTCTTTTCAGGTGAAATTTATTTATTTTTTTATTATTTTATTATTTCTTCTTTTCAGGTGGAATTTATTTTTTTATTTTATTTATTATTATTATTATTATTATTATTATTATTATTATTATTATTATTTTTTTTTTTTTTTTTTTTTTCAGGTGGAATTTGTTTTTTTATTATTATTTTTTTATTATTATTATTATTATTATTATTATTATTATTTCTTCTTTTCAGGTGGAATTTATTTTTTATTATTATTGTTTTTATTATTATTATTTCTTCTTTTCAGATGGAATTTATTTATTTTTTATTATTAATATTATTATTATTTCTTCTTTTCAGGTGGTATTTTTTTTATTATTATTATTATTTTATTATTATTATTATTATTATTATTATTATTTCTTCTTTTCAGATGGATTTTTTTCTATTATTATTTTTATTATTATTATTATTATTTCTTCTTTTCAGATGGATTTTTTTTTATTATTATTATTATTGTTTTTTTTTATTATTATTATTATTATTTCTTCTTTTCAGGTGGTATTTTTTTTTATTATTATTTTTTTATTATTATTATTATTTCTTCTTTTCAGGTGGAAATTATTTTTTTATTATTATTTATTATTATTATTTTTATTAATTCTTCTTTTCAGAGGGAATTTATTTTTTTATTATTATTATCTTTATCATTATTATTATTATTATTTTTTCTTTTCAGGTGAAATTTCTTTTTTTTATTATTATTATTTTTATTATTATAATTATTATTTCTTCTTTTCAGGTGGAATTTTTGTATTATTATTTTATTATTATTATTATTATTATTATTATTATTTCTTCTTTTCAGGTGGAATTTATTTTTATTATTATTATTTTTCTTTATTATTATTATTATTATTTCTTCTTTTCAGATGGATTTTTTTTATTATTATTTTTATTATTATTATTATTATTATTATTATTTCTTCTTTTCAGATGGAATTTTTTTTATTATTATCATTATTGTTTTTTATTATTATTATTATTATTATTATTATTATTTCTTCTTTTCAGGTGGAATTTATTTTTTTATTATTATTATTATTATTTCTTCTTTTCAGGTGGTATTTTTTTTTATTATTATTATTATTTTATTATTATTATTATTATTATTTCTTCTTTTCAGGTGAAATTTATATTTTTATTATTATTATTTATTATTATTATTATCATTTTTATTATTTCTTCTTTTCAGAGGGAATTTATTTATTTTTATTATTATTATTATTATTTTTTATTATTATTATTATTATTTCTTCTTTTCAGAGGGAATTTATTTATTTTTTATTATTTTTATTATTATTATTATTATTATTATTTCTTCTTTTCAGGTGAATTTTTTTTTTTATTATTATTATTATTTTATTATTTCTTCTTTTCAGGTGGAATTTTGTTTTTATTATTATTTATTTTATTATTATTATTATTATTATTATTTCTTTTTTTCAGGTGGTATTTATTTTTTTATTATTATTATTTTTTATTATTTTTATTATTATTTCTTCTTTTCAGATGGATTTTTTTTTATTAGTTTTATTTTTATTATTATTATTATTATTATTTCTTCTTTTCAGGTGGAATTTATTTTTTTATTATTATTATTTTATTATTATTATTATTATTATTATTATTATTTCTTCTTTTCAGGTGTAATTTTTTTTATTATTATTATTATTTTATTATTATTATTATTTCTTCTTTTCAGGTGGAATTTTTTTTTATTATTATCTTTTTTATTATTATTATTTATTATTATTATTATTATTATTATTATTTTTATTATTTCTTCTTTTCAGAGGGAATTTATTTTTTTATTATTATTATTTTTATCATTATTATTATTATTATTTCTTCTTTTCAGGTGAAATTTCTTTTTTTTATTATTATTATTTTTATTATTATTATTATTATTTCTTCTTTTCAGGTGGATTTTTTTTATTATTATTATTTTTATTATTATTATTATTATTATTTCTTCTTTTCAGGTTTAATTTATTTTTTATTATTATTATTTTTTATTATTATTATTATTATTATTTCTTCTTTTCAGACGGATTTTTTTATTATTATTATTTTAATATTATTATTATTATTATTATTATTTCTTTTCAGATGGAATTTTTTTTTTATTATTATTTTTTTTTTATTATTATGTTTTTATTATTATTATTATTATTATTATTATTATTGTTTCTTCTTTTCAGGTGGAATTTTTTTTTATTATTATTATTTTTATTATTATTATTATTATTATTTCTTCTTTTCAGGTGGAATTTTTCTTTTTATTATTATTATTATTTATTATTATTATTATTATTTATTATTTTCAGATGGATTTTTTTTTTTATTAGTATTATTTTTATTATTATTATTATTATTATTATTTCTTCTTTTCAGGTGGAATTTATTTTTTTATTATTATTTTATTATTATTATTATTATTATTTCTTTTCAGATGGATTTTTTTTTATTAGT
>JAWZYT010000326.1:120000-142500 GCA_034508575.1 Petrolisthes manimaculis
TAGTAGTAGTAGTAGTAGTAGTAGTAGTAGTAGTAGTAGTAGTAGTAGTAGTAGTAGTAGTAGTAGTAGTTGTAGTAGTATTTCTTTTCAGGTGGAATTTTTTTTCTTTTTTATTATTGTTTTTTTTTCTTTTCAGGTGAAATTATTATTATTATTATTATTATTATTATTATTATTATTATTATTATTTCTTTTCAGGTGGAATTGTTTTTATTATTATTATTGTTATTATTATTATTATTATTATTATTATTATTATTATTATTATTATTATTATTATTATTATTATTATTATTATTATTATTATTATTTCTTTTCAGGTGGATTTTTTTATATTATTATTATTATTATTATTATTATTATTATTATTTTTATAATTATTATTATTATTATTATTATTATTATTATTATTATTATTATTTCTTTTCAGGTGGAATTTTTTTCTTTTTTAATATTATTATTATTATTATTATTATTATTATTATTACTTTACAGGTGAATTTTTATACTTGTTTTATCAAAGTTTCTATTACTAAAAGTATTTTTCCTTTATTAAGAGAGAGAGAGAGAGAGAGAGAGAGACGATAATTATTGAGGTATAAAACTGATAATATCGTGTTGAGTGTACGACAATTCTGTGACTGTGTTTGTTTACATTTGAGAAAGTGATAGTGATAAGTGAATTATTACCAGTTAAAGTCACTTATTATCATCACTACTGTCACTATCACTACTATCACTATCACTATCACTACTAACTATGGTATCATCTGAACCCAAACAGTAACTTAATTAAAGGTTTGTTTGTTAAAGGTTTGTTAAAGGTTAAGTATTTATTGAAAGAATAATTAACGTATATTTTAGTATAATTATGTTTTGTTAAGTTTATTTAATATTTATTGAAAGAATAATTACTGTATGTTTTAGTATAATTACGTTTTGTTAAGTTTATTTAGTATTTATTGAAAGAATTACCGTATATTTTGTTAAGTTCATTTGGTATTTATTGAAAGAATAATTATCGTATATTTTACTATCAATATCCACCATTTTTTCTTTAATTAATGAGTGAATTAAAATCAGTATTTAATCATGTCTAATTGTATGTATTTTTATTGACAGTGAAATATTTGCGCATTATTTTTAATTAACGTTAGGGCTAATAAGTTAACGGTATTTCTACATAAAAGGTCCACTTGGCAAACCTTTCTAATTTGTGTACCATCTAACCATATAACTCTTTACATTACAGATATGGATTAATTTTACCTATCCACTGTGTTGTATTATCAAACCAATTAACTCTTTACTTATATTTTTACATTACATTTATGGATTAATCTTACCTATCCACTGTGTTGTATTATCTAACCACCTGATTCTTAACTTTATTTTTTACATTACAGATATGGATTAATCTTTGCCTAATAAAGTGAAGAATATACCAACTCCAGCCACACATAAACTCAACCCATTAGTTGACTCAGATGATGAACTGGAGAAAGATGAACAAACTCCATTTAATTGGGTCCAAGCATCACTTAAGGTAATATTTTATACTGTAGTTGTTATAGTAAACTTATTTATTTACTTGTTTACATACTGTACTTGTTTATAAGATATTCTACTTCACTTAAGGTAATATTTTATACTGTAGTTGTTATAGTAAACTTATTTATTTACTTGTTTACATACTGTACTTGTTTATAAGATATTCTACTTCACTTAAGGTAATATTTTATACTGTAGTTGTTATAGTAAACTTATTTATTTACTTGTTTACATACTGTACTTGTTTATAAGATATTCTACTTCACTTAAGGTAATATTTTATACTGTAGTTGTTATAGTAAACTTATTTATTTACTTATTTACATACTTGTTTATAAGATATTCTACTTCACTTAAGGTAATATTTTATACTGTAGTTGTTATAGTAAACTTATTTATTTACTTATTTACATACTTGTTTATAAGATATTCTACTTCACTTAAGGTAATATTTTATAGTTGTTATAACAAACTTATTTATTTACTTACTTGTTCACTTGTAATAAGAGAAAAAGGAAAAGGTAAGAATAGGGAATAGGGGATAGGTAAAAGAATAGGGAATAGGGGAAAGAATAAAAGGTAAGAATAGGAAATAATAAAAAAAAGAAGGAAAAAATTAATAAGAAAAAGGAAAAAAATTAATAAGAATAGGAAATAATAGAAACGGAAATAGCGGATTAAAAATGTATATTAGTATTAGTATTTATATAAACACACACCATAGCAGTTCCATGGATATCACTATGAAGTCAAATGATCCAGTTTATCGGCAGTGTAATGAAACAGAATAATTTAGTGTTGGTTTCTTGCCTGTTTCTCGAGGCTGGCTACCGTATGAACAAATATCAACAAACATCATGTAATATCGTGTTTGGTGTTGTGTGTAATATTGATGTTAATAATAATAATAATATTGTGTGGCATGATTATGAAAAATGAAGTGATAGCATTAGAGAGGGGAGTGAACTCTTAATGAGGATGAAAAAGTAGTATTAATGAAAGATTCTGAATATACAGTATTTATATTTTTTCTCATTGAATAGTTGTAATATTAGTCATTGATAGCCCATGAGATAAGGAAAATGGAATCATAATTATTGATACTCAATTAAGTAAAAAACACATTGCAGTAATAAATACTATGATATAATATCTCCATTTCTTAGATTATTTGTTTGCCAAATTGTTTCAAACAGTAGGTTAGGATTCATGTTTTTAAATTACAAATAATTAATCATGTTAGTCATATCCCTTTCTTTACTAACCACTGTGTGTGTTTCAGGATGTGGCCCTGGAAAATTCCAGTGTGGCAACAATACATCGTGTTTGGCGGTGACAGCAAAGTGTGACGGCAAGATGGACTGTTGGGACGGCTCCGATGAAGCCAACTGTACCAACTGTGAGTGAACCTTTATGAGTTGTGCCGAGTTGTGTTGTGTTATGCGTGCGTCACTTTTAGGTTCTGTGTGAGCTGAATCTTGAAATGTAATTGATACTATTGACGCTGATCTCACCAGAGTTATTTATCTATGAGTTGTTTGAACCTGGTGGAGGATTGCTTAGTTGGATTCAGAATGTGACTTTGTACCCTATCTGTCATTGATGTATTAGCACTGATCTACAGGCAGTTAGTAACAAAATAAATGCTTTTAAATTCCCTAGTGAATATTTATCTATGGCACTTCATACAAACTAGAAGACTATTTCTCTCTAGATATTTACTGTTGTTTCCACATTTATCTATTATATATAGCTTTACAGATTGCACCTCAATGCCAAGTAGATCAAAGCTACCAAAGCATCCTGAGTAATCACAGAAGCCTCACTAAGCTATACTGTGTTTCTGCTCCGTTTCAGTCACCCTCCATTCAAACTTATTTAGCTCCTCCCAGAAATCTCTCATCCTCTCATTCACTATTGCATATGCACACACCCACACATACTTCACCAATCCAATCTTCCCTGTCAACCACACCACTCATCTTACACCATCCATGTGCATCTACTCCCTTCCACACCCCTCCCTCTTCCTTTACAGGAAGGTTTCTGAGTCCTCCCCACTAGGCCATGAAACAGAATATCTATTGAGGTGATTTGTTTCCTGGCATAGTTTGGAGGAATCTGTAGCCCCCCCAATTTAGCATCAAGATAATCTCCCCTTTATGACTGATTTGTCAGACAGATATAAAGGATTGCCTGTTGGGAATATATTAGATTATTGATGTACTGAAATAATAAAACACAAGATTTTGGAATATAGATGAATAAGTTTTATTACATTGCTTTACAGTCATGAGTAAATTTGAAAAGGAATTTATCAAAAATTTGAATTACAGTAGTCCAGTGAGAGCATTCTGGAGTGTTGTTGTTCTCCTGGTACACTTTGGTTGCAGTGAAAAAGCAATATAATAGAGGGGGAAGATGCACTATAATATAGAAAGTGTCCAGATCCTAAAAGAATCTTTATTTGGCAGATATTGGAGTGTGTGGTGTTGGCAGCCCTTGGGAGTTCCTGATGGCAAAATTGACAATGCTGATGCTGGTAAGTATCTAGTTTTGGTTTCTTAGAGCATCTTGAATCCTTCAAAATATGACTGGATTAACAAAAAATAATGGTTGCCTGGAATAGTTTGGAGGATTCAGTTGCTCCAGATTTACATACACTGAACTTCTCCCCTTATTTATTGTTTGTTAATTTAATGTAAGGTATACATAGGAGAAAACTATTATGAAGACTGTAATAGTAGCATTTTTATGATAAAATGACCTAATTGTGATATCGAAAGTAATTGGAAAGAGAATTGTGATTAAGGAGGAATAGAATTGGTGTTGAAAATTATAAAAAGAATTAGATTCTCCATTATTTATTTGCAGTATTTTGGTAGAGATGTAGTTCAAGTAAATTAAAATGTAACATAAGTGAACTTTGAAATGCTTATTGCAAATGAAAGAAATTGTAAATAGGTTTATTTTTGTAGTTTTTAGTGGGAACACCAAGTGAAACAATGAATGGAGGGAAATGTAATAATGAATTTATTTGTGGTTGTCCAAGACCTATACTAATGATGAAATATTATGTTGCAGGTGGTGGTTCAAGTTCCTCAAGCTGTCTGGCCGAGCAGCCCTGAGGTGGTGGTGGTGGTGATGCACCAGTACACACTCCTAACTCTTATTGGATTGGGTGGTCTAGCATTGTGCAGACACATGTACTGGTGCTCCAGTACTCCACTCCTGAAGATTGTATAGTATCATTCAAACTATACACACACACACACACCAACCAGTAATGGGATGGACTGTGGTAGTGCTTGCTGTGACCCCCTTCTCCCTTGGTGCAGTTACCTGAAGGGACCAGGTTGGGCCCCCCGTATGTATGGGGGGTTTCCTAAGGGGACTTGCAGGAGTGATCTCCAACTTTGCATTGAAGTAGCATGGAATGCAAATTTCCAATTTTTTGACTGGAATAGGGCAACTTCTTCAAATAAAGTGAAAATAAAATTTTGTATTTGATTATCCTTCAAGAATGTTTTGACCTCTCTTCAGTTGCTCTCTAATACAACTATGACCCTGGTCCAGCACTATCAGGCACATCTGTAGAAAAAAAAGATTAGTATTTTATTGATATTGGGCTACAGTAATTATTTGATGATCCAGAATAGTAATAAATTATACTAGAAGTATCTACTGTGACACAATAATAATCTCTTTATATTAAAGGTATATTATCTTTTTTGGTAAATTGTAGAGCTACTGATTCCTGTTTTAAAATATGCCTCAATATTGGGATACTTTCAGGAATCAGAGTGCTAGTAGCACTCTATGTACAGTTGCCCAAGAAAAGACTGCAACCAAATTTGCTGGTGTGTGGCAATGTCTGGCAGCTGCTCCAAAGTAAACACTCGTATGTTATCAATGGATCATTCACAACCTACAACCTTTGTATGGATAGATGTTATTGTCTTCAGCTTATTACATTCATCCTTACAACTATAGGTACTGAGTGATCCATTGATAAAATATGAGTGTTTACTTTGGAGCAGCTGCCAGATATTGCCACACACCAGCAAATTTGGTTGCAGTCTTTTCTTGGGCAACTGTACCAATAAAGATAATCTCCCCTTAAATAGACATCATTTGTCTAACCTCAATCAAGAAAAAAATATGATGTTAAACGAATATGACGACTGTACAAATGATTGCCAATTCACAAACCCTCTGTATATAGTTATTGTTAGGAATACTCACATTTAGTAGATGAGGTCATTGTGTCCATCAAACCCCATGTGGACCAAACATACTGGCTAATGTTGAGGATAACCAGCCAACAGCAACATACAAGTAGTCTCAGGTGAGTGTCCCATCCCAGTAATGTTCACTCATCTGGAAGAAGATAACATTCCAATTCATTAAAAACACAATATTCCCTACTGTGTCCATAAACTCATCATCATCATCTCAAATATCTTCCAAAGGACTCCCAACAGGCAAGGGGTTTAGCTCTGAACCTTTAGTAAGTTTAGTGGGATCATTGTTTGAGAGCCGGGTCCCCTACCCTGATGCTGGCCGATGGAAACACCACCTCCAACACCAAAATATTCAACCATGTATATAATTCAAAACACAACACTGATATTCTTAATTCCTGCTGTGTCCAAAAATTATGCCAAAATATTCAACCCTCTAAATAATTCAAAATACAAGACTGGCATTCTTACTTAAAGGTATAGTATATATAAAACACAGTACTGTACTCACCAGTTTCTCATAATAAATATATGCATCCCCAAGCAGACACAGACTTCACAAAGGCTCAGTACTGCACAGCAAAACCATATCCTCCTTGTAGTCAATGGTATATATAGCCTCTTCATGGCTGTAGAATCACCAGCTGCTGAACAAGAAAGGTACCGTATAAGTCAATGAACATGATCCAACAAATATTACTTACAAAACTAGAAAACCTGCATTTCAACTAATTTTTCCCAACTTCGTATTGCTATTTTGCTACTGTACCTACAAAGTACTCACTCTACTCTGATCACATAAGCAAAAGCTGCCAAAAACATACATGATGAAAACATAATTTGATCTCATTTACAAGCAGACTGAAGCACAACACCTTATAGCAATCACTTAACATTTGTTTCATGATATTCCAATACAGTAAGAAATGGGCAAAATAAAAGGATGTACAGTATTACACATCTGGAGAAAGTAACCTTAAATGTGCACATAACAAAAATAAAAGATAAGATACTGAAAGTTTTACATTCCAACTTCAGTTAGAAAAATGAATACTGGGTTTTTCGTTTATGACACATGGTTACTGAATAATTCACTAGAGTAGGAATGTTTTCAAAACTTGCCGGAGGCATTGTATAGGCAACAATAAAATGCAAACTATGGATATTTTCAAGTTAGAAGTGCCGCACATGGGCAGCATAATATGTGGGGGATTTAGGGATCCAGGGTAGGATTAGGAAGGGGGTTAGGATGAGGGTGGATTAGGTCAGGGACTGTGGGTTGAGGATTTGGATTGGGGAGGTAATGATTGGTGATTCTATGCCTAAACGTGTCAAGAGTAGCCGGGGCTATTAACTATATGAGATGGGAGATAATTCCACTCTTGGATAATGTGGGGAAAAAATGAGTACCTAAATATTTTCCCATAGATTACATGTATCACATAGAATGATTTCACATAGGGTGGTCTGCTGACCATATTGTATTTAATACATGGAGTGAACAGTTCCATATAGGCGTAGACAAGGCCGCTAAATTACAGAAGAACTGGCTTCACTATATTGTATATATTAGTATCATTACCCACTATTTTGGACTGTATTCTAACACAATTTTCATCTATGGTGTTTCTCTCGGAAATGCCCCGTTTTACAAATATAATTTGGAAACTAGTCTGACCTGACCTAGAGCACAACAGACTACCAGGACCTAACCTGGTCAAACTACCGGGTATAACTGGTGTAAACTATCATAAAGTGACTGGGGTAAACTTCCAGGACCAAGCCAAATGTGGTAACACTTCACAAGCCAAGCCAAAAACCCAGTTATTCTGTAATAATACCAAAAGGCCAAGCTACCGGGAAATAATCATGATAAAGTACTGTACAATAAATGACTGAGGCAATATACTGGGACCCAGCCGGATCTGGCAACAATGCTGCAAAACGGTAATTCTTTCAATAAATACAATAATTTCCTGTACTTTTCCACGGTTATTTCCAGGTAGTTTGTCTAGGTTAGGTCCCGGTAGTCTGCTGTGGTCTAGGGTAGGTCAGGTAAGGTCAGGCTAATTTCAAAATGTTCTTGCTTTGATATGGAGCATTTAAGGAGGAAATACCGAAATTCCATAGAAGAAAATAGTCTAAGAATGGCCTAAATTAGTGGGTAATGAAGGTAGAAAAAAAAAACCACCATTTATTGAAATACCGAAAACCCGTAAGTTACGTGATAACAATTCTTTCAATATTTACCAAAATAAATGGGGCTTTATTTTTCCCTTATATCTCTTCTATTATTATATCCCAATGGATTTTAATGGTATAGGAATACATAAAATATATTACCTAATATCCCTGTAACGGTGGAATGTATGGCGGGCTTTTAAAATCACACGTAGACATGATTTTAATGAAGAGAAGACAAGCCAGTGACAGTCCTCCGTCAGCCATCTTGGATATATACAGTGCTGCCAATGCCAGGTCTGAACTTCTGCTGATTTCTGGTCAGTATTTCCCATTTTACCTCAACTTCCCATTTTACCTCAACTTTAACATCAGAATTATCTTTTTACCTCCACTTCAACATCAGAATTTCTCTCTTTACTTCAATTTTAAATCATAATTTTCTATTTGCCTCAACACCAGCATCATAATTTTCATTTTTAACTCATCTTCAACATCAGAATTTCGCTCTTTACTTCAATTTCAACATCAGAATTTCCTTTGTTACCTCAAATTCAATATCAGGATTTCCCTTTTTACCTCAAATTCGATAACGGATTTCCCTTTTTCCTTCGATTATTCTCTGTTTACTCCTGAATATAATTATTTACCATTTTCTAGATATTTCATCTGGTAGAAATTTCCTCATTTACTCTTGCACAACCTTTATATTATTTCCCATTGGTACCTCTAGTTTTCCATGTTCAGGTAAAATTCTCCATACTTGACAACACTGCTCTGAATTTACGATGCTGTTTTTGTTTTATTTGTGGTTTTTCCAACGGCACATCATAGTTTTAATTTTGCTATTTTTACTTCTATTTCTTCTTTCTTTTTCTTTGAGACATAAAACAAGAACAACTAAAAATATATATAGAAAGAAGGGAGGAACAGCAAACACGAAGTAAATGGAAGGAAAGGAGGGACAGGGAGAAGGTGATAATAGATGGGTGAGACAGAAAGCAAGAAGGAAATAAAAGGATAACAGGGACAGCAAAAAAAAAATAAAAAAACACACACACAACGAAATAAATAAATAGCAAACACGAACGAAAGGAACAGAAGGAAAATGGAATGAAAGGAAGGCCATATGAAATAAATATTGTCTGTTACCCTTAGCAACAAACCAACCAGATGTAAACACACACACACACACATATAACTGACCTTGAATTTGTTGGTGTGTTCTCGTGGTGATATATATTCTATTATTATTGAACCGAGTCACTGTCCATGGCCACGACCTTGTTAATGTGTGTGTGTGTGTGTGTGTGTGTAGTAAGGTCATGGTGTAAAGTTTTCATGTATGTATGTGTGTGTGTGTGAATAATAATAACAAAGCCCTGACACTTTAGGCCTACTTACCATAAAGATACATGTGTGTGTATGTATGTATGGAAGGAGATAATTATGTGTATTTGCATAATGTATGGTTGGGACAAAAGACTTAGAAAACCCATAGAAGCTGTTAATATCAATAATTATCCATCCACTAACCATGAAGGTCCCATAACAGAAATGGCTTTGTAAATTTATCTAAAGTTGCTGAAGATTTGGTTATTTTTATACGGTATATATATATATTTATTGATTTAATTATATATTTCGTTAGTTATTTGTACTGGCAAAATGGTAAGGGGGAAAGTTAAAACACAATCATACTTTAATATATTTATTTAACATCAATATCACAGTAAATTAGTGCCAGTGTGTGTGTGTGTGTGTGTGTGTGCCGAAAGAGAAGTGAATTTTGAGAGAGAGAGAGAGAGAGAGAGAGAGAGAGAGAGAGAGAGAGAGAGAGAGAGAGAGAGAGAGAGAGAGGGAGAGAGAGAGAGAGAGAGAGAGAGAGAGAGAGAGAGAGAGAGAGAGAGAGAGAGAGAGAGAGAGAGAGAGAGAGAGAGAGAGAGAGAGAGAGAGAGAGAGAGAAAGATAGAGAGAAAGAAAGAGAGAGAGAGAGAACCAGTGTGTGTGTGTGTGTAAGTAGATTGTGTATGTAGGTATGAAGATTGTGTAAGTAAGTGTGAAGTAACACATACACACACAGAATATATTAATACAATTCCACAACACGAGTGAAAAATACTGAACATCAATTTTTTAAAGGGTGAGATTATCTTGTTGGTGAATTGAAAGGTGTGTATTGATTCCTCCAAAGAAACAGACTCCCCATTATAGTACCATTGAAGGAGTGTCTGTATGTGTGTTTCCTGGCATAGTTTGGAGGAATCAGAAACCTTCCTAAGTTCCTATTCACCAATAAAATAATTTATCTCCCCTCGACACATGCACAACACGAGTGAAAGGTACTGAAATTTTTTATATACGATACAATAACAAACACCACGAGTGAAAAACTATTAAATATTATGAATAAATTAATATATGATGATAAAACAACATTGATTGCAAATATAGCAGAACAAAATATATTGGTGGCCTGTATATTGTTGTTGTTGTTTGGGTTAAATTAAGGTGAGAATCTGTTATTGTTTAACTGGAGGCTTCTGATTCCTCCTGACTATGCCACCAAACAAGCTCCTTCCATATAGGTTGTGTTTGGTGGCAATATTTGAAGGACTCATTTACCTCCAATTTTCTGACTACATCACAGCTTGGGTTTCTTGATGAAGTTGAGAATCCTTGTATTAATTAATCACTGCTGGTGTGGGCTGTGGTTTTAGGCACCTTCACCTCTTCACTGTAAAAACATACATACATACATACATTACGAGAAGAACTAGATGCAAAGAGAGAGAGAGAGAGAGAGAGAGAGAGAGAGAGAGAGAGAGAGAATGTCATTTTATCCAGTCAGAAGCACATACACACACATACATGCATATACGATATACACACACACACATGCATATACCATACATACTTAGATATAATTTTGCACATCTATATATAGATTATTATAGTGTAGAGTTGTATGTATGTTTGTAAATAATATCCTCAACACTGGAATTTAATTAATATCCTCCCTCCTCTCATCCCCGCTGATAAAAAAGTAAACAAAACACACACACACACACATACTGTACACACAAACACAAAGAAATTAATAAACAAACACTGCATTGTCCCACGTTGAAAAATAGGTAAACAACACACACACACACATATAAATAGATAAATAAATATTGCATATTATGGTGCCCATGAGCAGCCCTCTGCGGGACCTCTTAACTTGAACTTGAACTTGAACACACACTCACACACACAAACAAACATATAAATAAATACACAAATACTACATTGTCCCCCCGTTGAAAAAAAAATGTAAACAAAACAAAAAAACACTCACATTTCATCGTCGTCGTCCTCATATTCATCCTCATCATCATCATCAGTGTCACCTCCCTTCTTACCACCACCACCACCACAACACCCACCACCACCACCACCACCACCATCTTCACTATCACCACCACCACAGCAGCGAGTCTTTTTACCACAACAGTTACCATCGTGTCGGCAGTACCAAATGAGGAGGCCGAGGACAAAGATGAGAAGGAAGAGGAGGGCCCATAATTTTGCCTGTGGAGAGAGGGAGGGGGGGGGGAGAGGGAATTAGAGATATATATTATTTTTTTATTGATGGAGGTCCTATAGTAGCTACCTGCAGTAAAATTATAAGAACATTGTACTTATTCTGTGTGTTTGTGTGTGTGTGTGTGTGTGTACTATTATTATTATTATTATTATTATATTTATACACCTGATCCCCTGCTGCTGCCTCCGTGAGTGTGTGTGTGTGTGTGGGGGGTGTTTGTGTGGCTGTGTGTGTGTGTATTATTATTATTATTATTATTATTTACACCCACCTGTTCTCCTGCTGCCTCTGTGAGTGTGTGTGTGTGTGTGTGTGTGTGTATGTATGTGTATGTGTGTGTGTGTGTGTGTGTGTGTGTGTGTGTGTATTATTATTATTATTATTCTTTACACCCACCTGATCCCCTGCTACCTCCGTGAGTGTGTGTGTGTGTGTGTGTGTGTATTATTATTATTATTCTTTACACCCACCTGGTCTCCTGCTGCCTCTGTTGTTGGTTTAACACTACAACATGATGGTAGTCCCTGCTCCTTACAACACTTCTCACCATCATTACATTTGTAGTAGTTGTTAGGGTCAGTAGGGTCACCTTGGGAGTCCACTACACACTCATGTTTACCTTTTATACCAACACACAAACCTGCAAGAAATTATAGGATTGATAATATTAGTAATACTGTAGTAATAATAATAATAATATTAGTAATTATAATATTAGTAATTATAATATTAGTAATTATAATATTAATAATTATAATATCAATAATAACAATGATAATACTAGTGATTATATAATATTAATAATAATAATAATAATAATAATAATAATAATAATAATAATAATAATAGTAATTATAATATTACTACTACTAATAATAATAATAATAATATTCTTAATAATATAAATATCAACAAAACAATAATAATAATAATAATAATAATAATAACATATAGTAAAAAATAAAATAAAATAAAAATAATGATACTATCAAAAAAAATACTACTACTAACAATACTATGAACTCACCTATCCATAGTGATAGTGATAGTGTGATGAATAGTAGTGTAGTTGTCATAGTTATCACACACTTATACTACTACTACTACTATATTACTACTACACACACACTTATAACACACTTAAGTATTTTAGGACACTTATACTTCACTTTAACACATTTATACTACACTTTAACACACTTATAATACACTTTAGCTCAGTTTAACACACTCGTACCGCACTTTAACACACTTATAATACACTTTAGCTCAGTTTAACACACTTGTAGCACACTTTAACACACTTGTAATACACTTTAGCTCAGTTTAACACACTTTAACACACTTGTAATACACTTTAGCACACTTTAACACACTTTTAGCACACTTTAACACACTTGTAGCACACTTTAACACACTTGTAATACACTTTAGCTCAGTTTAACACACTTGTAGCACACTTTAACACACTCGTAACACAATCTAACACACTCGTAGCACACTTTAACACACTTTAGCACACTTGTAATACACTTTAGCTCAGTTTAACACACTTTTAGCACACTTTAATACACCTGTAGCACACTATACTGATGTTGTCCTGTGTCGACACCACCTCTAGTGTGTCTGTGTGTTTTCCACCTTGACGTGTGTGTGTGTGTGTGTGTGTGTAGGGGAGGGGGGGAGGGGGGGGAGAGTTGTTTACCTGGGTGCCATGGCGTCTCCCAGGTGCCAGTACACACACACACACACACACACACACACACACATTAGTAGGAGAGGGAAGGAAAGGGAACACACACACACACACACACACACACACAATCAATAAAATACAGGGTACACACACACACACACATTACTCACACATCAGTGATAGAGGGAAGGTACACACACACACACACACACACACACACACACAGTAATACATTATCATCATTATTATTACTATATTTTTTTCAGTTATTATATTATTATTATTGCTATTATTATTATTATTATTATTATTATTACTATTACTATTATTATTATTATTATTATTATTATTATTTGTAGGATTGTTTTATTACTATGAATATTTCTATTATTGTTTTCATAATAATAATAATAATAATAATAATAATAATAATAATAAAAAGAAGAAATAGCATGACATTCCAACTTGTATTGTAATGTGTGTGTGTGTGTGTGTGTGTGTGTGTAACCTTCTAAAAATAGTGTAACACGCACCTATATATTTCACACACACCCTTCTTCCCTCCTTCCCTCACATTCCTTCCTACTTTTTTTCCTTCCCTCCTCCTCCTCCTCCTCCCGTATGATAAGGTTTGTGTGTGTGTTTGTTTGTGTGTGTTTTTTTGTGTATGTGTTTGTGTTTTTGTGTGTGTACTACTTATAACTATTACTACTACTACTATTTCTATTTCTATTGCTACCACCACTACTACGATACTACTACTAAGAGAGAGAGAGAGAGAGAGAGAGAGAGAGAGAGAGAGAGAGAGAGAGAGAGAGAGAGAGAGAGAGAGAAGCATATTTGATATAAAGATGATAGAATTTTGCCTGAAAGACCTTGTAGCACACACACACACACACACACACACACACACACACACACACACACAATCAATCAATCAGTCACACACACACAAGGACAATTTTTTTTCAAACACACACACACACACACACATACACACTTTCTTTCTTTCTTTCTTTCTTTCTTTCTCAAGGAAATAAAAAGTGAACATTTATTTTATTCGGGGATTTTATTGACAGTAAATTATAACATTGTTGTTGTTGCTGTTGTTGTTGTTGTTGTTGCTGTTGTTGTTATGCTTTTTCTACAGTGTCATAACTTTCAGAAAATATGCAAGGAATGAAGGAAGGAAGAGGGGAAAGAAGGATGGGAGGGAAAGAAGGAAGAAAGGAAGGAAGGAGATAGAAGAAAGAAAGGAAGGAGGAGGGATAAGAAAGAAAGGAAGGAAGGAAGGAAGGAAGAAAGGATAGGAAGGAAGAAAGGATAGGAAGGAAGAAAGGATAGGAAGGAAGAAAGGATAGGAAAGAAGGAAGGAAGGAAGAAAGGATAGGAAGGAAGAAAGGATAGGAAGGAAGAAAGGATAGGAAGGAAGGAAGGAAAGGAAGGAAGAAAGAATAGGAAGGAAGGAAGGAAAGGAAAGAAGAAAGAATAGAAATACCGAAGAAAAGATTTTGAAGGATACACGGCACTCCAATGTACCAAAAAAAAAAAAAAAAAAAAAATGACCACCTTAATCCCTGGCACTGTAGGAAGGCTGGTCTTTGGTAGGGAGAGGCGGCATCATCACCTCCTCACTGCAAAATGTAAACAAACGATTATGACTGTGTTTATCATGTCACCAACGGGGCCCCCCACCATTCAGGAAAATAGTCTATTTATGTTGGTTGGGGAAAATAATATATACTCTACTACTACTACTACTACTACTAATTTTACGATCACTTCTACTACTACTACCACTACTACTACTACTACTACTACTACTACGACCACTTCTACTCTCTCTCTCTCTCTCTCTCATACAATACTTACATCTCTACCTCCTCTCCTTCCTCTTCCTCCTCCTCCTCCTCCTCCTCTTCCTCCTCCTTCTGTTTGCCACAAGCGTCACAGCAACAACAACATGACCTATAGCAGGAACCATCGTGTCTACAGAACCACATCAACACACTCACTATTGCCAGAACACCCAAAATCACACTCCATGTTATTACCTGTTAAATAGAAAGTGAATAGAGATTTAGTAAAACACATATATTTATAGATTATACACACACACACAAGCTGAGAAGGTTACATACATACATACACCCAATAGAAAGTGAACACAGATTTAGTAAAACACACACATATATATATATATACAATAAGTACCGTATGTAATTTATGTACACACACACATGCTGAGGTTACTGATTTACATACATACATACATAATAGAGTATACACAGAAATACACACTCACACACATACTGAGGTTATATAATAACTTACATACATGCATTCACACACACACACACAAGTTATGCATACATACATATATACTGGGATTCACACGCAGTGTATATATGTGTGTGTGTGTGTGTGTGTTCTGACAAAGACCTTGACTCGTGCGTGAAACCAACATAGAAATGGTATATATATTTCAAGATGTGAACACGCACCTCAGTGAGAAGTACACACACACACACATACACACACACACACACACACACACACACACACACACATACACACACACACACACACACACACACTATAATAGCAAAAATTACATACGTATACAGTACATACATATATTCGCACATACACACATACACATATACACACACACGTGCCCAAGTTAACACACAAACACACACACAGCTATCCTTGTTGGTGACCCTGAGTGTGTGTATGTGTGTATGAATCGACCCTTCACCTTCATGTATTACTTGCATGTGTGTGTGTGTGTGTGTGTGTGTGTGTGTGTAACTTGTACCATTTATGTGTGTGTGTGTATAACTCTGTCTATATATGTGTGTTTGTGTGTGTGTGTGTGTATGAACCATATATATGTCTGTGTGTGTGTATGTAACTTTTACCATATGTGTGTGTGTATGTGTGTATGACATGACTCGTGACGCATAAAATACACACACATTTCCTTAACTCATAACAACTCATACGTGACCATAACTCGTGTGTAATAACTGGTGAATAAATGAATGATAACTGATGAATGAATGATAATAACTAATGAATAAATAACAATAACTAATGAATGAATGATGATAACTAATGAATAAATAACAATAACTAATGAATGAATGACAATAACTAATGAATAAATGACAACTAATGAATGAATGAAAAATACCTAATGAAAGAAATATGATAAAGGGTACATGAATGAATAAAAACTTGCTTTCCACCACCTACTTGTCCCATTGCAGCATCTCCAGCCACCTTCTGTAAACAACATGTAGGTTTTCCTTGCTCCTGACAGCAGATTTGGGGTGAGATGCAAGTGTATATGTTGTTGGGATCACTGGAGTCTCCTTGTAGATCAGCCAGACACTCCACGTCCCCTGTATGTCCTCCTATACACACACACACCACACATGCTGAGAGAGAGAGTTGAGAGAGAGAGAGAATGTGGTTAAGAGGGTGTGGGAATAAGGGGACAGTCTTGGGGTGGGGTGGGGGGTGCAGGAGTAGAGGGACAGGCTTAGCAAGGTGCAGGAATAGGTTACAGGCTTTCTACCCACCCCAAGCCTGTCCCCCTATTCCCACACACCCCAAGCCTGTCCCCCACTCCCGCACCCCCTTAAATGCTGGGAGAAGTTGGGGGATGGGAAGGGAGGAAAGGGTAGAGAGGGATAGAGGAGGAGATGAGGAAAGAAAAGGAAGAGAGAGAGAGAGAGAGAGAGAGAGAGAGAGAGAGAGAGAGAGAGAGAGAGAGAGAGACTGACTTACCTAATAATATAAAGAGGTGTGAGATAACTAAGGTGTGTTGGTGTTGGTGGGTTGACATTTTCTTGAAGAGCACCTGTAACACATTGATAATATTAATTACACACACACACACACACACTCACACAAACACACACATATAGCAGCAAAAGAGAACACACATACACATACACACACCCACAGTTGCAAAAGAGAACACACATACATATACACATACAGTAGAAAAAGAGTACACATACACACACACACACACAGTAGCAAAAGAGAACACACACACACTCATACACACACACAGTACCAAGAGAAAAAAACACACACACACGTACAATAGCAAAATATCACACACACACATATACACACATTAGCAAAATCACACACACACACACACACACACACACACACTCACTTAGCTTCCACTTTGTCAACTGCACCGGTATTGTATCTTAACATGTATGTGTGTGTGTGTGTGTGTGTGTGTGTGTGAGTTGTTTATGTAGGTGTCATGGCGTCTCCCAGGCACCAGTACACACACACACACACACACGCTTGCAAGAATGACACACACACACACACACACACACACACACACACACACACACACACACACCATCCACCTACTCTTTTATTATTATTATTATTATTATTATTATTATTATTATTATTATTATTATATCTCTGCATTGAGAGAGAGAGAGAGAGAGAGAGAGAGAGAGAGAGAGAGAGAGAGAGTGGAGGGGGATGAGGGAGGGAAGGAAGAGAGAGAGGAGGGGATGAGGGAGGGGAGGAAGAGAGAGAGGGAGGGGAGAGAGGAGAGGGAAGAGAAAGAGAGTATACGGTATATAGCATTCATAGTGAGTGTCTGTTTCTTGGCATAGTTTGGAGGAATCAGCAGCTGTAGCCTTTAATTCTCACTGTTGGTGTATTGTACTGTTTGTAATGATTGTGTGTACAGATGTGTGTGTGTGTGTGTACAGTAATCTTATTTGTACTCTTGTTGTTCTGCTATGTTTTCAAGATGTGTGTGTGTGTGTGTGTACTCTTGTTCTGCTATATTTTCAAGATGTGTGTGTGTATGTGTGTAGTAATTTGATTCTTATGGGTTCTATCTACTTGTACGTATAACTAGTTGCATGCCTCTTGATTCACGCTACGACGCAATTAATTTAAAAAAATAATAATAATAATAATAATAATAAAAACCTCTTGTTATTATAGGTGTGTATTGTAATTAAGGTTTGTAGTGAATGTGTGTAAAGTGAATTATATTGTTATTTACACACACAGAAACTCAGTGGTGTATAATGACACACATACACACATATACATAATAACAATGTATAAGAGAGAGAGAGAGAGAGAATGTTGCTAGAAACCACCCGCTCTACACACACACACAACAACATACAACATAGTCTATTATCCTTGCTTCCTACCCTGTTGTGTGTGTGTGTGTTATTATTACATAGAAATAACAACAGCAATAATAACAGTAACAATAATAATACGTACAACAATAATAACAACAACAATAATAATAACAATAACAATAATAATAATAACAATAATAATACGTACATCAATAATAACAATAACAATAATAACAATAATAATAATAATACGTTGAGTGTGTGTGCATGAGTCACGATGGCGAGAGCATATGGTTGCCAATTTAGCAAAAATGTAAGACGGACGTTAAACCGAATATGATGATGATGATAGATATAGATATAAATAGATATAGATAGATAGATAGATAGATATAGATAGATAGATAGATAGAACCCCGGACAACGTCGGGTATCGCTGCTAGTTTAATAAAAATTTACTGGTGTGTCTTCATTATTATTAGTGATCAAGTCAGGTTCAGAAAACGCTACATGGTTGGGAAGAATCAAAACGAACTAAAAGATAAGTGTGTTTGGTTGAGGAAGGATCATAACAAACTTAATTAATTATTTATTAATTTTTTTATTTGATTTATTAATATATATATATATTAATATATATTGAGTTTACACACACATGCAAAATACTTGGCATAATATACAACACATCCATGACATTCAAATAACATATCATGGCCAGCAAAAACAAATATGCAAACAATTACTATATTCGATTAATGATGGATTATGCAAGTCCTGCCTCAGCTTCAAACCTCACCGAGACTATCAACAAATACCCTTCACACCCATACAGACTGCACAGCTACCACACCTACAGACCACCAACCTTACTGAGACTCATCTCCAACACCCTTCACACCCATACAGAATAGAGCCCTAAAGATAATCACAGGCTGCACACCATAAAACCAAAATCAAGGATCATCTTGAGATGAGAGGCACACAAACACTTTAGTCCATGAGCAGCACACAAACACTTTTTATAAGTCAATGAAGGCAAATATAGGATAATTTCAGTGTCTGTATAAGGCGAAGAAAATAAGAAATCTAAAGGGGTTGGCAACACTGATGGGGGTGTGGCCTCTTCAGTGTTGCCAGGTGCAGGAAAATTTCTGTTTTAGGGAATTTTGAAGTTTACACAGGAAAATGATTCAAAGATTATTCAATAGTAACCAGGGAATATCTCAATATCTACTATAGATGAAATACCAAAAGGTCCATCAATAATGTTCAAGAGTAAACAGGGAATTATTGAGGTAAAAAGGAAAAATTGTAAAGGTGAAGTTAGATCTGACCTGGCAACACTGACTTCACAACAACAACAACTACTACTCTGCTAGACTGCTGGCTGGGCTTCATATCAGTTTAATTAATAGCTTATAATAATAACCATAATAACAGCACAAGGTGAGAGAGAGTGTGTCAGTGTACGTGTGTGTGTGTCTGTGTGTGTGTGAGTGTGTGTGAGTGTGTCAGTCAGTGTGTGTGTAGAGGTATATATTGAGTGTATTAACTTTATTGCTAACTTAGATAAGATTTAGATTTTGTCCCAGTCATTTCCTGATTGTACTTTATCACGATTATTTCACGGTAGTTTGCCCTGGGTGTGTGTGTGTGTGTGTGTATTTATGTATGTATTTATGTACAGTCGTGGTCAAAAATAATCATCCATATAGAGGTAACTCACGTAAATTTTTGACAGCTTCCCTCTGTTCCTTAGCTGATAAACTTTCCAATAAATAGATTAAATACCATTTTTTAATTTAATACAAGCAGCTACACACTACTTTAAACAATAACAACATATATGAACGTGAAAAAATTAGACAGTAAATTGTTTGAGATACCCATATGTGGATGATTATTATTGACCACGACTGTATGTATGTATAGAAAACCGCACTGAATATTACGTATAAATATTAGTGATAAATATATAATCAATATAAGCCAGAGAAAATATTTAATCTGGAGCAAATGATTTCCCCCCAAAAAAACTTCCAAGCAACACCAAGCCACCACCATTATCATTATTATTATTCATCTGGTCTTTTGTGTTATTATTATTATTATTATTATTATTATTCATCTGGTCTATTGTGTTTGTTTCCTAGTATACTTTTAGAGAGTGATTGATGTGTGTGTGTGTGTGTTTATGTGTTAGAGACAGGTATGGTTCGTGTACAAGACTATAAAAAAAATAGGTTAGGTTTAGCTAGTGCACTGATGCCACGTTTACTCCACGCTGGTGTCAGACTGTGTGTGTGTGTGACTTGGGTTGGTGGTGATGTGTGTTGGGTGGAGTATGTGTGTTGGGTTGCTGATGATGATGTGTGTGTGTGTGTTGGGTAGCCGAAGTGTGTGTGTGTAGGGTAGCCGAAGTGTGTGTGTGTGTGTATGTTAGGTAGCCGAAGTGTGTGTGTTGAGTGTCGTGTGTGGGACAGTGGAAGAAAGAAAGAGAGAGAGAATGTGTGTGCGTGTGTGTGTGTATTTCTGTGTGACCTTGCCTAATGAAATAACTTCTCCGCTCCCGCTATTGTAACTCCCATCTGTCTAAGAGAGAGAGAGAGAGAGAGAGAGAGAGAATGTGTTTGAGTAAGAAAGCGAGAGAGTACCAGCATACAGGTAATCTCTCTCTCTCTCTCTCTCTCTCTCTCTCTCTCTCTCTCTCTCATTTCCGTTTCTTACCCAATGAATGGACGTGCTGTTTGTCAGGTTTCGTGTGTGTGTGTGTGTGTGTGACTTATTGTTGACCAAAGGCGTGGTTTAGTGAGACCTTCCCACGATATAACACACACACACACACACACAGACAGAAGGATATGATACCTATTCGTAAACCGATATGCTATTACACACACACACACACACATACACACTAGACTTTTGGTGAAATGTTGCTGCTATTTTTATTATTATTATCATTAATACACACACACATACATACACACGTGGCCTAACTAGAAGCGTACACGTGTAAGTTTTTGTGTGTATGTAACCTTGAATGGAAGGATGCATGTACAAACTCAGTGATACCAACACCTTGTATACGCCTTACCCTCTGTGTGTGTGTGTGTGTGTACAGAATAGCATATCAGCTTACGAATTCAGTAGGTATCATCCTTGTGTGTGTATGTGTGTGTGTAGAATCGAATATCAGGTTATGAATAGGTGTGTGTGTGTGTGTGTGTGATAAGAGGATTACCTTTTTTATTCTCCTTGTCTTTTATTCTTCTCTCACTCATCCCTACACACGCACACACACACACACCCTGTCCTTCCCTACACACACACACACTCACACAGCCTGTCCTTCCTTACAAACACACACACACCCTGTCCTTCCTGACAAACACACTCACACACACCCTGTCCTTCCTTACAAACGCACACAAATACACACATGCATAGTTAACATAATTATCATCATTTTTATACCGTATTATTATTTTTTAGACTTGGTAATAATGGCAGAGGGTAACGCAGCATCTTCATCACCTCCAAACCACAACAACAACAACGACGACGATGAAGATGAGGAGACAAGGTTTAGGTTCGTGGCTCATGGAGTACTGACTGAATTGAGTCCATTACAGAAGTGGTTAAACAAGTATCAACCCTCTACTACTTACAGCAGGTGTGTGTGTGTGTTTACAGGTGTGTGTGTCTCTCTGTATGTGTGTGTTTACAGGTCTGTCTGTTTCTCTCTCTCTCTCTGTTTATGAATAAGTGTGTTGTGTATGTGTGTGTGACTGTTTGTGTCGCTGTGTGTGTGTGTTTTACCAACCTTCTGTTTTTCATTACTATACACTAATGTGCTTGTGTTAAATGAATATAATATATAGTTGTATGTTAAATTTAATCACATTATTTCGATGGGGGCTTACAATAGACCCTTAAATACAGTATAACAATAAAAACAACAACAACAACAACACATGTTTTGATTTGTTTACAGAGTATCCGGGTCGGGGTGGATTTGGGTTTTCCGGACACATACAAAATTACGACCAAAACCCCAATTTCTGATGCCTC
>JAWZYT010000326.1:157500-240000 GCA_034508575.1 Petrolisthes manimaculis
AGCATTAACTAATCCAACCTAACCTAATCTAACCTGATCTAATTTAACCTAGCATTAACCAACCTAATTCATCCTTAACCAACCTATTCTAGCCTAACTTAACTCAGCATTAACTAATCTAACCTAACCTGATCTAATTTAACCTAGCATTAACCAACCTAATTCATCCTTAACCAACCTATTCTAGCCTAACTTAACTCAGCATTAACTAATCTAACCTAGCTAAACCCAGCATCAACCAACCAAAACTAACCTAAGCTAGTATTTACCAAGCTAATCAGTACACAAACATTGAATTGATACTCACTCATATGAAGAATAGAGGGCTTGTGGGCAGGCTAGGTATGTGTATGTGTGTGTGTGTGTGTGTGTACTTGCAAACTCACGAATGCAGAGTTATTATTGTATTTCTTCTCTTCTTCCGTTTATTCCTAGTCACTTGTCTTGTTTCAAAATACACCGATTCCCTTTCTTTGTAATAATTATTATACCCAGTAAACTGCACTGTGTGTGTGTATATATACGTTATGATTACATACATTTCAGTGTTCGCAAGTTACAGATAAATACACACACACACACACGTTTGATGTATATACAGATATTCCAGTGTTTGACTGACAAACAACACGGTTTTCGACCCAAACGCTCGTGTGAGACACAGCTGCTGGTGACTACACATGACATCTTGCAGTCCCTCAATGACACAAAAACTAGACAAGTTGACGCCATAGTATTAGACTTTGCCAAAGCCTTCGACAAAGTCCCTCACCAAAGACTACTGCACAAGTTAGAATTCTATGGCATACAGGGACAACTCCTTCACTGGATTAGAACATTCTTGACTACCAGAAAGCAACGCGTAGTTCTTGACGGTAGTCAGTCTCCACCTGTTCCTGTGATCTCTGGGGTACCCCAGGGCACTGTCCTGGGCCCCCTTCTCTTCCTTTCATACATTAATGACCTCCCACTTTCACTTTCCTCTACCACTAGACTCTTTGCAGACGATAGCTTAGTTTACAGACCAATTAAAGATAGGAATGACTGCCTTCGACTACAGGACGACCTAACTGCACTTGAAGACTGGGAAGTCAAGTGGCAGATGACATTTAGACCAGACAAATGCCATCACATCCGTTTTACCCGTGCTCATAATCCCATTCCATATACATATCAGCTACACAACACTAACCTCAACACAGTCCCTTCCCACAAATACTTGGGCGTCCACATCTCATCGGACATGAGGTGGAACACACACATAGGTAGCATCAGGGCCAAAGCCAGTAGAGTCCTGGGGTTCTTGCGCAGGAACCTCAGCAGGTGTAACACAGACATTAAAATCATTGCTTATAACACTTTCGTTCGACCACACCTAGAGTATTGTGACACCGTCTGGGACCCACACACTTACAATAATATAAATAAATTAGAGTCCATACAAAACAAAACTGCAAGATGGGCCAGACGTGATTACAGACACACTACATCAGTCACTTTGCTTAAACAAGACACAAAACTAGACCCATTGGCAACAAGAAGACAAATACACAGACAACAGATGATATACAAAATCACAAACAAGTTAGTTGACATAGACAAAGACACATACCTACACCCTACAAGTATACGATCCACTAGAGGCAGCCACAACTTAAAATACCATACATACCAGACAAGCACTGATATATTTAGACACTCATTCTTTCCCCGCAGCATCCAAGAGTGGAATCATCTCCCATCTCATATAGTTAATAACCCTGGACACTCTTGACACTTTTAGAAATAGGATCACCAATCATTACCTCCCCAATCCTAATCCTCAACCCACAGTCCTTGACCCAATCCACCCTCGTCCTAACCCCCTTCCTAATCCTACCCTGGATCCCTAAATCCCCCGCACAACCCCCGCATATTATGCTGCCCATGAGCAGCCCTCTGCAGGACCCAAAAACTTAAACTTAAACTTAAACTTAAACACACACACGTTTCACATACATACATACATTCTAGTGTCTATAAATTACACACACACGTTTCACATACATACATACATTCATTCTAGTGTTTATAAGTTACACACACACACACACACACGTTTCCTAGACTTGCCTAGAAATAGTTCCAATGCTTTCTTATAATTCTGTATGTTGGTATCTTAAGCTATACAGACCCTACAACACACATGTGGGCCGTATGCAAGAACATTCATGGTGTTGACGATGGTGTAGTACTGGTATGATGGCTCTGTTATTTGTTTACACCATCGTATGCACCATAAATGTTCTTGAATATGACCCACACACATTCATTGTCAATTTGTCACGTCACTTCAAATGTCAAAACACACGTGGGTTATTTGTTTACATGATGAGGGTTGAAATTTGTCTTTTCTACGGCACACTAGATAGTAATTTTTTATACTTATTATTATTATTAATTAGGAGTAGTAGGAGTTGTTTTTGTAGAAGTAGTAGTAGTAATAATAATAATAGTGTTAGTAGTAGTAGTAATTTATAGTGATTATTACTATTATCTTTCATTCATTCATTCATTCTTCATTATTGTTTGTCTAATGTTTCAGCAGTCTTCATTATGTTTACGGGGTCCTCTTATTTGTCATTATTTTTATTTACGGTTTGTCTATCTTTGATTTCAGTCACCCCGAGGCCCAACCCTTCCTGACCCCAACGACAAGCCTCCCACCTATGACCAAATAGTCAAATTGGACGGTCTACCTCCAGACTACTACACTGTACTGACCACTGAAAAGCCTCCCAGGTCAGTACTACACACACACACACACACACATGCTTGTACAAACTTATAATGCACACACACATACATGCATATATACTGTACTTGTACACACACACATATACTGTATATACTGTACCGTATATTATACTTGTACAAACTTATTACACACACACACACACGTTTGTACAAACTTATAATACATACACACATACACACACATACATGCATATATACTTATACACACACACATGCACACATAGATAGCCCACTTGCACACACACACACACGCAGTTCATGATGCCCTGATAATATACGAGCAATTTTACTGTATCCATCGTATAGTTTTTTGTTATTGCATTATACAGTATAGTTGTAGTGAAATATGTGTGTGTTATTAAATTATTTGTTGTTGTAGTTCCTCAGACTGTTGTTACATGTTTAGGTGTAAAGTTATTATGTTGTATATTTTTACAGGTATGAGGACGTGGGTGGAAGAGGAGGAGGTCTGGGTTGGGGAGCGTGTGCATCACCAATGGATCTGTACAGTCCGGACCTGGCCTGTATACACACAACACAGCCAACATTATTCCTACACCAACACCAACACACTGACAACACAACCACAACTACAAAAACCACAACACAGCCCTCAGTCACACATCAACACAACACCACCACAACACACCCAACACCCACACAACAACAACAACACATCACCACCACCACCACCACAACACACCCCTCAGTATTTTTCCAGGAGCCAGCAACATCGTGGAGTGAACTAGGGAACCATCAACACCATCATCAACATCAGGGGTATTCAGCAGCAGCACACAACCCAGCCTTTGCCAGTGATGACCCAACAGTTCTGCCTTTTGTATTGGAGATGAAGGACTCGGCAACATCTCAACCCTCACCCACGTCACCCGCTACTGATGCTACTACTACTACTGATGCTCTTTCCTCGCCCCCAGCCTTCCAGGAGACCACATAGGAGAGACGAGAGTAGTACCAGTATGATTACATTAAACACAAACTGGAGAAACATTGAATTCCCTCCATGTAAGGTCTCAGCTGTCAAAATTAATGTTAAGATACATTATACCAACGTTCTCCACTGCCTTCCCATCACCCTTCCAAGAGAACAATGACAGTATGATGAAATTTAACCTCAGCTGGATAAACAATGAATTCCCTCCATGTAAGGCTTTAAGTAGACGGTAATAAGGAAGGACAAGAAGTATGAATGAAACAGAAGGAAGGAAAGGAGAGACAACTGAAGAACTGCAAGGGGGTGACTGACTATACTGGTCCAAAGAGTGGGGGCCAAAAACCTTAGGGTAAAATTACTATGTTTTCCCTGTAACATTGTACCTCAAACATTCTTTCAATTAATTATGAACTAACCTATTGTGATACTATAATATTTAGCTTAACCTATGTAAGTATATTTTAGAGATCTTATTTTAGTGACTTAGGGTGTTATGCAAGAACGTTTTGGTGGTGTTTACGATGGTGTGGTAGTACCGGTACCACACCATCGTCAACACCACCAATTAATATTCTTGCATACAACAACCCTTACCATCATCGTGTAATACCAACAATGTTCTTCTTGTCTATAACTTTTACTTAGGCTGGTATTATTAAGGTGAGATTATCTTGTTGGTGAATTGGAAGGTCTGTGATTCCTACAAACTATGTCACCAAACAACAGATTCACTATTAGTCCAATTAAGGGTGTTTGTGTCCTGGTATAGTTTGGAAGAATCAGTAACCATCCAATTCACCAACAAGAGAATCTCACCTTAAGCTACTTCTTCAATTAAAAATTCTCTCTGTCTTTCAGTTGCCATTATATTGCAATGTGGATTGAACGATGAAGAGCCTTAATTCCTCTCCAAGTACATGTAGTACAGTAGTTTAGAAATACCACATTAACTCTTACTTGGGTAATACATACAATACATATAAAGATACATACATGTAGTTAGTTGTTTGGAACTTATAATATGCATCAATGGAGTACTGTATAATATTTATACTTGTGACGCTAATGTGTACACACAATTTGTGTGATATTATTATTATTATTATTATTCAACTAATTGTCTTTCTATAGGTTAACTAGTCTTTTGTTCTAATTTAATGTTCCTCTGGGAGGGACTTTTCTCTTCTTAAGGGGAGTGTACACTGTTGGTAAATCTGGAGCAAAACATTCTTTCAAACTATGCCAGGCAACAGGCCACCATTATTTTTGTTAATCTGGTCGTGTTTCCTGGTATACTTTGGAGGAATCAAGGCACTCCAATGTACCAAAAGTGTATTTTTAATTAGTCCGGTAGTCTGTCTTCACATGAGCGTTTTCTGCCGTGACGGTTGTAGTGAATAATGTGTCAATAATTTGATGACTGTAACACTTTTGTATTAAAAGTTGAATGTAAGTGATTCTCAGCTGCTGGCCAGATGTTATTACTGTATAAGTTAAGTTGTAACTTCACTGGCAATCCATAATCCCTAACCAACCTCAGTGTTAAGTCTTGAGACCTGAAGCAGCAGGTAGTTTCTGGACGACAGCCCACTCAAACAATCATGAGGACACACACACACACACACACACATTTAAATTTATACTGTAATGGTACACACACACACACACACACACGCACATACATTTCAAACAGTTGGAGGCTTTGGGTGGGCCGTCATCCAGAAACTACCTGCTTCAGATCTTGCTTGAAATTTGACACCACCACCATAAGATGATTTCAATTATACACACATACACACACACACACATACACACACACACACACACACACACACACACACACACATACACACACACACACACACACACACACACACATACACACACACACACACACACACCATCGCCAACACCCTCAGATATTCTTACATAAGGTCTATTGTCCAGTTCTCGTGTACTTAAGGGGGTAATTCACTTTTGTTACATTGTAGTGTCTTGATTCCTCCAAAGTATGCCAGGAAACACGACCAGATGAACAAACAAACAAACATACTGTAATGGTGTTTGTTTTGTTGCTTGGAATAGTTTGGAGGAATCATTTGCTCCAGATTTACCTACACTGTACTTCTCCCTTAATTAATGTGATATTGCCTATTTTTATAACTTCTTTATATACACTTAATAAAAAAAATACCAAACTATTACATACTATTTTTTTTCCTACCTTTTATTTCCTTTTTCTGTACAGTAATATGTACTTTTGACCACAGGAATTGGTACACACACACACACACACTGTTGTATTCAAGGATTTACAAACTTGTATAGAAAATGTCAGACTATGTAACTGTAATACAACCACACACAACAATATTATTATTATTATTTGGTTTGTTGTTTTGTAATATCAGACTAGGTAACTGTAATACATTATTATTATTATTTTTTTTTATATAATCACTAAGTCACTTGGTAGACCATTCACTGCAGTACTACCACAATAATAAATTACCTTTCTTTTCGTAATAAATAATCTCTCTTTATATAATAGCCTGTGTGAAAATTCCTGTGGCCAAATTGTACTACTGTATGTAAAATATTATACTAGAATAATATTTATCCACACACACACACACACATTCAAAGCAGCGGATACAAGAATAAATAAATTAATAATCATATGTTAATTTATTTCGTTACATACATACATACGTGTAGGTGTATTTTTGTATGTCGCCAAAAAATACACCTAATTTGCTCTTGTGTGTCTCTTCGTATATCTGATTCTACCAATAAATTCATTCATGGTGGGTGGTATTATTTATTTAAGGGGTAAATTAATTATAAGACTATTACTACTACTACTATTCCCTTAATAATAATAATGGTGGTCTGTTGTTATTTATTGTTGCTTGGAATAGATTGTTTGTTTGTTTGGAGGATTCAGTTGCTCCAGATTTACCCACACCAACAACACTGTACACACACTCTTAAATGAGAAGTTCTCTTTGTCACTCAACACCTATTATTACACACACACACACAACAAACGTGTGTGTGTGCATGTGTAGATTGTGTGTGTGCATGTGTAGACACGTGTGTGTAGACGCATGTGTGTGCGTGTGTAGATGTGTGTGTGTATGCGTGTGTCGAAATACAAACTGAGCATCAAAAGCTTTTCCCTCGAAGTAATAGTTACCAGTCTTTTCCCCTTAAAATAATACCACCCATAGTCAGTCAGTCTGTTTGTCTGTCTGTCAGTCTGTTAGTGTGTCTGTCTGATCAGTACCACAACACAACACAACACAACTACCACAACTGTAAATACAACCACTGTTTACTAACTGACTGACTGACTGACTGAGTGACTGTCATATGCAAGAATATTGATGTAGGTGTTAATAATGTGGTTACTGGTATGATGACTACACACACACACACACACACACACACAGAGCCACCATCATACCGGCACCACATCATTGTACATACCACCATCGATATTCTTGCATACAAACACTCGACCCATAATATTTCCGAACCAAGTTTATTTCTGATAATATTTCCGAGAGCACTATCTTTTTATTGTATCTGAGGGTCACACTGGAATGTACTATAAACACATTAAGAACCCACCATGATGTAGTCAGATAATTGAAGGTTATAGTGAGTCCTTCAAACATTACCATGAAACACACATACACACCTACAGTGGTTGTTGTTCTCTCGGGGCAGAATGGCCTCCTGCCCCACACACACCTACAGTAAAGGAGTTTGTTTGTTTCATGGCATAGTCAGGAGGAATCAGAAGCCACCAGGTCTCATACATAATCACAGGGTCCTTAATTAAGGCCATGTTCACACCAGGTGTTTTGGAATGTGTAGTTTGAAATACATATTTAACATTGTACGGTAAACACAAAGTATTCAATGATGTAATACACTCACTGCTTTCAAAATGTGGTAGTAATGACTGTGTGTGTATATTGATAATACACCTGTGTATATACTGTTATAACTATTGTATGTGTATATTGTTATAAATACAGTACTGTGTGTGTACTTTGATATTTTATGTGTACTGTATTTTACAAACATGTGGTTGTGTTTGGAATCTTAATACTCACATGTGTTTTGTAAAGCATTGTGTTTATGAGTCCACAGCTTCATTGACACATAAACATATATTGACTTGTTAAACACACACACACACTTACAAACACCTCATATGAACATGACCTTAGTAACAGTAACAATGATTAAGTCAATGTTACCTAAACACTCCTTCTCTATAATTACTACAGTACCTTGTGCAATATTAAATAAATTACATTAACAAAACAAAAACAAAACAACAAATCTAAGATTTGAAAAGAAAAGAAATAGGAAGAGAAAAATATGAACAAATAATCAATTAAATTAATTAAAATACTCGTAAGAAACAAAAAATAAAAAGAAAATAAGGTGAAGTATAGAAATGGTATATGAAAATATCAGAAAAAGAAATAATATAAGAAAACAAGAAAAACAACCACCATTTAAAAAAAATATACAGATATAATATATACAGTATTACATTATTACAAATTATTTTTATTTCTCTTCTCAAAAAAATTACAGAGAATAATTTACTGTACACTCACACCAAAAAAGTATTTGAAAGTTTGTGTGTATAAACAAAAGTGTGTATTTTTTTATATCATGGTAAATATTCAGGATACCAAAATAAATATATGTACAGTATATAATATTTCTAGTGACTGTAGTTTTAGTTATTATGAATCAGTTTATGCAAGTTAATCAGGGAGAATCTCTTGTTGATGAATTAGAAGGCTATTGAAGCCTCCAAACTATACCAGGAAACAAATGTATTCACTGGTACTAATAGGGGATTTGTTTCATGGCAGAGTTTGGAGGAATCAGTTGCACTCCATTTCACCCACAATAATTAATTTAAGGCATGAGAGTACAGTATAAATAATAATAATAATCCTACTTATAATAATTAATGTACAATTTATTTATTATTAATTAAACATAACCTTAAGTACGACATTAGTACTATACATTGCATTTTGTTAATAAGTACACCTACTACATTAAATATTAATAATAATAATAATATATTGCAAATTTGAAGAGAAATATTAAGAAAATATATGAATAAAATTATCTAAAATGTTTTGCACTGTTATTGTTGTTGTTGTGTGTGTGTGTATATAAACAAAGCAAGGGTTTATTGTATTAACAACAGTGCAAAACAACAATGCATTACTGTATGGCATTATTTAAAACAAATTGTATTACATATAAAAACAAAATTATTACTATTATAAACACAGTACTGTACTTCATCATATAAAACAAAAGTGTATTATTAAAAAAAAAAATTCCTTAAAAAAATATTTAAACCTTAAAAAAAAAAAATATATTGCATTGTTATTGTTAATTAAAAAGATGGACAGATGTAATACAGTATTATATTATCTCAAAATTGCAACATAACTGTATGAAATAATAATAATAATAATAATAATAAAAGATCATTCACCTTTGTTTAGAAAATATATATATGTATAAAACTTTGAGTGCATGTGAAGTGAGGACATCTATTCACTTATTTATTTATTTATTTATCTATTTATTTCTTTGCCATCAACAGATATACTACAGACAATCACACAAAGGTTAAGTTCACACAAGATATTATTGAATGTATAGTTTGAACTGTGTTTATTATTATATTGAAGTATTGTATAAATTGATATAAATACTGTGTGTGTACATTGTTATAACTACTCTGTGTGTACATTGATATTAATTTTTTTTATCTCTGTGTGTACATTGATATTAATTTTTTTTATCTCTGTGTGTACATTGATATTAATTTTTTTTATGTGTATTTTACAAACCTGTGGTTGTGTTGGAATCTTGATAACTTGTAAACGTTAATTCAGAAACACCTTATGTGAACAAAGCCTTAGTGTTATTATATTCAAGAACATTGGTGATGATGTTGGTGTTGACATATGTAGTGTGGTGGGTAGAGTAGAGTAGAGTAGAGTAGAGTAGTGTAGTGTAGAGTAGTGTAGTGTAGTGTGTAGTAGTGTAGTGTGTAGTAGTGTAGTGTAGTGTAGAGTAGTGTAGTGTAGTGTAGTGTAGAGTAGTGTAGTGTAGTGTGTAGAGTAGTGTAGTGTATTGTAGTGTGTAGAGTAGAGTAGTGTAGTGTGTAGAGTAGTATTGTGTAGAGTCAATGGTACATATAACACATCATCATCATTATATACAACACCAACACCAACACACATATTCATACATACAAATACAATACTAAGATCAACAGGACATAAGTGCAATGTTGTATTATTAGTAATGATGTGCAGATATACTAAAGTGTTTATTACAGGGTGGGTTTCATTGGACTCATTCACACAATTTGGAGTTTCATGGGACTTACTTGGTCGACCTGAGACATTTCACCCAACCAAACACATTCCCCGGGTTTAATAAAATGTTACAAAGAGTTGATCATTTCACCCAACCTACTCTGGAATCAAAATATGTCTACACCTTTTCACTTGATTACAAATATTGATAGCACTTGATAAACATTGAATTGTAGACCATAATGCACAATTAATTACAAGAAAATGTGTACATGATGATAAATATTTATGCGACATATTTATTTCAGTCATATGACGCTGAAATGATACATGTATTTGTTTACAAATCGCAGCATCGACTGGGATATGGCGGCCACATTGTCCCACATTAATCACACCTCCTTGACGACACACAGATAGTCAACACATACTGTACTGTACCAGTATTATTAATTTGATATGGCACAAGTTATGTGGTCCAGGGATATACAAATTGCACTTACAGAAAATATGAGGAGTGAGGCAGTGTTGTGGGACATGACACATCCTAATTAAACTTGTAAGAAGAAAATCCTGAAGAGGCACATTATATACAGCCAGATAACTCTTCAATTGTAAGTACTAATTACATCTGTTGTTGTTGTTGTTGTTGTAGTTCCCCGGACTGTCTGGCCAAGCAGTCCCGAGTCTGGTTGATGGTATTACGTACTTCGTTCCATCTTTGATATTATTGTTATTGTTCGACGAATTACAAATCGCACGTGGCTGTGGATAGCAAAGGTGTTTTCAAGACTGATGAACTACTTGTACCAAATGACCAAATGGTTGAGTGAAGTAATCCAGTGAAACACATCATGTCATACACTCTTAACAATACAATACAATACACTATTTAATTATAATATTTAGTCCACATCTCTGAGGCTTGTACTGCTGCTGTTAACAATATAATAACTACAGTGAACAAAGTGACTCACATACATACATACATACATAACATAAACACAACAGTATTATTAGTATTATCAGTATTATTAATGAATTGTTATCAATTTTATGTTTATTATTTTCATTTTCAATAATATCATTATTATTATCATTACTATTATTTTGTTTGTTCCTTTCCTGTTATACACAATTCACCAACAAGAGAATAGGTGTGTTAATGGAGTAGATGTAGCCTACAGTACTCTTCACCTCACCACTGTTACCAATATGCTGTCAGTGTGGTCTTAATGAGGTAGTATTGTGTTGGTAATTTCAAAGCAAATGATTCCTCTAAACTATTCCAAGCAACGAACCACCATTGATTTTGCTCATCTGGTTCTGTTTCCTGGCATACTTTGGAGGAATCAAGGTGCTCCAATGTACCAAGAGTATACTCTCCCTTTAACTTGACAGCACATGTTTTATGGGGCATGTGTGGACGCACCTTTAATCATTTTATATAGAATAATTAAATATGACAACAAATTCTACAGATATTATATATTTTTTGTTCATTTTAAAGATAATAATAATCGTAAATAATAATAATAATAATAATAATAGTAATATATAATTATAATAAGATAATATTCTTGTCTTTTTTCCTTTCAAATATAATAATAATAATTATTTATAATCACTAATTCATTTAATCATAAACATCGATGCATTTTGGTCTTGTCCATTTCATTAATTATTTTTATCATCCTTGTAATAAAGAGAATAATTTGTGGTGTAGGTGTTGTTGTTGTTGTTGTAATTGGTGTGTATGTGTGTTTGTTGCAGTTTACATAGCATTAGACCATAGTTAGTGTGTGTGTGTGGTGGTACAGCTATTGGTGTGTGTGTGTGTGTGTGTATAAAGCAGTAGTAGTATCATTGTTGGTAGAATATTATTATCTGAAGGACGTATTGCATTGCTCCTGTTTTTGTTGTTGTTGCTGCTGTAGTCTTGTTTACACCTTTGCTTCCTTTGGTCTGTGTTGGAATAATACTTCTACAACACTAGGGTCAGCAAGTGTTGATATGTCCCCCAGGTCTCTATCTCCCACCGCCACCTTCCTCAACACACGACGCATTATCTTCCCAGATCGTGTCTTGGGCAGGCCTGGGGCGAGCTGCATGAAGTCTGGGGTGGCAAACGCTCCTATCTTACCACGCACTGAAAAATAATGTTATATAAGGCGAGAGTGAGAGGGAGTGTGAGATGTGTGAGAAAATGAATGATTGAGAGAATGAGTGTGAATGAATGAGGGAGAAAATGAGTGAGCGAGTGAGTGAATGTGTGAGAAAGTGTATGTGTGAGAGAATATGAGCGAGTGAATGTGTGTGAGTGAGTGAGTGAGTGAGTGAGTGAGTGAGTGAGTGAATGTGTGTATCTCACCTTTATTTTTGAGTTGTGTGACGAGTGTTGTATCATAAGTGTGTCCTTCAGCCAGTGTCACATAACAATATAAACATTCTCCTTTAACAGTGTGAGGTCTGGCTACCACTGCTGCCTCTGCCACTGCCTCATGCTCTACCAACGCACTCTCAACCTAGAAAGAAAATACAAAGAAAATATGAAAAAAATACAAACACAATATAACACAACACACCATAACCTATAAAGAAAATACAAAGAATATATAAGAAAATACAACACACCACAACCTATAAAGAAAATAGAGAAAATACAAAGAAAATATAAAGAAAATACAAAGAAAATATAAAGAAAATACAACACAACACACTACAATATACAAACACTATTACAGTATTATACAACAGTAATCAACAATATGTATAATTAAGTATAGTGATAATAAAACCTGACTGACTGACATATTGACTAATTGACTGACTAATTGATTGACTGATTGACTGACTGACTAATTGACTGATTGACCGACTAATTGACTGAATAATTGATTGACTGACTGACTGATTGACCTACTAATTGACTGACTGACTAATTGACTGATTGACTAACTGACCTGTGCTGTTGATAGGAGATGACCTGATACGTTCAACATGTCATCAATGCGACCCGTCACCCAGATGTACCCGTCCTTGTCACGTTTGGCTCCTGTTTGGCAAAAAATAATATATATATCCAGTACATTATTATTATATTAGATTATATTAACCCTTATTATTATTATATTAGATTATTTTAACCCTTATTATTATTATTATTATTATTAAATTAGATGACCAGTACAGTAACAGAAAGATAATACAGTATAATAGAAATAGATGCACAACCCCCACACACACACAACATAACATAACACTACACATCCCCATACATAACACAACACACATACACACACAAACAAACAACACACACACACACACAACACATCCCCATACATAAC
Organism: Petrolisthes manimaculis; assembly: GCA_034508575.1. Lineage (NCBI taxonomy): Eukaryota > Metazoa > Arthropoda > Malacostraca > Decapoda > Porcellanidae > Petrolisthes > Petrolisthes manimaculis. The sequence goes on from JAWZYT010000326.1 coordinate 170,985, forward strand.
ACAACACACATACACACACAAACAAACAACACACACACACACACATACCATCACCAGTACAGTAGTATCCCGGGAATTTCTTGAAGTATGTAGTTTCGAACCTCTCGTGATCACCATAGACAGAACGCATCATACCCGGCCAAGGACGACTGAATACAAGATAACCTTCACCTTCACCTTTTATCTCGCGTCCTTCATCATCGAGAAGAACCACGTCAACACCAAAGAACGGGAAACACTGAAAACACAAAACAAAACAAAGGATAATTTATATAAAAGTGTACAGTTGCGTAGAGTCAAAGTAGAGTTGAGTTGAGTAGAGAAGATTAGATTGAAGTAGAGTAAAGTTTAGAATAGAATAGAATGTTGTATAGTTTAGCTTAGTTTTTTATTTATTTTCATTATTTATTATTATTATTTATTTATTTATTTGATTATATTTTAATTTTATACTCACAGCAGATCCTGGTTTAGTAGGTGTAGCTCCAGGTAAAGGTGTAATAACATGACCCCCAGTCTCTGTTTGCCAGAAGGTGTCAACGATGGAAACATTAGAGTCTCCAACAACACGATAATACCATAACCAGGCTTCAGGGTTGATGGGTTCACCTACACTACCCAATACTGACAAACTCGACAAGTCATATCTGATGGTAAAAGAAGAATAAACAATATATTACAACACAACACTGTATAATAATAATAATAATAATAATAATAATAGGAATACATGTTCTGATGGACAAAGAATAATAAAAAATATATTACAACACAACACTGTATAATAATAATAATAATAATAATAATAATAATAATAATAATAATAATAGGAATACATGTTCTGATGGACAAAGAATAATAAAAAATATATTACAACACTGTATAATAATAATATGAATACATGAACTATACCATAATAATATAAAATGTATATAATAAACACTTAAATTTCAGTAACTATGAATGTGTATAATTGCAAACAAAAATGTCTTTCTACTCCGGAATCATACATACAGTTATACTGTATATTGCTTCACTGATTTTATCTATTTTTCCATTGTATAAACTTTGTATTACATTTTATATTACAATTTGACGAATAAAGTATCTTATCGTATCTTATCTTATATATTATACTATACATGTACTTACTTTTTAACGGGTTCATCACCAAACTTCATAAGTGTTCTGATGGCTGTTGGTGCTGTGTAGAATTTACTCACTTTATATTTCTCAATGATCTCCCAGAACCGACTTGTGTGTGGATATGTTGGTACACCTTCAAACTGAAAGTAAAGAGGGAGGGATGGATAGATAGATAGATAGATAGATGGATGGATATAAGTAAATAAATACATAATGTAGTAACCAGCACAGACATATATAAAATGAATAAACAAACAAATAACCAACAACAGACTTATATAAAATTAATAAACCAATAAATCCATAATGTCGACTACAATACTAACCAAGATAGATGTAGCACAGTTGAGCATTGGTCCATAAGTAACATAGGAATGTCCAGTAATCCATCCAATATCAGCAGTACAGAAGTAAACATCACCAGGTTGGTAATCAAAGGTATACTTGAAGGTTGTGGCTGTATAAAGCATGTAACCTCCAATGGTATGTAGTACTCCTTTAGGTTTACCGGTACTACCACTGTTATATCAAAACAAGACAAATATAAGTTAGAAATATACATAAATATACATAACATATTGTATTATTATTATTACTGTATCATTATTATTACTGTATCATTATTATTATTACTGTATCATTATTATTATCATTACTACGTATTTATATTATTACTATACCATTATTATTATCATTACCATTAATACTATTACTGTATCATTATTATTATCATTACTATTAATATTATTACTGAATGAGAATTATTATTATTGTTATTATTCCTGTATCATTATCCATATTTTCTTACAGTAATCTTACCTTGTGTATAACATAAATAGAGGATCTTCAGCGTCCATCCATACTGGTGGACATTCACTGCTGACATCTGCTACAGCCTCATGCCACCACACATCAACACTACTGTCCCATACTACCTGTTATACACACACACACATATACAGGTAAATGATTACTTCTTTATTATGAAAGGTACACATACACACACACACACACACAGTCTCTCTCACACACACAGACACACACAGTCTCTCTCTCTCACACACACACACACATCAACATTGCTGTCCCATACTACCTGTTATACACACACACATATACAAAGGTAAATTATTATTTTTTTATTATGAAAGGTACACATATACACACACACATAATTATCAACACTGGCGTCCCATACGCTCAAATTATATATACAGTACTCAAATACACACATACGCACACAGGTAATAATATTTCCTACATACATTTACAATATAATCTTACAGACTAATGGTTGTATGCAAGAACACTGATGGTGGTGTTGGTGTTGGCAATGGTATGGTATAGGTATTATGACTACACACACACATACACACACACACACACCAAGACAAACACACACACACACACCAAGACAAACACACACAGTCTGTCTCTCATCCACACAGACACACACACACATCATACCATTATCACACCATCAACACCAGAGATTCTTGCATAATATAAACATAAATAAAATTGTGCATAATAAAATGAAAGTGAAGAAATGTGCATATAAAAACCTGCAACTGAACACAATCACATTAATTTATATTTTTGTTATTTTAAGTCGTGTGTATGTATGTATGTGTGTCGACCTAGCCTAATCAAACCTAATTTAACCTAACCTAACCTAACGTACCCTAACGTAACCTAATCTAACCTAACCTAATCAAACCTAACCTAACCTAACCAAACTTAACTTAATATAACCCAATATAATCTAATCTAACCAAGCCAAATCTAACCTAGCCTAATCTAATCTAACCTAACTTAACCTAACACTTGTCTGATCAAATCTTTAATTTCTCACTCACAAATTCCATCACTCACACACTCTCTCTCTTACACACTCACTCCCTCCCTCCGCTACACACTCACTCCCTCCCTCCGCCACACACCCACTCACACATTCATGCACACACACACACACACACAATGGATATTCTTGCATACACCCTAAATATACAGATGTTTCAAAACTACCTTCAAACAATACATACATATTTTTCAAAGATATAAATAATATAAATTCTACAGTATTAATTCTACATGTACTAAATAAATAACATTACATAATCTTTCTATCAGTACATATATATTATCCTGTATACTATAAATAACTGTATAAATTATCTATGTATTGTAACTTATATTAACTAGTGTATTATTTTGATACAACCTTCACTACACCAACAACATAACTTCTCATATTATACAAAAGTGATTAAAAATATATAGTATTAGTGTATATATAAATTTGCTTACTGGTAACTTACTATAATTTCTAATACTATATATAACATTATTTCTGATGTATTGTATATTAAGAGATAAAATAATTACCGTACCATATACAATATTACATTATTTATACATATGCTTAACATATTATTATTATCCGATATACTGTAGTGATAAAAATAATATTACATTATCTATAAATATGCTTTAGGACCCTGTGATTGTGTATGAGACTTGGTGGCTTCTGATTCCTCCTGACCATGCCATGAAACAACCTTCTTCCATGTAGGTGTGTGTTTCGTGGCAATATTTGAAGGATTAACTAACCTCCAATTTCCAGACTACATCACAGGGTCCCATAATTAATTAACTGAGGATAAGGAAAGGGTGCCAGAGAGAGAGAGAATTAATTGGTGCAGGAACTTAGGTACACAACACAACACTACACTAGACTAGACTAGACTACAGTACTTTAGAATTATAGAAAATATACAGTAGTTAGTCCCTTGATATTATAAGATGAATATATTGATCACAAATTAATATATCCTTTTAACACGGGGTCAGTTAATAATTTAGTTGGTGTGTGTGTGCGTGTGTGTGTATATGGTAATGAATAACACAAGCCTGGGAAAACATAAAATGATAGTAAAACGATGTGTGTGTGTGTATGTATGTATGTATGTATGTATGTATATGCATGTACAGTATGTATGTGTGTGTATATAGTATTGGACTGTAAACACACACAAACACACACACACACAAGCCTGGGAAAACATATAATAGTGGTCTTCAATGAGTGTAAAATAAATAAAGTGATGGATACATAATTATACTGTACAAGTATTTATTATGTATTTATTTTATATTACCAAGGATCTATACTGTATGGAGAGCAACATGACAAAATACATACATACACACACACACAGACACAGAATAAAATACTGTACATAAATAACATACTGTGAACTATCATTTAACACTGGTATTATGTGTGTGTAATATAGTGTGTGTGTGTGTAGTGAAAATGTGTACAGAACACCTTTATGGGTGTGTGTGTGTACAGAAAACCTTTATGGGTGTGTAATGTTGTGTGTGTGTGTGGTGATAATGTGTACAGAAAACCTTTATGTGTGTGTATTGTGGTGTGTGTGTGTGTAATGTAGTGTACAATAAGTATTACACACACATAAATAATATCAGTGTTAAAATGAGAGTTTGTTTACAATGTTAGACCAAACCATATACAACACTACCTTGAAGTTGCCCTGCCGTTGTATCCCAGCGGGGGTCACGTCGGGTCACACACACACACACGCACACGCACGCAGGCAGGCAGGCAGGCAGGCACGGGGCCGAGCCGAGCGGGGCGGGGCCGGGGCCGGGAGAGGGGGCAGAGAGACAGAGAGAGGGAAAAAGAAAAGAAAAACAAAGATAGGAAGGAATAAAAAGATAGTTGGATTGTTGGAAGCAGCATGGCAAATTGTATCTCACACACACACACACACACACACACACACAAACATACACACACATTACAATAGAATGCTGTGTTGTGCAATACATAGTTGTCTCCACCACCTTAGTGCTTAGGGTCGTATGCAAGAACATCTATCGGTGGTGGTGTATACGATGGTGGTGGTGTTGTTGTGGTACCGATGCGATGACTCCATGGACACACTAACTACACTATAGTACAATACACAGCTGTCGTATAGGTACCACACCATTACTACCAACACTACCATGGATGTTCTTGCTTATGGCCCAAAGATTGCTTGTGTATGCACCCCAGAAAACTTAAGGTAAAACAAAAAAAATATATAAATAACTATAATAAAAACAAATAAAATATAAATAACTATAATAAAACAAATAACAATAACAATATATATTTATACACATAATAATAATAATAATAATAATAATAATAAACTAAAAATACATAAAATAGAAATAATAATAATAACAATAATAAACACAAGTTAATAAAAACAAGATAATAAAATAAAATAATAATATTAATAACTATAAACAAAATTAATAACAACAATATCATAATATAATACTAGAAAGAATAGTAACAATAAATAAAAATTGAGATAATATGCAATAAAATAATTATAACATAAATTAATTAAAACTACACTTTATTTCCATTATAAATAAACAGTAATGGAAGACTTGGCAACACTGGGTGAGTACCGTGAGTTAATTGGGGTTAGTCTGGAGGAAACCATAGCCTCCGATTTCACCCACAACTACAGACAGACAGACAGACAGACAGACAGACGAGACAAGACAAGACAAAATAATCGATCTTAAAGTGGAAGTACAATGTTGGTAAATCTTTGGAGGAATCAAGGTGCTCCATTAATTAATCCTAAGGGGAGAGTATAATAATTTTGGTGCATTTGAGTGCTCCAAAATATTGCCAGGAAACAACAAGACCAGATTAATAATGATAGAAAATATATTGGTGGTCTGTTGTTGCTTGGAATAGTTTGGAGGAATCACAGTAGCTCACTAATTTACCAGTCCTTGATACTATAAAAAATTTGTTACACTGTATTATTATTATTATTATTCAAGAAACTGTATCAAGGTGACATACTGTTATCTCTATTACTATTATTATTATTTTTATTATTATTATTATTATCATATCAAAATGCAGATCCCAAACACATTCACAATGCAAGACTAATGACTCGTATAATTAACTAACTACTATAATTAACTACCATATTCTAATTGTATCTAACTATATAATTAACATTCTCTCATGCACTACTAATATGGCAGGGATGGAGGGAGGGGGGAAATAGAGGGTGAGGGTGGGGGTGAGGAGGAGGGTGGGGGTGAGGAGGAGGGAGGGGGGGATAGGCCTACTCAGGGTGTGTGTATGGAGTTCTCATATCCACACAAAAAAAAAATATATATATATATACCGGTATATATATATATATATAGGATAACATGTTAAATTATTATGTAAAATATTATACCTAGTTTTTCCTTTCATTATCATTATTACAATGAAAATAAATATATGTACAAAATTAAATCACTATTATTATTATTATTACAGATATTTTAATTTATATTATTCTGGACACATAATTATGATTCAGCCATTCTAATAATAATAATAATAATAAACCATTTAATACTAGTTTGTCCTGCTGTGGGAAGGAATCAATGTGGTTAGTTTGGAAGGCTTCTGGTTCCTCCAAACTATGCCAGGCAACAGACTACTTCAGGGTTATTTATTAAATTATGTTAGATCAGTTTTGTGGTATAGTTTGAAGGAATAAAAAGCCCTCAATGACACCATAACAAGCCTATGCTATGTTCTGTCCAGCACACACACAATTTCTCTTTCTCTCTCATACACACACACACTATTTTTCTCTCTCTTTACACACACATTTTGTTGTCAAAGTGTGTGTGTTTGAGTTGATATACACATGCACACCATTTCTCTCTCTCTCTCTCTCTCTCTCTCTCTCTCTCTCTCTCTCTCTCTCTCTCTCTCTCTCTCTCTCTACACACCCACACAAACACACACATCTTGTTGTGAAAGTGTGTGTGTTTGAGTTGGTACACACACACATTGTCATCAAAGTGTGTACGTTTAGCAACACACACACACACACACACACACACACACATACAGACCTTGTCATCGGTGTGTACAGTACGTTTAGCAACACACACACACACAAATACACACACCTTGTCATCGAAGCAACACACACACACACACACATACACACCTTGTCATCGAAGTGTGTACGTTTGGCTGGGTTAGCATCGTTTGTACCGTTGGTTGATGATTGTGGAGGTGTAACAGTTTTCATGTGTTGTACCACCAAACACAACTTAACATCCAGCTTCTTGGAACGACAGATCTTCAGTGCTGTAGAGGCAAGGTAACATATAAATATATAGGTTATACAGTATATATATACAATATGTGGTATACAGTATATATATATATGTGGTAAGGCAATATTATATCCTAGGTCTTCTTCATACCAGGCATTTTTGAATACAACATTAGTAACATGTGTTTACCAAGTAAATGTCAGACCAAGACCAATAGACTAGTCATTATAGTAATCTATTGGTGTTGTGTCAGACTATGAAGTGGTTCACATGTAAACACAACTAAAGTTCACAAAACGTGTGAATATTATGATTCCCAAAGTAACCACACTTTTGTGACCCATACTGAATAATTATAAAGGAATAACTTAACAGTGTACACACACAGACAGTGGACTGCCTTATTAACTTAATACTAACCAATGAAGAGAGACAGTTGGTGTTACCATGACAACTCCTGAAGAACTCTACATAAAAATATCATATTATTTTTATATTATATGTATGGTAATGGTGTAGTTGAAAACACCTCATGTTTACAGTACAACCTTAAACACGTGTTTCAAAAAATATGTCAAAGAAACACCTCAAGTAAACAAGACTTTATTGTTGCATATTATCCCAACTGTATCCCAATAAAGGTGTAAGGTAATGTGTTGTATTAAAGATTATTAATGGTGTTAATAATAATATAGTAATGGTATAATAATTCCATAGATAATAAAGGTGTAATATAATGTGTTGTATTAAAGATTATTGATGGTGTTAATAATAATATAGTAATGGTATAATGATTCCATAGACATGCATTATATAGTCATAGTTAATATAATGGATATATTGTTCATTTTATCTTACCATTATCAGCAATTTCCTTGAGTGCAATAAGTTTGGTTGCTCTCCACACAGCATCAGCAGTTATTAACACTGAAGCCTGAGCATCAATCATCCTCTCTGACAAACTGTCTGCTGAATATCCACCAAACTGTGTTGAAAAGATAAGAAAAAAACATTAAACTGAGGTAAAAACAAACAAAAAACATATTAAACTGAGGTAAAAACAAACAAAAAACATATTAAACTGAGGTAAAAACAAACAAAAAACATATTAAACTGAGGTAAAAACAAACAAAAAACATATTATACCGAGGTCATGGAAATATTATGATAGAGTTTAACACAATTATTTATTATCACTGAAATGTATGTAATTATGTATGTATGTATGTATGCCACCAAAACTAAGGTTATATTAGGTGTTATTTAGAAGGGAATATGATTAAATATATTAAAAGTAGCATATATAAAGAGAGAGAGAGAGGAGTAAAATAAGAAAAGGAAGAGAGGTGGAGGAAAGATAAAGGGGACAGAGAGATAGACGTAAGTGTGTATGTGTGTGTGTCAGGTGGTGATTGTCTCCACCATTGATTGGCTCCACGCTGATTGGTCAGGAGACACAAAAAGGTGGTGGTGGTGGTAGTAGTAGTAATAGTGGTGGTGGTAGTAGTAGTAGTAGTAGTAGTAGTAGTAGTAGTAGTAGTAGTAGTAGTAGTAGTAGTAGTAGTAGTAGTAGTAGTAGTAGTAGTAGTGGTGGTGGTGGTGGTGGTGGTAGTGGTGGTGGTGGTGGTGGTAGTAGTAGTAGTAGTAGTAAATAAAAAATAAATAAATGTCAGTGAAAAAGAAACAGAGAGGAAAAATGAAGGAAGGAGGAAAGTATCACATATGAACTAACAACGTGGCAAGAGAGAGAGGAGGAAAGTAACATACATGTACTGACAACATGGCAAGAGAGGAAAAATGGAGGAAGGAGGAAAGTTTCACACATGTACTGACAACGTGGCAAGAGAGAGAGAGAGAGAGAGTTTATATTTTTCTAAAGACAGGATATGAAAGTGTCACAACATTTTTCTTCCCCAGGTTTTGAAAAATATTTGCATTCTCTTTCTAGGTTAAAATATATACCGTATAAATGTGAGAGATTATATTTTATAGAGAGAGAGCGTGTGTGTGTGTGTGTGAACGGTAACTGAGTTGAGGTTTAATTAATCTGAATAAGTGTGGAAAAGTGTGTGTGTATGTGTGTGTGTGTGTGTAATACAAGTGTTGTGTGAATGTGTGTGTGTGTTATGCAAGTGTTGTGTGTGTGTGTTAAGCAAGTTTTGAGTGTGTGTGTGTGTGTGTATTATGCAAGTGTTGTGTGTGTGTGTGTGTGTGTGTGTGCTATGCAAGTGTTGAGTGTGTGTGTTATTATGCAAGTGTTGTGTGAATGTGTGTGTGTGTGTGTTATTATGCAAGTGTTGTGTGTGTGTGTGGAGTGGATATGAGGGGGCAAAAAGGTCAAGAGGGGGCGAGATAGGTGACCTCCATTTGACCTTGGGGTTAGGTCAGCAGAGGTCACGAGCCTAAAGTGTCTGTCACCACACACACACACAGCCAATCAAAAACAAGCAATGAACATCATGTGTGTGTGTGTGTGTGTGTCAGTGTATGTGTGTGTGTGTGTCAGTGTATGTGTGTGTCAGTGTATGTGTGTGTCAATGTATGTATATGTGTGTGTGTGTGTGTGTGTGTGTTGTATTGGGTGAACGTGATAAAATCGATGACGAATGACACAATATTTACAAAACTATCAAAGGTGTTTACGTATAATCACCTTACACAATTCCTCAGGTGTAAAGTCCATAATTATTATTATTATTACTATTATTATTATATTATTATTATTATTACTATTATTATTATCATTATTATTATTACTATTATTATTATCATTATTATATATATACTATTATTATTATTGTCATTATTATTATTATATACTATCATTATTATTATTAATATTATTGTTATTATTATTATTGTTATTATTATTTTCTACGGTAAACCACTGTAGGTGTGTGTGTGTGTGTGTGTGTGTGTGTGTGTGTTGGTTGGTTTTTAAAGGGAGAGGAGGAGAGGATGGTGCCCCCCCCCCGTCTCTCTCTCTCTCTCTCTCTCTCTCTCTCTCTCTCTCTCTCTCTAGGGAGGGAAGGAGGGGATGAAAAATAGGGCCTACATGGCAGAGAGAGAGAGAGAGAGAGAGAGAGAGAGAGAGAGAGAGAGAGAGAGAGAGAGAGAGAGTTTATTAGGGAGGGAGGAGAGAAGGCGAGAGGGAAGGAAGGAAGGAAAGAGGGAGGTAATGACACATACATACACACATACAAAGGGAGGAGTAGATAGCAAAGATAAGAGATATCAGACCACCACCACAAACACAACAACAACAACACCCCAAACACTCCCTCTCTATAATATAACCATATGTGTGTGTGTGTGTGTGTTTCGTGGCAACATTAAATTATTTTGAAGGACTCATTTACCTCCAATTTTCTGACTACATCACAGGGTCCCTTACTTAAGCTCAGATAAAGTCTCCTGATGGCTAATTGGAAGGGTTTTGATTCCTCCAAACTATGCCACGAAACACACACACACACAAACACACACGTCACTCTTACAAGCACAACACACACACACACACACATCTAACAAGATTGGAGTGGTCTGTTTCCTGGCATGGTTAGGAGGAATCAGTAGTAATCTTAAATCTATTTTTAACAAAACACACGCATATACATATATAAACATTATTGATATAAACACAATCATTTGATAAAAAAAACTCTCACTCTCTCTCTTTCTCTCACTCAACTAAATAAGTGTGATTGTTATTTTTAAGTATTTTCTATTTTCAATTATTTAACTATGAGAGAGTGAGAGATAGATAGAGTGAGAGATAGATAGAGTGAGAGATAGATAGAGTGAGAGATAGATAGAGATAGAGAGACATCCTTAGAGGGAGGGGTGAATTGAGAGAGACATCCTTAGAGGGAGGGGTGAATTGAGGTGACTTTGAGAGAGAGAGAGAGAGAGAATGGATCTATACCTGCGCGCCCCGCCCTACCGACACACCCTCTCTGCACCCCACCCAACTCCCACACTCTCTCTCTCTCTTCACCTCCATTCCTTAACTTCCCTCCCTCTCTCCACCCCACCCAATTTCCCATTTTCTCTCCTCTCACTCTCTCTTCACCTCTCACTCACTCTCTTTCTTTACTTCACTCCCTCCATCTTCCTCTCTCTCTCTCTCTCTCTCTCTCTCTCTCTCTCTCTCTCTCTCTCTCTACTTTCATTCCTTTACTTCCCTCTCTCCATCTCTCTCTTCACTTCCCTCCCTCCATCTTCCTCTCTCTCTCTCTCTCTCTAGCTCTAGCTCTTTTACTCTCTCTCTCTCTCTCTTTAACCTCTACGAGTCGAATAAATTATTTATGAAGGTTATAAGGATGAAAGGTGTGTGTGTGTGACATTATAAATCTCTCTCTCTCTCTCTCTCTCTCTCTCTCTCACTAGTATATGTAAACCAAGTCCTGAGCGATCGAACAACACCCACACACACACTCCCCCCCCCCTCCCTCTCTCTCTCTCTCTCTCTCTCTCAATTACAGTATATACCAAGTCACGCTTACAAGCACAACACACACAGCACACACACACGTCAATCTTACAAGCACAACACACACACGCCACTCTTACAAGCAAAACACACACACACACACACACACACATCTAACAAGACCGGGGTGAATATAAGACTAGTCATAATGGAATTCTATTTATACTCATATTACACGACTATGATTACTACTACTACTACTACTACCACTACCACAATATCAACAACAGTTACTATACTACTACTACAACTACAAAAACCATCACCACTGCAACAATAACTACTACTACTACTATCACTACTACAATATCAACAAGTTACTACTACTACCACCACAGCAACAATAACTACTACTACTACTACACCATCACCACAGCAACAATAGCTAATACTACTACTACTACTACTACTACTACTACAACTAATATTATTATCTAAGGCTTCTGATTCCTCCTAACTACACCAGTAAACAAACAAACAGACAATCCTCAATGGTATAAATATAAGGGATGTGTTGTTGTTTCGTGGCATAGTTTGAAGGAATCAAAAACCTTCCAATAAATTCACCAAAGAAAGATAAATAGTGTTAGAATGTTCAATAAAATTATCCTTTTTTTTTTGCCTTCCTTCCCTTCCCTTTCCTCTCCCTCTCTTTCTTTCTTACTACCCTTTTCATTCCTTCTACCTTCCACCTTTTCTCTTCCTTCCTTTCTTACTTTTCTCTCTTTTCCCTTCTTCATTCCCTCTTGCTACTCCCTTCCCTTTTCCTCCTCCCTATCTTTCTTCTCTCCTCTCCTCTTCCCTTTTCCTCCTCCCTATCTTTCTTCTCTCTCCTCTCCTCTTTCCTTCTCCCTTCTTTTATTAGTGTGTGTACCTTACTACCTTCTCCCCCCCCCTCTACCCCTTCCCTATTCTACCCCCCCCCCTTACCTTGTACTCAGGAGGTCAGTGGGTAATCAATGTTATGTCCCCCCTTAACCCCCACCAACACCCCCCCCCCTCCTCTCTCTCTCTTTCTCTCACACACAGTCTATTTGTTCCCCTCCCACACACACACACACCTCTCTCTCTCTCTCTCTCACACACACATTCTGCTTCCCCCCACACATCTCTCTCTCTCCCTCTCACGCACATTCTGTTTGTCCGCCTTCCTCACACAAACACATTCTGCTTCCCCCCCCCCCCCACACACACACACATATCTCTCTACACTGTACTTTATTTAACACACTATATACACTATACTTTTAACACACTACACATACACATACATACCACAATGCAGTGAACAGCATCAATACTACTACTACTAATAATAATAAAATACTGTATTTTTAACACACTACACACATACACATACATACCACAATGGAGTGAACAGCCCCAATCCTTGCCACAGCTAACATGGCAATCACGAGGTGTTTTATCATAGGCATATAGATGGCCACACGATCCCCTTTCTTGACACCTTTAGCCTTCAGGACATTAGCCACACGACACACTTCCTTCAGTAGTTCACCGTATGTTACACTCTCCACGTCATCATTCCCTTCCCTGGGGGTGAAAGAGAGAAAGGGGGAGGATTATTTTGGGTGGTAATACGTTTAATATTTTTTTTAATACATTTGCTTTACATGTGTGTGTGGGGGGGGGGAGAGAAAAAGCAGGATTATTTTGGGTGGTAATACACTTAAATAAATTTGCTTTACCTGTGTGTGAGAGAGAGAGAGAGAGAGAGAGAGAGAGAGAGAGAGAGAGAGAGAGAGAGAGAGAGAGAGAGAGAGAGAGAGAGAGAGGGACGATTATTTAGGGTGGTAATACATTAGCCTATATACTTAAATTTATTTGTGTGTGGGGAGAGAGAGAAAGAGGGAGGATTATTTTGGGTGGTAATACGTTATACACTTAAATAAATGAAGGAAGGAAGGAAGGAGGGAAAGAAAGAAGGAAGGAAGTAAGATAGGAGGGAAAGAAGGAAGGAAGGAGGGGAAGGAAGGAAAGAAGGAAGTAAGAAAGGAGGGAGAATGAAGGAAAAAATGGAAAGGAAGAAAGGAGGGAGAAGGAAGTAAGAAAGGAGGGAGAAGGAAGGAAAAAATGGAAAGAAGGAAGAAAGGTGGGAAAGGAATGAAAGAAAGGAGGGAAAGGAAGGAAGAAAAGAGGGAAAGAAGGAAGTAAGTAAGTAAGAAAGGAGTGAAAGAAGTAAGTAAGTAAGTAAGAAAGGAGTGAAAGAAGGAAGGAAAGATAATGTATTCTCCACCCTCACCAGTCCAAGAATTTCATCATCTTACCTCATAACTTTTTTTCTTCCCCTCTTCCCATTCCTTCTTTCATTCCTGTCCCTCTCCTCCTCTTCTCCCATCCCCCCCCCTCTCCTTCCTCTTTCCTCTCTCCCTCACTTCTTTCCCTCCTCCCTCCCCTCTCCCACACTATACTACTTTCTCTCTTTCTCTCTCTTTCTCACACACATACCAACCGTCACTTCCTCTCTTTCTCTCTCACACACACACACACACTTTTTCTCTCTCTCTCTCTCACACACACACACACACACATGTATTGAACTACAGCAGCACAAGTGTAGTTATAAATAAATAAATATATGACTGATAATACCCTACCGTACACTTGTGTCATATATAAAGGTGTTTGGTTGGTTCACATTATACTATTATTATTATTATGGTATCTATAGGCTAGCTTTGTGTCACTTCCCTTATATTTTCGTGAGGGTGAATAGGCTAACTGTGGGATATTTTTCTTTCTTTCTTTCTCTCTCTCTCTTTCAGTCCATAAGTTGTCTTAAATTTACAATTCCTCTCTCTCTCTCTCTCTTGTTCTAATTTTATACATGCATCAGTTGTATATTCGATTGAAGGAGTACGGTACACACACACACACACACACACAGAGAGAGACGGCATGAGCGTAGTTATAATTTAGACACACATACAGACAAGCAAGCAAGCAATAGGCAGGTCGCCAGAACACCTAACTTCACTCCTCTACAACCACCCTACATATTCTTCCTCCTCCTGTGACACAGAGAGAGAGAGAGAGAGAGAGAGAGAGAGAGAGAGAGAGAGAGAGAGAGAGAGAGAGAGAGAGAGAGAGAGAGAGAGAGAGATTGTGTGTGTGTGTAATAATGTAAAATGAAGTAAGTGGTGTATACAAGTATTAATTTATATTCGTGTTCAATACAATTATTATCATTAACAATATTATTATTATTTTCATTATCAATATTATTATTATTATTTTCATTATCAATATTATTATCATTATTTTTATTATCAATACAATTTTTATTAGCAATACAATTATTATTATTATTATTATTATCATCATTATTATTAAATAACCTAGTGTGGTGTGGTGGGTACGAGTCCATTAGGCAATAGTTGCTTCCTTTATCACTATAGGCTACATTCATGGTTTATTTTGGTTGAGTAAGACAGTATTGTACCATACATACATATATAGCCATGTCATCTCTCACCTTATACTTCCTCTGTGTCTGTGTCTGTGTCTGTGTGTGTGTTTGTGTACCATAGCCTTGTCATCTCTCACTTATACCCCCTGTGTGTGTTTGTGTGGGTGTACCATATAGCCTTGTCATCTCTCACTTATACCCTCTGCGTGTGTGTGTGTATGTATGTGTGTGTGCCATAGCTGTCATCCCTCACTCGCCCCTCCCACCCACCCCCTCCCCTGTGTATATGTGTGTGTGTGTAACTCTTTTGGCCACTTTCCACTGATCCCCCTTCACTCACTCTCTCTCATACATACATACATACGGGTACACACAATACCAACAATCACCAATTACATGCAGAGAGAAAGAGAGAGAATGGGGGAAGGGAATAGATTTAAAGATTGAAATAATGATGGACACACACACACACACACATACACGCCATCACACACACGGACACACACACACGGTACAAACTAACTTTCACAATCAAACGAGATGGCATATAGAACAAAAACAAGTTAACTTAATGTGTATATGTTGTTTGTGTGATTATAATGTAAACAGTGTGTCTTAAAATTTACTATTAACTCTCTCTGTGTATGTTTGTCCATCATTATTAGTCTCGCTCTCTCTCTCTCTCTCTCATATTGACCTAGTAATAACAAAGATGATATTTACTGGTAGAGGTAGTGTGGTTGGGAGGCCAAGGATTTATTTATAGCAAAGCAAATGTATGTATGTATGCCAAATGTTCCTATGTAGGGCTATGCATGTAGAGAGAGAGAGAGAGAGAGAGAGAGAGAGAGAGAGAGAGAGAGAGAGAGAGAGAGAGAGAGAGAGAGAGAGAGACTTATAGTTTATCTTCTAAGCATACAAATTCATCTGAGAGAGAGAGTGAATAAATTATAGGCCTATACACACACACAGGAATAAATACTGTAATGGATTTTAAGACTGAAATAGCCTAATGACACACACACACTTTTTATTTTAGAATGCAAGGATACAATTATCTCTCTCACACACACACACTTTTTATTTTAGAATGCAAGGATACAATTATCTCTCTCTCTCTCACACACACACTTTTGATTTAAACTGAGACACACACACTTTTGATTTAAACTAAGGATACACACACACACACACTCGTCACACCACTTTCACTCACTACCTCGACCCTTAACACGTGCTACCCCCCCCCCTCTCTCTCTCCTTGTACTCAATTTAACTTGCATAAAAACACACCTGATTTGTTTCTAATATTTATCTATATATGCTAGACTATACAACTTACATACACACATACATCATTTTACACTCATTGAAGACCACCAATATGTTTTCCCAGGCTTGTGTGTGTGTGTGTGTGTGTGTTTGGTTGTCACGGATGCTGTTATGAAGATATCCGTTGTGTGTATGTGTGTGTGTGTGTGTTCCCTTAGTTTAAATCAAAAGTGTGTGTGTATGTGTGTGTGTCCTTAGTTTAAATCAAAAGTGAGAGAGACAGAGAGAAGTGTACCCTTGCAGTCTAAAATAAATGTGTGCGCGTGTGTGTGTGTGTCCTTGGAGTATAAATTTAAAAGTTCATTCACACACACACACACACACACACACACAGATTTACAATATCCAGTGGACAAATTAATAAACATCTCTGGTGTGATTGTAACATTTTGGTTACTTTCCGTATATGGATATTAAAGGTCGGGTTCAATGAGTATACACACACACACATACACACACGTACTCTCTCACAAAATTCACTCCAATCCCCCCCCCCTCTTTCTCTCCCTTAGACTGTTCATGACACACACACACTTCACTTCAACATACCCACTCCATTCTCTCTCAGTTTTCACCGTTCTCTCTCTCTCTCTCATACTCAACAAGGGTGTGTGTGTGTGTGTGTTGTGTTCCATCAGAGTTGATTGGTGTGGTTGACGCCTTTCGTTTCAATATGTCCATCTCAATCTCAGTAGAGAGAGAGAGAGAGAGAGAGAGAGAAAAGAAAAAAAAAGAGAGAGAGAGAGAGAGACCACACACGCAGAGAGAGAATGTACACCAGAGAGTGTGTAAAGTTGTAAACCACACACACACGCAGAGATAGAGAGAGATTAATATTAATGTGGTAACTTAATCCCCTGGGCTAAAAACAGCACTGACCTCTCTACTGTAGTAACAATTTAGTTGGGGTGTCATGATTATTATTATTATTACCAGTGTGAGTTATTATAATTATTACCAGTGTGAATTATTAAGATTAGGTATTATCATTATTATCATTACCAGTGTGAATTATTATTATAATTATTACCAGTGTGAATTATTATGATTAGGTATTATTATTATTATCATTACCAGTGTGAATTATTATTATAATTATTACCAGTGTGAATTATTATGATTAGGTATTATTATTATTATCATTACCAGTGTGAATTATTATTATTATTGCCAGTGAGACAGTACATTTTATATAACCATGTTTGGTCATGGTATTATAGTTTGAGCTGGTCCAGATTAGGTTAAGTCAGGTCAAGTTAGATTAGGTGAGGTCAGGTTAGGTCAGGGATGAAAATAATTGTTAAAATGGAAGTATAAAATAAGTAGGCCTAGTTGGGCAATTACAGTATTGTATTTTCCATTTTCGTATCTCTTCAACTTTACCAATAATATTTATTATTTCACACATTTTGACCCTAAACATTATACAGTATAATTATTATATATTTCGTTATTATCATTATTATTATTATCGTACTATTACTACTACCGGTACTACTACTACTAATAAATTAACTTAGCAATAGAAAGCAACTTATTATTATTATTATTATTATTAATGATAATAATAATAAATAGGTCCCGGTAGTCTGCTGTGGTCTAAGTTAGGTTGTTAGGTTAGGTCAGACTAATTTCCAAATTATGTTTAGTAAATCATATCTCGAAACACCATAGATGAAAAATGTCTTAGAATGGTCCAAAATAATGGATAATGATACTAAAATACAACTCAGTACTTCTTTACATTTACCATTACTATTACTACTAATAATAATGATAACAACTAAATAATTAAATAAACTTACCAATAGAAAGCCACTTGTTCTTCTTTTCCTTTTGACACGTGTCTATCCAAACAATTATAACATATATTTGTTTTAGCTCCTTCCATCCATTTTATATAGATTTCTCCTTTCTTAGTATCGAAATTATAATCCAGGAATTTATTTACGGTGTCTACATCTTGTTCAAAATGAAACTGTTTGCTTATATCTCCCCAAAATGCTTCTGGATTTTTAATTGATTTATTATACATTTGTTTATATTGGTCCAAAGAGGAACAGTGTGAGATTTTAGACACTTTTTGCGCTGGATTATACGTCATATTTAAGGTTGTAGAGTCTTTATTAGCCATTATGGATGTATACACCAGTTGTTGTTGGTATTACACACACATACACACACAAGAGTCAATCCTATACACTTTATTATGAGGAGGAAACAGCTGATTTATACGACACAGTTCACTCCTGGGTTCACTCTCACTCACTGACTCAATTTTCTGATTTTTCTCCAACAGTGACAAACACAGCCTCAGTACCAGCGTTGCCAGATGTTCTTGACGAAATATCCCCAACTTCAACATCAGAATTTCCCTTTTTTACCTCAAATATTCCCTGTTGGTAAATTTACAGAAAACCTGTGTTCACTTTATTGTCTATATTAGTTTTAATATATTAACCCTTACGCTACCGCTTTGTTTACGCTTGGTAACTGGCGTGTGGTAGAAATTATCTGTTTTACTACATTATTCTTCAAAAGATTTCCCAGTGGTGAAAAAAAATCCTAAAACATGGAATTATACCTTTATTTGGCAACACTGGCTCTAAGGCCCCGGTGCTGCAGTGTTGCCAATAAATTCACGCCCATTGCTATACTAATACCAGCCACCCAAACATTATAAAAATATCGCCCAAACATATTTTTTCTCGAGATGAGCCTGCAGAACAGCTGTCAGCAGATGAATAAATCTATATCTTTTTCAGACAGGGTCGGTAATAATTGTTTTAGTGTTGTATGATAATGAATAACACAAGCCTGGGAAAACATATTGTATTTATTAATAGGTGGTCTTCAATGAGTGTAAAATGAAGTAAAAATATCAGAATGATCGAGTATCAATAACCCATTCTCAGAGAGAGAATGAGCTATTTTACGCCAAAGTAGCAATAATATTTCTATCTTGGTAGCTTTGTGTGTGCTATTGTTCACTTTCATTTTGCTAACCTTATTTAAAATTCTATATAAAGTTTGTCTTTATTGTTAACATGAAGGTTGTATGAAACTGACTATCGTTCATTTGATAAAACATATATAATCTTACATTTATGCGTAGATATTTCATATACTGACATTGCTTTACAAATAGCAATTTTAGTTGCTACGTTGATAAAATTTCATAAAATGATGCCATATTTTGTGATCATGCATATATAAATAACAATAAAGGACATATATATATGAATATGGTTTACTGGTCTTAGCATCCAATGTAACATAATAATAACAATAAATTACGGCATGTTGATAACAAAAACATGTACTATACCTCCATGGCTGGTAAATCATTATAAGAAAAAAACATGACAAATTACTAGAATCCTGTACCTCGATTTGCATAAAACTAATTTTAATTTTATCTTTGTAAATATGACTCAATGATAGTAATTAAATAATTTTGTCAACATTATCTATATTGTACAGTTTCTTTGTTAATGTGGATGGTTGTGTTGGTAGACGCTGACTATTGTTCGTATCATTTCCTGTGACTTGGCTTCCTCTATTCCAGGAATTAATCATACTTTTCTGATTTTACTTTGTAATTTGAGCTTTTAAAGATAAATTAATGCGTATATGTCTTAAGGCGCGTATTATTTAATCAATATGTCTTAGAAAAAGATTATATTATTGAATGTATTAATTTATTGTAAGTCAGTTTGGCCGTGGGTTGAGACATGTAGATAGTTGTTGTGGAGGCGAGAACAGTGTTGCCAGGTGCATGAACATTTCACTGTATTAGGAAATGTTGAAGTCCACACCGGAAATGTTATAAAGATTGTTCAAGAGTAAGCAGGGAAATGTTTACCAGACGAAATTAAAAAAACCCTGTCATATTCAAGAATAAAACAAGGAATTATTGAGGTAAAATAAGGGAAATTCTGATGTTGAGGTTGGGCAGTTTGGTCATGCGGACCTGGTAACACTGGTTGAGAGTGACGCACTGAGTGTTGTTACGCGCTACAAAACAACCTCTATACGCATTAATACAACCTTCTACAACACCAAACAACATGTGAGTAAGGCTTAGGGTGATCTAGGGGAGGTGGAGGAAAGGTGTAATGAAGTGTGAAATGTGTGAAATGTGTGAAAAAGTAATAAATAAGAAAATAAAATGCCGGGACTTTATCTCGCACACACACAGTCACACACAACAACACGATGACCGTAATATTAATTCAGGATAAATTAATATTCACTCAGGAAGGAAGTAATTATGATAAAAGATTATATTTAGATTATGTCCTGGATTACTGATAGTGTATGTATGTGTGTGTGAGAGAGAGAGAGATTTACTGTACATACAAGGTTTTCGGTAAATATTAAAAGAATTACCGTTATTGCGTACGGTTTTTCTACCTTCATTACCCACTAATTTAGACCATTCTAAGACTATTTTCTTCTATGACATTTCCTCTGCAAATGCCCCATATCCAAGATAGGGTATATTCAAATGGGGCATTTTGAAATTACCCTGACCTGACCTAGACTGTATCAGACTACCTGGACCTAAGTTAACCTGGGCACACTACCTGGACCTTAGTTAACCTGGGCACACTACTGGGACCTAACCTGGGCAAACTACCTGGACCTAACATTAAGTTAACCTGGGCACACTACCTGATTATATTATTAGTTAACTTAGCTTATTATTGTTTTGTTTTACAGGGCAGAAGCTGAGAATACCACTGAGGCTTCCTTATTTGACACACCTAATGAACAGGTGGGTTATCATCATGTAATAATACAGTAAGGTCTGGTTTTGTACTAATACATGTACAGTATGGGTGTTATGGATGTGTATTGTATTTTTTGTAATCATTATTCTTTGCTATAGCTGTTGTTGTTGAAGTTCTTTGTAGTAATAAATCTGTGTATAATTTTTGTTAAAAGCAGTATTGTTATGGGTTGTAATGCATTGTTATTGCTGTGTATTTTACTTTTAAGAATTAATCTGTAATGCATTGTTTTGTACTGTTATGGGTGTATATTGTACTTTTTGTAATTAATGTGTGTACAATAAAACCTCTATATACATAACAGTACAAAAGGTGAAATTACTGTATCGAAATTTGTTTGTCATTAATTTTACGAGAAGGAATGAAGGGTATAAAATTTGGGTTTTATAATTAAACTATTTCTTTGGGGGAAAGTTTACATATAGGTTTCCGCTACAGTGTTACCATGACAACTCCTAGTGACACGGTACTGTTTGAAACTGTTCTGTATAGAGTTAATTGCTTGTTTCAAATACCGTACTCAAAAACGACTCTTGTGAACGTGGCCTTAGTCTTGTGCTGAGTAAAGACGAGTTAAGCGGTACTATTAAAATTTTATTCATATTTACACGGGGGTGCATGAAGGATATTGAGGACTAAGGCAATAGCAGTGTTGGAATTAATGGTATCCTAGTGTAGACGAGTCAGGGAATTGAATGTTATTAAAGTTTGGTTAAGTAAAGGTGGAATTTAAAATAATCAGAAGATAATGAATTGATATTTACTTGTATTTATATTTACAGGATCAGAAAATATTGAATTAATGTTTACTTTTATTTATATTTACATAATCAGAAAATATTGAATTAATATTTACTTGTGTTTATATTTACAGGAAAGTATAAAAGGTGTCCAGGATGAAGGAGATAATAATAGTGTTGGAATTAATGGTAGTGTAGAAGACAACAGTGAAATAAACACAACAATTAATGGTACACAAGAGAAGGAAGAGGAAGAAAAGGAACTAGAAGAGGAGAAAGAAGAGGAGGAGAAACAACCAATGGAGAAAATGGAATCAGAAGAGGAAGGATTGGGGGAGATAAAAAAAGAAGAGGAGAAAAAGGAAGAGGAGAGACAACCCTTGGAGATAAAGGAACCAGAGAAGGAGGAGGAGAAAGGACCAAAAGAGGAAATAGAAGAGAAAGAGGAGGAAAAAGAGGAAGAAAAGGAATCGACAGTAGAGGAAGATAAGGATAGTGGAGGGAAGATAAACAGTGAGGAACAAACCAAAGAGGAATTAATTATTAGAGACAAAGAAGCAGAAGAGAATGAGAATATAGAAGAGTTCCTAAAGAGAGTAGAAGATAAAGAGATGGAAAGAGAAGAATGTAAAGAAGATGAAGGGAAGGAAAGTGTAGGAAAAGAGATGGAAAACAAAGACGGGAAAGAGAGTGAAAGCAAACAAGAAAATGATAATGAAAGCAAAGAAGGAAAAGAGATTGAAAGCAAAGAAAAAGAGAATGAAACCAAAGAAGGAAAAGAAAATGCAAGCAAAGAAGAAAAAGAAATTGAAAGCAAAGAAGAAAAAGAGAATGCAAGCAAAGTAGGAAAAGAGAATGAAAGCAAAGAAGAAAAAGAAATTGAAAGTAAAGCAGGAAAAGAGATTGAAAATAAAGAAGGAAAAGAGAAGGAAAGCAATAATGATGTCAAGGTGAAAGAAGAAGAAAACACAGAAAAGGCCGAGACGAAAGACAAAGATGACGTCAAGGAAACAGATAATATAGAAATGATGGATATAAATAAAGCTTCGGATAATAAAACAACAGACGAAGAAAAGGAAGAGAAGGAGAAAGATAAAGCAGAGAAGACAGAAACAAACGAAGTAAAACAAGAAAACGATGCGATGGAAACAGACGAAGCGACCGAAACCCCAGCGATAAAGGAAGAAAGAGAGACAGCGATGAAGAAAGAAGGAGAAGCGGACCGTACAGACACTAAAAAGGGAATGAAGAAAAAGAGAGAATCCACAACACACAACACAACACCAGTCACTAAAACACAACGTAAACCTGGCAAGAGTAAGTTGTTATTGTTGTTAATGTTCTCCCGGGGCAGATGCAATATAAATTATGTTACGTTATCAGACATATGTTATGTTAATGGAAGACTCTTACTGATCAACTGGTGGGTTAAGTGATAAAAATTTGCTACTTCATTAATGCCTCAAACTTTGTAGAGTGAAATAGTAAAGTTTTCTGGTTCAGGTACATGTGTCCTGTATTTATGTGTGTGACTGAGTTGACTTCATCCATAGTTCATATACTCAAGTCTTTAACAAGTGAAGGTTTATTTTGATGTGCTTAACGTCTCTTTTGTGTGGTTGTTGGAGTATAGCCTGTGAAGCGTCGAGTGAAGACCTTCCTGAAGGTTGGACCAGATCAGTCATACAGAGAGTCAGCGGTGCATCGGCTGGAAAGTTTGACGTTTATTATTTCAGGTCAGTGTATGTGTTATTATTGTAAGATGGAGAAGTAGTAGTTTGTAAGGAATATTATATTATACTGTATGTTTGTGTTGTTGTAAGATGGAGAAGTGGGGATTAAATTAAGTTAGTAAGATTAAATCAATGATAGTTTGTAGGGAATATTATATTATTATACAGTATGTATTTTGTTTTTCCAATTCACATACACAGTCCAATGAGAAAGAAACATTAAGATCAAGGAAGGAAGGAGGTTCAGAAATACTGTGACCATAATAATATTGAGGTGGAAAACTAGTGTAAATGACTATACAGTATATTATAGATTCAGAGAGGTTATAATGTCATATAATAATATTATTATTCTTTCTCAGCACACAGTCCAATGGAAAAAAGGCTGAGATTGAGGAAAAAAGTTTAGATGTACAATATTGCAACGAAAACAATATTGAGTAGAAAAACTAATATATATATATGCATACTATAGATTCATGATACCTGTATTAACATTATTCTATTCTTCCCCTAACACACACAATCCAATGGGAAAGACGCTAAGATTGACGACGAAGGTTTAGATATATTGCAACAAAAACTATTGAGTAGAAAAACTAATATATATACTGTACGCATAAAATACATTCATGATATTAACATTATTCTTTTCTCCCTCTAACACAGTCCATTGGGTAAGAAACTAAGATCCAGGAAGGAGGTACAGATGCATTGTGAACAAAACGACATAGATGTGGACTTCTCGCCCTTCTCGTTCACATTCAAGGCGAGGGGTGAGGCGGGACAGAAGGTGAAGCAGGCCACACCAAGGGCCGTATCATCACCCAAGACACCCAAAGCAACACCAGGAAGGAAGAGGAAGATGACGGCAGACAAGAGTGACGGTAAGAATACACTAAACAACAACAACAAAAGGAGGAGAGGAGGAGGAGGAGGGGTGATAGATGTTGGTGTTGAGGGTAAGAGTAATAATAATAAGAGAAAAAACAATGAAAACAATGACACCAACAAAAACAAGAGTAAGAAAATGGTACCAACAACAACAAAAGCAAAGGCGACTAAGAAGAAATCTACTACTACCAATACTAGTAGGTTGAATAAAAACATGGCTGATGGTGGTGGTGGTAAGTTAAGAGTCAAATTCCGTTTCAAGATGTCACAGCAAACGTCCAAAGTAGTGACTCGGAATAAAGGCTCTACCAAGGCTAATAAAAGATAAAATAAAAGATGGAATAATGTAATAGATGTGGGAAATAAAATAACATAATATAAATGAGAGAGAGAATAACATGATAGAAATGGGAGATAAAATAACGTAGTAAAATTGAGAGATAGAATATTATAATAAATATGGGATATAGAATAGCATAAAAAAGTGAGAGATAGAATAATGTAATAAGAATTGAAGATAGAATAATGTAATAAGAATGGGAGATAGAATAATGATAAAACTGGTAGATAGAATAATATCATGCTGTGTGTATGTTTTATATCGTAGTTAGGTTAGATTGATAGTAGATACTTAAGGCCCGTCCACACGATCAAGCAGTGCTCCCAAACACAAGCAAGCTGTTTGCCTGTCGACGGGCTTACCGCTTTTGTTCGCGAGCACACCAGCAAACTGCCCGTGCTGGTAGTGATTCAATTTCACCGAACCCAGTAGTATTAGCCAGTCTTTACACCATTTGTCTTTCTGCACTGTGTTCTTTTTTTTTTCATCATGCACATTACAATTATTATGCTACACACAGTGCTATACACTTGCTTTCCTTCTTATCAGGCACCATAGTTATCGTACCTTTCACGACCCATTCGACCATCTGCTGTGGCTCCTGCCCGGCTGTGACAAGTCAGACACGTTCGTTTGGACAACAACAAGTGGTAAGCCCGTCAACAGGCGAACAGCTCGCTTGTATTCGCGAGCACTGCTCGATCGTGTGGACGGGCCTTTATAAACAAGTGTTACAAATAAACAGTACAGTAATTTATAGATGCACCAGTTGTCATTACAAATAAATAGTAATTACAAATCCAATAAATTTTGTAGATTCACCAAATAAACAGTACAGTAGTTACACAAAATATACCATAATTGATGCTGCATGTATATTTTATATCATAGTTACACAAATCTATAAAAAAAAAATTGTTAATTTTTAATTAAGGGGAGAAACTCTTTTTGGTACATTGGGAAAGGCTACTGATTCCTCCAAACTACTGTATGCCACAATACACCTTAAGGAGAAAATTTGGTGTTGATAAATTTGAAGCAACTGATTCCTCCAAACTATTCCAAGCAACAGAACACCATTATTTTTGTTCATCTGGTCCTGTTTCCTGGCATACTTTGGAGGAATCAAGGCACTCCAATGTATCAAAGGTGTATTATCCCCAACTCCCATAATCATTATTTTAGGAACATTTATTTTCTTTACAAACTCTAGAGGATTATAATAAGTTTTACCCATTTTTGTCTTTTCTTTTTTAACAAGCAAACAAGTTTAGTTAAAAAAGTTATGAGCAAATTGTTATGAATAATTACAGGATGATATTAACCTTTATGAAACCAATGACACTGTATTTTATATAATTTTAAGAATTTGCACGGATGATTATGGTGTTGAAGTTATATACAGATAATTATATAATGTACACAAATACATTATTAACCTTTTGCCGTTCCAATAATGGGTTTACCTCTCGTTAATTTTCTTATGCTGAAAAGTATAGATAACTGGCTTTTGTCCGTCACAAAATGTATATTGTATAATTGAAGGTTTTCCCGCCTTTCTTTTGTTTGATAATGGACGCTTGGTGTAAAGAGTGTGTCTGGGAGTTGATTGGTCACTTCTAGCACAGTTCTCATCCCAACACAATCACTCTATACATAGCCTAACTTATTGTTGGCGAGTGGAAAACTGAAATAATTTTAATTTTTGTTTGTTTGTGGTAGTTTTGATTCATAATAATGTAAGGTACTATATTATATATTATATGGATGGAATGGAAATTTCTTTTACTACTGGTATGCTATAGAGTATAGAGTAATCCAAATTATTCTATCTTTATTATTGTTTGTTTTGTGGTTATATTCAAAAGTATGATGTGAAAGGTTTGTTTGTCAGCTAACATTCTACTTTGTGTTTATTACTTTTTAAACCTAATATAACATAGCACAACTCCCAGCTTTAAAACAAGACCAGAATCTGCTTCCTGCCATCGTCTGTAAGTGAAGTATGAGTGGTACAGTTGCCAAAAAAGGTATTGCGACAAATCTTGATAGAACTTTAACCCTATTAATATCCACAACTATTTTTAGAGACTATAAGCATGTACAACAGAAGGAAATATACATATCCTTCTGTAAAACATACTTATATATATCCCTACAAACAACTATGGACATTTTAATATATTTAATGTTGTATCAATAGTTGTCGTAATACATTTTTTGACAACTGTACAATGACAGTATTTATAATGCAAGAAGACATACAGCAGGAGAAGAGGTTTCATATCATACATCACCCATTATTTACACTTGTGTGACGGCAAAGGGTTAATGTATATGTTTTGAGGATGTTGTTTGAGCAAAGTTTGTGTGTTAATAGTTGTTATTATTATTGATGTAGGGCAGTTATGGTGTGTGTTATCATCATTATTGTTATTATTATTATTATACTTTATTGATGTAGGGCAGTTGTGGCATAATCACCCGCTACCCACCATACAGCTCGGCTCAATTCAACTCAGCTTCTTGTAAGAGCAAGTGAGCTGAAGCTCGTACTGGAATGGAATAACAACATTTTTATTTTTATGTAACTTAATCCATGGGGGCAGGAAAAATTACGAGAAAAATCAAATAATTATGATGTCCTTTTTTTCTTTTTCTTTTTTTCTAATAACTTAAAAAGAAATTGTGTGTTGAATTTTTATATCGTAAAAATATATATATATATTTGTCACCTTGTAACTTTTGCAATAGTAAATAAATTTCTATTTGTCAGTTTTAAATTGATAAAAAAAAGTTAATGTTATCACTGTTGAAATTAAAAGAATATTGTTAAATTTGATAAAGCAAAAAAATATATATATAGTCACTTGATAGAGTAAAAAAAAAAAATTATATATATATTGTCATTCGATGATAAACAGAGCGAGAGTATTGTTATTGTACATACATACATCCTCCCACTGTGGCCTATTTTTTATTTTATTTTATTTTATTTTTGTACGAAGTGTACTTTTTAATTAAGGAATTACCAATAAACTGGTGAAATAAACAACCCAAGACTAAACGGAGCTCTTCCAAAGCTTCACAAATCATCACCATCATTATTATTATTGTTGTTGTTGTTACCAGTTAAAGTGGAAGGGTGCTTATGCCATCAATCAATATTACACAAAAAAAATAACCAACCCAAACCCATTTGTCGGTGTTGTCGTCATTCCCCGACACAGATGCCAGCGTTAGTATTTCTCTACAGTGTTAATTTCTCGGTGTGTTTGTTTGTTATTTGGAGCTATTTTAATGGAGAGAAATTAATGAGTATATAATTATAATGATAGTAATAGTTGTTTTTAATCTTACGTACTGTTGTGGCACATAGTCCTTGAACAGATATTTCCTTACACCCACCCTGGTCAAGGATTATGTGCCTCGACTGTACACTGTAATTATTATATGGAAACCCCCCAAAATTTTCCTCACACACCCATGAGAAATGAGGGTGTATAATTATATATCGTAATGATAGTAGTTTGGCATCATGTACAGTTGTCAGTAGAAATTCATCCCATTGAGCTCAGGTGAGAGGAGTCTGGTATTCTGGTAACACTGTATGTGAGTTGAAAAGTATGATTTAAATAGCTTTCAGTATTATGTATTTAATCCATATTTGTCAACTCTCATAGTGTGTTAGCAGATTACCACTAGGCTCATCTCACTCAAACTGAATAGGACAGATTTCTGCTGATGACTGTACAGTTGGCAACATATGAATCGAGACAAATTTGTTGGAATATTAACTATATTAACATCCACAAGAATACTTAATATAGAAAGAATTGAACAATCCCTTCTGTATTACATAATTATGATCCCTACAAATAACTATGGACATTAATATAGCCCTACTAAACGGAGTTATTCACTTTTGTTACATTGGAGTGCCTTGATTCCTCCAAGGATGCCAAGGCACAGACCCAGATGAAAAACAATGCAATACTGTTGCCTAGAATAATTTGGAGGACTCATTTGCTCCAGATTTACCACCCAAAACAATGTGCTATACTTATATATATATATATATATATATATATACATATATACCCCCTTATTATAGTCTACTGAACTTAACATCAAAAGTTGTCACTGTTTATTTTTTGCCAACTGTACCTACTGTAATTATATAGCAAAAAAAAAATTACTATTATGACACACCCAACTCACCCAGCCAGCAAACAAACAAACAACAAACAAACACTTAGGAAAATGTACACTGTTTGTGTTTGTGTTGAAGACCCACTACTAACTTGGCAACTGTGTTAAATTAATCTCTGTTGTTCACTTTATTTATTTTGATGATTTGTGGGTTTGTGGCAGAACCACTGTATTTCTCACCTTACATTATTACCATTATTATTATTGTGCAGTATTTCCTCGATATATGATGAAGAAATTAAACACAGGGTCAGTAAATCAGTTAGTTAGTTAGTGTATATAAATAACAATAGCCTGGGAATACACACATATGTATTGGTGGTCATTATTGAGTGTAAAATAATGTATATGTGGTGGATACAAGTATTTATTCATTGTATATCAAAAGTCTATTGTATTTCTCAGAACCAACAACAAATTTATGTTTTTTTTTTTTTTTTTTTTTTACTATGGTTAAGGGGGTAATACACTTTTGGTACATTAGTGCGACTTCATTCCTCCAAAGTGAAGCCAGGAAACAGGACCTGATGGAACAAAAATAATGGTGGCCTGTTGCTTGAAATAATTTGGAGGAATCAGTTGCACCAGAGTTACTAACCCTGTATTCTTCCCTTCATAAAGTAAACTGATACACAAAAGTTCATTCCCACAGACAGCCACAGTAGTATAATGGAAGCACCTCACTTTTTACCTCAACCTCGGGACTGTAGTCTGTCAAAAACCCGATAACTCTTACAAGGCCCCGAGATTATTGGGTGTCGTACTAAAACACGTCACTATACACGAGACAAGAGGAGTTACACACACACACACACACACACACTAGATGAGACAGTGGAGCTTCTTAGTGATGATGTTACCGTAGCTTCTTTTCTGTCCCACTAGATGACCACACCTTATTTATACACATCACTATACACGAGAGGCGTTACACACACACACAATAGATGAGATAGTGGAGCTTTGTAGTGATGTTGTTACCGTAGCTTCTCTTCTGCCCCACTAAATGACCACCACACCTTATTTATACACGTTACTAAACGACTAAACAACAGATGATAATTATATGGATCAGAATATTTTAGTCCTTTGTGGCTGTCTGAGGGAATGGACTTTTGTACACGGTAATACTGTACATTCAAAGCCTGGGAAAACACTTGATGGTCTGCAATGAGTGTAAAATATAGTAAAGTAGAAGCTAATGAAAAACAAGTCTGGAAATACAATTGTTGGTCTTCAAAAAATAAATAAAAATGGACTTAGAGAAATAGTTAGTTGCTTCACATTTACCATCAACAACAACAACAGCTATGGGTACCCTTAAAGTGGAAGTATGGTGTTGGTAAATCTGGAGCAACCGATTCCTCCAAACTATTCCAAACAACAGGTTCTGTTCCCTGGCATAGTTTGTAGGAATCATGGCAATCCAATGTAACAAAAGTAAATTATGCCCTTAAAGTGAGATTCTTTGTTGGTGAATTGGAAGGTCTGTGTTACCTCCAAACTATGCCATGAAACAGAGCCCCAATTAGTACAATTGTGGTCATCTGTTTTCTGGTATAGGCTAGTTAGGAGGAATCAGTAGCCTTCCGTTGCCTCCAAACTATGCCATGAAACAGATCACCTAGTAATATAATTGTGGTCATCTGTTTTCTGGTTTAGGCTATAATAGTTAGGATGAATCAGTAGTCTTCCAATTTACCATCAAATGAATCTGTCCATCATTAATAATAATGTTTTCCATACACACACAACAGCACCGTTAACAAAGCGTGGTAGAGGCAGCAGTGGTCACCAGAGCAGTGAATACTTCCGTAACAACAAAGATGAAATACTTGGCCGTGTGAGACTGAAGGCTGGAAATAAATGGAATCCACCAAGATCACCATTCAGTTTATTCCAAGAGTCATTATATCATGACCCTTGGCAACTATTGGTGGGAACTATATTCCTTAATAGAACTACTGGTATGTATTAAATTAGGATTCTTATTAATTATATTATATACTTTGTCTTGTCCTGCCCTGTCTTATCCTATCCTCCCCTGCCTCTGTATCTGCCTCTTCCTTGTTTTACCCTTTCCTATTCTTCCCTGCCTTACTCAACCCTGCCCTGCTCTGCTCTGCCTTGCCCTACTTTGCCCTGTCCTGCTCTACCCTGCCATACTTTGTCCTGTCCTGTTGTGTACTGACTACTATTGAACTGCTCCTTGTCCTTCCCTTCCCTTGTCACTTCATCTTGTATAGTTTTGTAATATAATAACATGTATTTTATATCACCAAGGAGTCCTTGTAATAACATTTTTTTTTTATTATAACAGAAGAGAAAGCTGTGGGTAGAAATATAATAATATAATACTGTAACATTTCAGTAATATGAGAGAAAGAGCAAGAGTGCATGAAAGAGAGAGAAAATTGTATGTATCAGTGGAGATAAATAACATCACAACATACATAATAACAACTTTTTTATATATTAGGAAAGGAGGCAGTGGATAAAAATGTGATAAATGTAAAGAGAGAGGAATAACGTATGTTTTGTATGCAGCAGTGAAGATCAATAACATAACAACAACAACAACACATAATAACATCCATGTATTCTATTTATAACAGGAGAGGAGGCCTTGGGTAAGAACATTCTGTGGAAGTTCCTCGAGAAGTGGCCGAGTGCAGAGTCAACAGCAAAGGCTTCATGGCAGGAAATATCACAACTCATTAGACCACTTGGACTACATGACAAGAGAGCTAAGATGCTAATACGTTTCTCAGGTCAGTGTCAGTCAGTCATGGGGATGTTTACAGAGGAGTGTGAGGAGCAGAGGCTTCTGATTTCACCTGACTTTGACATGAAACATAGCCTAAGAGATATAACAATAAACACGATACTTTAATTAATCATTATTATTATTATATATTATTAAAAAAAAATTCTGAGGATGTAAGAATAAATACTGTACTGTAGTTTATTTATTAATTTATTTATTTATTTTCATTACAGAGGAGTACTTAACCAAGGACTGGATGTACCCTAAAGAGCTTCACGGTATTGGCAAGTACGGCAATGACTCGTATCGCATCTTCTGTGTCAATGAATGGCGCAAGATTAGACCATCAGACCACATGTTAAACTTTTATATTGACTGGCTCTGGGATAACCATAAATACCTCGGACTAGATTAACTATACACTACTCACACATATACATACATACATACAGCCAGCCATCTCTCATCCTCCCTCCATTACTGTCCTTCCTTTCCTCCCTCTCTCCCTCTCCTTCATTCACTCTCTTCTATGCTCCCTCCCTCCTCTCTCCCCTTTCTCTCTCCGTCACTTCCTCTTAGATTAACTTAACACACATCCATCCATTTCTCCTTCCCTCCTTTCCTCTCTCCCTCCCTCCGAAACCACCGTATTTTTAAATGTTGGAAAAGAATTATTAACCCTTAGAGTAATGTGTTGTTTTGTTGTTGTTGTTGTTGTGTGTATGTGTATATTGTCCTGTTTGTACTGAATGTGTGTACAGGAAATAAAACCTCTTTGTTCATACATCATATACCCATAAATCCAATGGTTTTACTACACACATTCATTACAAACAGTATATTACACACACCATAATAACTACAACAACAACAACACACACACACACACACACACACACACACACCAACAACAACAACAAAACAACATATTTACTGTAATTTAGTGAACCCAAGATTTGAGAGGCTTTAGACAATGGGCCGTATGCAAGAACATCCATAGTGTATACGACGACGATGGTGTGGCACTGGTACAACAACTCTATAGAAAAATACAAGATAGTCATCGTACCACACCATGGTCAACACCACACCATGGATGTTCTTGCATACCACTCTATATATTACAAGTGTTAAGAAGGTGTGGGAGTAGGGGACAGGCTTGGGGGGGGTTTGGGAATAGAGGGACAGGCTTCGGGTGGGTGGGAATAAAGGGACAGGCTTGGGGGGGTGTTTGGGAATAGGGGGACAGGCTTGGGGGGGTAGAAAGCCTGTCCCCCTATTCCCGCACCCCCCTAACTCCCCTCCAAGCCTGTCCCCCTATTCTCACACCCTCTTAAGAAGGTACAGTAGTATCCTTTTAGTACAGTGTTGGTAAATCTGGAGGAACTGATTCCTCCAAACTACTCCAAGCAACAAAACACTATTATTTTTGCTCATCTGGTCCTGTTGTTTCCTGGCATACTTTGGAGGAATCAAGGCACTCCAATGTACCAAAAAAGAATTACTGTACCACCTTAATGCCTCCAAAGCATCCTAGGAAATGGTACCTAATAGATATATATAATGGTGTCCTGTTGCTTGAAACCCCTTTGGAGGATTCAGTTGCTCCTGATTTACCAACACCAAATTTCCCCATTAAGGACCCTATGATCGTGTATGAGACTTGGTGGCTTCTGATTCCTCCTGTCTATGCCACAAAACAAGCTTCTTCCATATAGGTGGTGTTTCGTGGCGACACTTGAAGGACTCATTTACCTCCAATTTTCTGACTACAACACAGAGTCCATTAACTCTAGTGTACTCAAGAAGAGAGAGAAACTACAGACTTATTACAGTGTTAAAATAATCAACCTTTATGAAACATTTTTTATTACATACTGTACTTGGAAAAACTGAACTTACATATAATATACTGTATATATACTTAGTGAACCCAGAGTGTGAAGGTGGTCAATGTTTGTACGACGAATTGAACTTACATAATTAGTGAACTGAAGAGAGAATTAATATTAGACTTATTACAGTGTTGAAATGAACTATGGTATGTGTTTTGTAAACATTTGCATACCAATTATTATAGTGAACCCAAGAGTGTGAGAGGTTACAAACTATTACAAACAACACATTACACACCCATAACACACACACACATTCATACACACACATTTATTATAAACAGTATAATACACACTCATAACACATACACACATTTAATATAAACAGAATAATACACACTCATAACACATACACACACACACACATACATAACAACTACATAGTGGTGGGTAATTTATGTTAATGATGTTAATGTTTGTCTGGAAGATTTTAACCAACATACTTAGTGTTTCCAAGAGTGTGTGTGTGTGTGAGGTTACAGAATATTATAGTGTTGGAAGGGCCAATGGTGTAGTATCAGTACGATGGCTCTGTTGTTTGTCTATGGAGCCATCGTATACACCACAAATGTTCTTGTTTACGGCTCTTTGCTTGTTTGCCTCAGTTATATAAGCCTCGATTAATATGTAACCGTCAAAGTACATACAAACAAACAAACAAACCACAAACCCGAATGTGACTCGTAGCGTCAGGTGTTTTTTAATTGGGTCATGATGATCTCCCGTATGTTTACAATAAAAATTAATAAAACTTGTATATAATTGTCCAGGTGTGTGTGTGTGCAAGCCAGAGCTGTTCCCTCCCACCAACCCCCCACCCCTAGAGTATGGACAACAACACAGGGACTTGTATTATTGCCCACAAAAATTGGTACACACACACACACTGTTGTTTTCAAGGGTTTACAGCATATAGAAAGTGTCAGACTGTAACTGTAATACAACATTATAATTAGGTTTGTTGTTTTGTAATGTCAGACTATGCAACTGTAATACAACATTATTATTATTAGGTTTGTTGTTTTGTAATGTATCTATCTATCTATGTATGTATAGCTCTGATGCCTCATTTCCTCTGGCAACTCCCTCCAAGGGGGTGGCCATGGCAGAAGTGTCTCCAGTTGTCCCTGTTCCAACACTCCCTCCTTACTTGGTCCAGCCCTCCTCTGTCCCTCATGTTTCTCTCCTTTACATACTTTTCCACTGTTCTGCCAGTGTTCTGTCAGATTATGTAACTGTAATACAACATTACTAGTAGCTTTGTGTGTGTGTGTGTGTGGTTTATATATATATATACACATGTATAAGTGATTTCCTGAGCCTGTGTTAAATGGTTAAAAGGTTATCATCATGTATCAAGGGTCTTCTGTATTGTATGTGTTAAGTTGTGTTATATCTGGGTGCCTTACAATATAATCCACTAAGCCATACAAACAATTCATTATTCTGTTGTATGGTTTCCACATGAATTCTTTACACAGGCTATATGGAAAGAGAGGTCATTTATTATTGTGAAAGTACTGCTATGAATGGTCTACCAAGTGACTGTAATATCAATACAACAACAAACCTAATAATGATGATGTATTACAGTTACATAGTCTGACATTACAAAACAACAAACCTAATAATCATCTTTTACAGTTACATAGTTTGACATTTTCTCTATATTGTAAAGCCTTGAAAACAACAGCGTGTGTGTGTGTGTACCAATTCATATGGACAATAATACTTCTGGCTGCTCATATCACCTGGTATTATTTTTATTGACTGTTGCATTGCATAAGGTACAACCAATATTAAATGCAAGTTATGTGTGTGTGAGAGTTGAAAGTGATGTATCTTCAACTTGTGTGTGTGTGTGAGAGTTGTAAGTGCTGTATCTTCAACTTGTGTGTGTGTGAGTGTTCAGCACATAGTGTAAAAGAAACACATTAGGGAAGAAGAGAGTGGATGTGTGTGTGTGTCATTTCACTAAATATAGGGTCATATGCAAGAATATTCATGGTGTATACAATGGCTTAGTACCAGTACGATGACTCCACAGACAAAATAATAATCTCATACATAAACAACAGAGTCCATCACATGTACACTCGTGATACATAATTACTGACCAGAGTGTGAGGAACAGAAAGCTTTGAATGGCCTGGTGTTGCTCATTTCCTCACCCACCCACCCACCCAGTACACCTATAGAGACTGGGTTCAAATCCAGGCTATGTGTGGTGACCATGTGCTTGAGTGTACTGTACTGATACCATACCATGATCATCAACATTACCATGGATATTCTTGCATACAACCCATATAGACATTATAATAAGCTTTGTATAGTTAGTTATAGTGTTATGAGCAGAACAGTGTAGTGTAATATAGTGAATATAATTGGCAAGTTTTATGTTTACTAAGGCGACAGTTTGTTGGTCAATGTAAAGTTCTCTGATAATTTTAATTTATTTTTTTTTAAGCAGTTTGTAAGAAAAAACAAACTTTAAAATAAAGAGAATTTATAGGATACATCTGGTCTGTTATTTATTATGATTAAGGCAGTGCAGAAAATTAATGTTACTGAAAATAGTATATGATAGTTATGTCACACTGAATTATTAATTATTATATTGTGACGAAACTGTTTTGTTAATTAATTAAGTGTACAGATTATAATTATCATGTTGAATACAATTTGTCATTTATTTTAATAAGTACGTTATACCCTGGCTGGATATACAATGAATAAATACTGGTATCCATCACTTATATTATTTTATACTCATTGTAGACCATCAATATATGTTTTTACAGCCATGTGTTCTTCAATGTCATACTGTACACACTAACTAAATAATTTACTCACCCTGTCTTAAAGGGGTGCAGGAGTAGGGGACAAGCTTGGGGGGGGGTTGGGGGTGCGGGAATAGGGGAACAGGCTTGGGGGTTTTTTGGGGTGTGTGGGAATAGGGGGATAGGCTTGGGGGGGGTGCGGGAATAGGGGGATAGGCTTGGGGGGGGTTTGAGGGGTGCGGGAATAGGGGGATAGGCTTGGGGTGGGTGGGGTAGAAAGCCTGTCCCCTATTCCTGCACCCCCCCAAAAAAAAACCGACCCCCCCTAAACCCCCCCAAGTCTGTTCCCCTATTCCCGGCCCCCCCTTAAAAGTATACAAGTAATAAATGTAATCATCTTATAACTATTGGAAATAAGATATGCTCAATAAATCACTTAATTTTGTTTATAGTAAAATAGTCGTGTACGTAAATCCATTCTCTTTCCTTTAAGAATATGTGTCTTGTTTTGTTTTCCAAGTTTACATGAATTACAATAATAGTTTACACAAAAGCTCATCTTAATTCCTCTAGATTACATGACTGATTTGTTTACTTTCCATCTAAACGTAAAAATAATAATACGTCTTGAGTATCGTAATGTATATGGTAATAAATAACACAAGCCTGGTAAAGCATATATTAGTGGTCTTCAATGAGTGTAAAATTATGTGTTTTGGATACAAGTATTTATTCATTGTGTAATTATTAAGGGATACAATAATTAATTCAGTAGTGTAGTGTATGCAACTTTTTTTTTAGTAGTAGTATTTGTAACTACAATTTACACACTGTACATACAAACAAAAAATTAAAGTTTAAACAGTAAAGTTGAACGTAAATAATTTCTTCTTGTGCCGTGTAGTGTGTGTGTGTGTGTGTGTCTGTGTGTGTGTGTCTGTGTGTGTGTGTGTGTGTGTGTGTGTGTGTGTTTGTGAAGTCATCGTACCAATACCACACTACAGTATTGTCGACATCACTTTGGATATTCTTACATACAATCCTATACAGTAGTTATGTTTGTCACCACCAGAGGGTCGCTGTAATCGTGTGACTTGTTTGTTTTGCCGTGTTTTTGTTTGTTTGTTGTTGTTGTTATTGACTTTTCACTAAACAAACATGGCTCTTATGGAAACTCTAGAGAGACAGATTTTTTACTGTAAATTTTATGTATGCATACTTTACCATACACACACACACACAGTCATGTATGGTGAGGGACACTATACACATACTGCAACATACACACACAGTCATGTACAGTATAATGAAAACTACACACATACACACACACAGGCTTGTATGTATGTATGTATGTAAAGATGAAAACTACACACACACACAGTTATGTATTATGTATGATGGTGGAAACGACACACACATACAAAAACCACACAGGCATGTATGTATGTATGTATGTATGATGAAAACTATACACACACACTGGTAACATCAGTGGAACATAACTTTAGCATCAAATGGTGTAGAATAATTTATATACAATTATATACAATAATAATAAAAAATAATTCTGTATTGTTTTTACTCTGTGTAGTTCAAAGTTCAAATTGATGTAATGAAGAGATTTTTTAAATACATACATACAACGCTACGTAGTAAAGTTGTTTGTAATATATTTTGAATCGTGGTTTGTATACTCCATTCCTGCTTATACAGTATTATATAATTAAGGTGAGATTCTTTGGTTGGTGAATTAGAAGGTTTGTGATTCAACCAAAAAAAATTGAGGGTCCTTACTAGAGCTCTATGAATTCTCCAAACTACTCCGGGCAACAGATTTCCTATTAGAAATACTGAAGGGTTCTGTGGCCTGGATGAGTTTGGAGGATTCATAGATGTCTTCAAGTAAACTGATATAGTTGCATGTGTGTGTATGTGTGTGTGTATTCAGAAGTGTAACCATTTCATACCTAAGTCCGTGTCTGAAAAGTACTGTATATTATATCACCGAGTCTCCATTCAAGTAAACTGCAGTGATGCCAACCCCTTGAGACTTCTTCGCCCTACACAGACACTGAAATTACCCTACATTTACCTTCATCGCCCTACGACTTAGCAAGTTAGGATAAAAATATTCCTCAACTACTTGGAGGTTTTATTTATAATAATATATAAACAAAAATGTTCTTTTTCTTTTGAATATATGCAGTTTCAATAATATTGGACCTCAGTCCGGTGGTACAAAATGAACCGTAAATGAAATATAGTAAGAATATATAACTAAACAACAGTAAAAGGATGAATATAAAATAGGCAAGATAACAATTCTTACCTCTAGCCATACATCTCTAAACTTTTGTTTCCTGGGAGTTTCCTTTTCTTTCTCTAGCTCTCCTCGGTACCGCCTCTTCTTTTTGGGAGTGGCAATGGCAGATTCATGAAAAGCATTTTCTACTACCTACTGTTGAGTTTTGAAGTGTTTCAAATATGGCGACTATTTCCCTTTTTTTTTTTTTTTTTTTTTTTTTTTTTTACAATTTTTTATTTCCAAAAGTGCCTGTTACAATTTCAATGGTGTACGTTTCATAATAACATCTTAAAGTACAGACGTACGATGTATCAGTAATTATCGCGGGGAAGATTTTACAAAATACATCTAACTCGGCCAACACTGTTCCCCTGTGAAATCCGCTGGCGATAACACACAACCCTTCAGTTAGTTACCCCAGTTCCTATATAGACACATGCAGGTAAGTAAATGTAAGTTATCTCATCAATAATCATGATAACTGCCAGCTGGTGTTACGTTCTGTATATATATTGTAGTAAAGTATACATCTGTTGTCAGCCTGTCAGTCACCTCTATAATAATTAGAGAGAGAGAGAGAGAGAGTTATACAGTCGCGGTCATATTATAATCATCCATATAGGGGGGTAACTCACGTAAGAGTTTGACAGCTTCCCTCTGTTCCATATTAGATGATAAACTTTACAATAAATAGGTTAACTACCATCTTTTAATTTAATACAAGCAGCTACACACTACATTAATACAAAAACACACACACACATTAACTACCATATTTTAATATATTATTTACTACAAGCAGCTACAAACTACTTAAAACAATTACATCATAATACTATAAAATTATGAAGGTGAAAACATTAGACAGTAAATTATTTGAGATACCCGGGTATATATAAGTGGATGATTATTATTGATCACGACTTTATATACAGTACACTGATCAACTGTTGTCATTCTCTTATATTACACAAAGTCAATAGTGTTAAATGTTTACAGTAGTTGTCAAGGAAACTCATATTATTATCCTGTCAGTACAGTCGCAACAAATAGTTCTTGACCACAGCTATTATTGACTTCCCCTTACACCCTAAGCTGGTATACACATATTCTGTTTTTATAGGTATTATTTACCGTAGTATATATAAATAATATATATATATATATATATATATAGACGGTATAATATAGGCATGCAGTGAAGGAATAAAAAAAAAAAACTCCCTTCCCTTTTATAACATACTGTATTAATATGGGATTTGCTTTTTCTTTTAATATAGTTTGCAGGATTTCTGACCTAGCAATAAATTCACCTACAATTATTATAATAAACTTCCCCTAAATACGATATAAGATGAATATAAATGATAAAATACATTTTACTCTTTCGCTTTATTGATCGCTAAAACCTGACAAATTCGCACATTTATAATTTTAGTTGAATTAATTTAACTTTGAATCTAGGTAAAAGTGATATATAAAAACAGGAAATCGTTTATAATTTGAATTGTAGGGGTAACATGTGTCTTGGATTCACGCGGCAAAAGAACACAAAGTAGTTCCCTAATCCCTATAAGACCTTAAATCATTATTATTATTTATTATATGACTCTCATGGTATGTAATGTATGTATAAATGTTGATGTGTAAAATGTAATGTGGTATAATAATTTATATATTAATGTTTTAATAAATTTTAGTATATGCAATGAAGGTGTGTGCAGAGGCGGTGTATGGTGTGTGAAGTGTTACCAGATCCAAATAGTTTCGCTACATTATAATTAACATTGGAATAGTGTTTAGCTAGGTTGTTCTACATATTAACATTAAAGCTGTGTTTTATTCTGTGTTCCACTTTAACTTTATGGGTAATGTTTCAGATCTATATTTCAATTAACATTTTGGTAGTATTGGAATGCTAAATTATATATACGTACATCATTTGAATAGTGTTATATTTCACCATATTGCAGATGTTTGCTACATATTTATACAGTATATTAAAATTTAAACTATTTTTCTGTACACCATTTTAACATTTGAGTACTGTAGTGTTTACCTGTTACCTTACAAAACTCGCCGTAACACACGCTTGTCAGCCCAACGAAAAGTGAAATGCCTTGGGCTAAGAAAGTGGAAAAATGATATGGACCAAAAGGAAACTCTGGTATGGTATATAAGGTTCAAAGAATGTCCAGAGTATGTGAAGTGGTATGAGGGAAATGTGGGTGGTGATCTACTCTTTGGTATGGTATAAGGAGAAAGAATGTACAGAATATGTGTGAAGTGGTATGAGGGAAATCTGGGTGGTGATCTACTTTTTGGAGCCAGAGCGCAATGTATGTATGGAGGTGAATGTAATTTAAGAAGTTATAGATGGTGTGAATTCCGAAGCAAAGTAGGCTATTATGTCAGATGTGTGACATACGAGAGGATGAAAATGTACAGTACAACATGTGATGCTGGGATGTGACAAGTATGAAAGTAAGGTATGTCAAATGTGTGAAACGGTACAATATTAGTAATACTGAAATAATTTAGTAACACATACCATTGGTAATAGTGAATATTTCGCTAACACATAACATTGGTAACACTAAACATTCCGCTAACATTGGTATAAGTGGCACATAGAGTTGGTAATACTGACTGTTGATGTATTACTCCGCCTCACATGTGGTGGTGATAGAACCTTATAGTGTCCACCGGTCTGCTAACACATCACATTATTTACTTATAAACCCTTAAATAACACCGGGGAAATATGGATCAGGTTATACAAATACTGGAGAAGACTACATCACCTGGTAAGTACCATAATAATACCAATATATAGGTGTTATAGGGGTTATATTAGTGTTTAAATAAGAGGGAGGGTGTGTGTGTATGTGTGTTTCATTCCCGCCATTATTATAACACATTATTATTTCATTATTATTATTATTATTGCTATTTTATTACACATACCATCTTGATATCATACATATATGTTGGTTTGATGTGTATGTGTGTGTAGATGATGTGTATGTATGTGTGTATTATGTGTATGTGTGTATGTATGTATGTGTAGCGGCCATGTTGGACCACAATGACAACAAACCTTCAATGTTATTTTAATTTAATATTTATCTAACGTTAATATACACACTAATTAATTATTTTATTATCATACAAACTCTTTAATGGAGTTTGGATATTATAGGAGAAAATAATACACGAGGGAAATAAATTGTGGTATATAATTATAATAAATAAAAATAATAGTTAACTTATGTTAGCATACGTAAGTTAAATTAAATCTATGCTTTTTAAAAATGATATGAATAAATAAAATGAAGTTGAAGTTAAGAGTATATAATTATAGTAAATAAAATAATAGTTACCGTAACTTATGTTAGAATACGTAAATTAAATCTATTCTTTTTTAAATATGTCCTACACACACACACACTCACCAGTTAATGAAGTTACGGTAAATATGATGAATAAATATAATGAATGAAGTTGAAGTTAAGAGTATAGTATGAGATGGGAGATAATTCCACTCTTGGATACTGCGGGGAAAGAAGATGTGCCTAAATATATCGGTGCTTGTCTGGTATGTATGTATGTATGATATTTTAAGTTGTGGCAGCCTGTAATGGATCGTATACTTGTAGGGTGTATATGTCTTGTCTGTGTCTAACGTTAAGTGGGAAGTACACTTGGAAATTCTGGAGCAAATGATTCCTCCAAACTATTTCAGGCAACAGGATACCATTATAGTTCTTCATCTGGGTCTGTCTCCTGGCCTAATTTGGAGGAATCAAGGAAATGCCTTTTGAAATTTACCCATCACAGACACAATTAATTCTTACACTTGTCTGTTCATCATATTTATATATATATATATATATATATATATATATAATAGAGTAAATAAAGTTCATGTTGTGGGTTCCGCAGAGGGTCGCACATGGGCAGCATAAAATACGGGGGATTTAGGGATCCAGGGTAAAATTAGGGTGAGGGTGGATTAGGTCAGGGACTGTGGGTTGAGGATTAGGATTGGGAAGGTAATGATTGGTGATACTATTTCTAAATGTGTGATGGGAGATAAATCCACTTTTGTCAAAGGCTTTGGCAAAGTTTAATACTATGGCGTCAACTTGTCTAATTTTTGTGTCATTGTGGGACTGCAAGATATGATGAGTAGTTACCAGTAGCTGTGTCTCACACGAGCGTTTTGGCCGAAAACTGTGTTGATTGTCAGTCGGTAAATTTTGCCTATCAAAATGGTCCAATACATGGGAGATGTATATAGAATAGGAGACTACGGTGGTTTGGTCACATTGAGAGAATGGACGAGAGTGCTTGGGTTAATAGATTGTAGAGTAATTGATGTAGCAGGTTCAGTAGGTGGAGAGAAAGAGGAGTTAGTAAATAGGTATTTCATCTGGTAGAAATTTCCCTGTTTACTCTTGAACTATCTTTATATAATTTCCTTGTGTCGACTACAAAATTCCCTAAAACAGAGAAATTTCCCTGTACCTGGTTACAAGTTCAGGGAAATTTCTCTTTTGGGGAATTTTGAAGTCCATACAGGGAAATTATATAAAGATTGTTCAAGAATAACCAGGGAAATTTCTACCAGATGAAGTACTAAAATGACCGTAATTGTTCAGGAATAAACAGGGAATTATTGAGGCAAAAAGGGAAATGTTTAAGGTGAAGTTAGGGAAATTTCGTCTAGCAGACCTGGCAAGAGCTGCAATCTTCCCACCACCTCCTCTACCTCATAAATTACGTGTGACAGAGAAACCTACATTTAAAAGTAATACGAGTATTTTATATGTATTTTGGGGGGTATTTTTCGATAACATGGATATTTCGCTAATTCGGAGGTCTCAAACCTCCCTGCCTTCCGGATTAAGGTACTTTTACTGTATTATTATTAATATTATTTTACCATTTACAGATAAGAATGAGCTTGAGACAGCCTTGAAATACCTGGAGCAGGCTGCCCAGACAAATTTGGTAAGTAGAAGATTGATAAAGAAAGAGTTGATGTGACTGTGGTTGGTATTGTTAAGGAACCCTGTGATGAAGTCAGAATATTGGAGGTAAACAAATCCTTCAAATATTGCCACGAAATGCCACCTAAATGAACGGAGCGTGTTTCAAGGCATAGTCAGGAGAAAACAGAAGCCTCCAATTCCCATGCACGATCACAGAGTCCTTAAACTAAGTTGTCGCTTAATTCGTATCACCGTGCAATACAAATTTTTCAACAGGTGTTTCCTTGAAGAAGTACTTTAATAATGATACCCAAATTGAGTGACAGCCATTTCCTCGTCACATTTTTATCAGTACCTTATTCCTTTTGTAATGGTGTTTCTTCTTCATTTTACCAGTACCATGTTTTCTTCATATTTTTAGCAGTATTGTACTCTTATTTTCTTCACATTATCATCGGTACTGTATTCCTTTTGTAACATTATATTAGTC
This sequence comes from Petrolisthes manimaculis, assembly GCA_034508575.1. Classification (NCBI taxonomy): domain Eukaryota; kingdom Metazoa; phylum Arthropoda; class Malacostraca; order Decapoda; family Porcellanidae; genus Petrolisthes; species Petrolisthes manimaculis. The sequence continues at coordinate 215,523 of JAWZYT010000326.1, forward strand.
ATATTTTTAGCAGTACAGTGTATTGTATTATCTTCACATTATTAGCAGTATTGTATTCCTGTTATAACTATTTTCTTTACATTATTAGCAGTATTTTATTCCTAACATAACTATTGTCTTCATATTTGCTAGCATTACTGTATTCCCATGTAACATTATATTCTTTGTATTGACAGCCTGAGTACACCAAAGTGCTGAGTGATGTGTTACACCATGGCGGCAACTCAGCGGTGGCTCGTATGGCCGCTGGTATACAACTCAAGAACACACTCGCATCAAATGACCAGAAAGTCAAAGTCCAATATCAACAGCGATGGTTGGCATTCCCACCGGACGTCAGGGATTATGTTAAGACTAATGTAAGTACTTAGTCAACATTTATATTGTATTAGTGTATTTTGTTAAAGTATTCCATGAGGTTATATTTACTACTTTATGTTAAGACTAATGTAAATACTTAGTCAACATTTGTATTGTATTAGTAGTAAATTTTGTTAAAGACTTCATAACATTGTAAGTATTTCAGACTAAAACCTTCTCATATATCAGACTATAAAATGCTCTCATATTATAGCTGAATAATACATACTCATCTTATGGACTGTAAAACGTTCCTCCTATTACAGGTGTTGGGAGCGCTGGGAACTGAGCAGAACAGACCGAGCTCAGCTGCACAGTGTGTGGCATACATCGCACTCACTGAGATTCCCGTGGGTCAGTGGCCAAACCTCATTGAAAGATTAGTGGCAAATGTTACAACACCTGGAGCTACAGACATGACAAAAGAATCTACATTAGAAGCTATTGGTTATATTTGTCAGGTAAGAGTTTATACACCATCAGTTAAGTAATATATATTATGAAATAAATATGCCATAATGATGATAATGATAAAAAAAATTGAATGTTATCAGTAAATTTGCATCACATCAATTAATTTAAACTCGTTACAGGATATTGAACCAGAAGCCATCGCTGCCCAGAGCAACAACATCCTAACAGCCATTGTACACGGTATGAAGAGGGATGAACCCAATGACCACGTCAGACTGGCAGCAACTACAGCACTACTCAACTCACTAGAATTCACACGACAAAACTTTGAAAGGGACGCTGAACGACATTTCATTATGCAGGTGAGGTTTGGTTAGATTCACTTAAGCTGATAGTATACTTTTGGTACATTGGAGTGCCATGATTCCTCCAAAGTATGCCAGGAAACAGCACCAGATGAACAAAAATGATGGTGGGCTGTTGCTTGGAATAGTTTGGGGTGAATCAGTTTCTCCAAATTTACCACAAACATTCTACTCCCCAGTTAATCATGTAACTTTACACATACACTACTGCTTCACCTGTTTGAATGTGGACTGTGCTCATGCCAGGCTTCATTATTAGAGTTAAGCATTGCAATTAACCATACTTGGCAATGTAATAGAGTAACAATAATTTTGCAAGTTGCAAAATGAGTTGACTCTTGTAAATGTTTGACAGCTTCCTTCTGTTAGCTGAGAAAATTTGCAATAAGTAGGTTAAGTATCATCTAATTTAATACAAGCAGCTACTCACTCATTATTAAAAACAATAACATCATAATTATGATAACATGAAAATATTAGTCATCAATTTGTTTGAATTAACTGTATGTGTACTGAAACTTAATGTCCACTACTGTACCTTATTAATGTGAAAATAAGATGTAACTATATTGTATTGTTATTTTCCAGGTTGTGTGTGAAGCCACTCAATCTACCAACACTCAGATCAAAGTAGCAGCATTGCAGTGTTTGGTCAAGATAATGTCCCTTTATTATCAGTATATGGAACACTACATGGGACCTGCTCTATTTGCTGTAAGTAGAAAAGAATTAAATTTGCCACATAATTATAAATTATCCTTTTAACATAGGCTTAGTAAATCACTTATATTATACAGTGGATTATATGTAGCACATAATCCTTTTAGTCAATTTGTTTTTGAGGGAAAAAAAAACTTTGGTGTAGGCAAGTTGCTTTGAAAAATGACATGGGTTATTGATGATGATAAAAAAATGACTTTCGTTATTTGATTTGAGGATGACATAATTTTTATATTAATTAATTTATTCTTACGCTTCAGATCACATTGGAGGCTATGAAGAGTGATATAGATGAGGTAGCGCTACAGGGCATTGAGTTTTGGTCCAATGTGTGTGATGAGGAGGTAGACCTTGCCATTGAGGCGTCAGAAGCTGCTGAGTTGGGACGACCACCAGAAAGGACATCAAGGTTCTATGCCAAGGGAGCACTTCAGGTTAGTTATTTACTTCTCTCATTTTCCATTGAGTTTTTAATGTTTTATATTCTATTTATTATTATTTCTCAGTGTCTGGTTCCTAAACTAATGATGTGGATTTTATATTTATTCATATATTTTATTTATTGATTTCATTTTTCTGTTTTTTTAATAATTTTTGTATCCTATTTTCTTGCAGTATCTTGTGCCAGTGCTGATGATGACTCTGAGTAAACAGGAGGAGGCTGATGATGATGATGAATGGAATCCTTGTAAGGCAGCTGGTGTGTGTGTTATGTTACTGGCCACATGTACTGAGGATGACATTGTACCACACGTCCTTCCATTCGTCAAGGATAATATCAAACAACAGAACTGGAGGCTGCGTGATGCTGCTATCATGGCATTTGGTATGTTATATTAATGGGGAAAAAGTACAATACTTATAGAGGATTAAATTTAACACTGTTTAACACAGACAACTGCACTAGATTACCATTAATGAAGTTTCATGCTGTGGGATATTGTTTATGAAATAAATGTTTGAGTATCTATCTTGAAAGGTCTTGATTGACTATCCAAAAGTTGGATTATTATCAATTTTTGTTATTGAAGTAAAATATATAACCCAGGTTACTTGTTTCAGGTTCCATCTTGGAAGGTCCTGACCCAACCAACCTGAAGCCAATGGTAGAGCAAGCTATGCCAACACTGATTGAGGCTCTGAGTGACTCATCAGTTGTAGTGAGGGACACCACAGCCTGGACGTTAGGTCGTGTATGTGAACTCATACCAGATGCAGCCTGTAATGACACATACCTCAAGTTGCTACTGGAGGCATTGGTACACAGCCTGAAGGGGGAAGCCCGTGTGGCGTCAAACGTGTGTTGGGCACTGAGTTCACTAGCAGAGGCAGCATATGAACAGGCAGAGACTGGTGATGTGGACGGTGAACCCCCGGCCACATATTGCCTCTCTGCCTTCTTTGACCCACTCGTTGATGTGTTGTTGCAGACCACAGACCGCGCCGACGGTAACCAGTGCAACCTTCGCAATGCAGCATATGAAGCACTGATGGAACTCATGAAGAACTCACCACAAGACTGTTACCCAACTGTACAGAAGACAACAATGATTATATTAGAACGACTACAACAAGTACTACATATGGAGTCCCAAGTACAATCACACAGTGACCGTGTACAAGTCAATGACATACAATCATTGCTATGTGCCACCCTACAGTCTGTACTACGTAAGGTGACCCCAGACGATGCCCCCAAGATCAGTGACCCCATCATGGCCGCCCTGTTACAGATGTTCCAGACGTCACAGGGCAAGTCTGGGGGTGTACAAGAGGATGCATTATTGGCCGTATCAACACTAGTCGAAGTTCTTGGTCACAACTTTTTGAAATACATGGATGCCTTCAAGCCATTCCTCTCACTTGGTTTGAGGAATGTGGACGACTATACCGTGTGTTCTGCTGCCGTGGGTGTCACTGGAGACATCTGCCGTGCTCTGGGAGATAAGGTAGAGCCGTTCTGTGACGAACTCATGTCGATGTTGGTCGAGAATTTGGGCAACAACAACGTACACCGCAATGTGAAGCCGGCCATTCTATCTGTATTTGGTGACATGGCTCTTGCACTTGGACCAAAATTCACCAAATATTTAGAGGTTGTTCTACAGATGTTAAACCAGGCATCACAGGCTCAAGTAGACCGATCCGACTTTGACAACCTGGACTATCTTAACGAGCTGCGTGAGACATGCCTCGAGGCCTACACTGGTATAGTACAGGGCCTGAAAGGTGATGGTGCCACTCCCAACCCAGAGGTACAACTCCTACGTACACATGTACCACACATGATTACATTCATCACATCGGTAGCTGCTGATGATGAGAAGTCGGACCCAGTTGTTGCCAGCTCTGCAGGACTTATTGGGTGAGTCTCTTTATCTATATACAGTTTCATTTTTTGGTTATGGGATATTCATTTATTTATGTGTGTATTTGGCCTCCATTGAGTTTCATTCCTTGACTATGGTCTATTTTATTTATTATTATTATGGTTTATTTTTTGTTGCCAGTTCAGTAGGATTAATTGGGTGAATGTCTGTCTGTTCAGTTACATTCCTTGTCTATGGTTTGTTTGGTTTGAAGGATCTGTTCCTTGTTTAACTGTCCTTTAAGTTTGTCTCTTGTATTCTTTTACTACATTGTCAGCAGATTTTTTTTTTTTTTTTTTTTTTTTTTTTTTTTTTTTTTTTTTTTTATATGATCCGACACTGGACATGACATCTTGATGTCACAGTGGTGTATACAAATTCCTGAGGCCGGCTGTACATAAACATATAATGAGTCTTAGGCTTATAGTTTAAAAAAAAATTGAGGGCTCTTACTGGTGCTCTATGAATCCTCCAAAATAATCCAGGCCACAGAACCCTTCAGTATTTCTAATAGGGAATCTGTTGCCCGAAGTAGTTTGGAGAATTCATAGAGCTCCAGTAAGGGCCCTCAAATTTTTTAAAACTACGGGGGTTAGACAGATGACTAACATATAGTGTAATTAATTTATCAGGGACCTGTGTTCTGTGTTTGGCGCCGACATGCTACAGTTGGTGGAGACAGACCCCATCACCAGCCTCCTCATACAAGGTCGACGCTCCAAGACATCTAAGACCAAAACACTGGCTATGTGGGCAACCAAAGAAATACGACGACTCAAGAGTAACAGCAGTTGGTGAGTACTGTATATTTATTTATCATTTTTAGTATAATATTTATATCATTAGAGAAAGTATAGTATTTATAGTATTTATTTATTATATAGGATAGGTAGTCTATATTATTATGGAAAGAGACTTTTTTTTTTTTTTTTTTTTTATTATTATAGTTTAGGTATAGTATTTATTTATGATACAAGGTAGGTAGTCTATTTATATTATTATAAAGTTAGGGTTATTATTTATTATATGATTAGTTTAGGTAGTCTAGTTGTATTATTATTATAGAGTAGATAGGGTATAGTATTTATAATTATATGGAGTAGGTAGGATATAGGATAGGTTGACTAGTTATATTATAATTATAGAGTAGGTAGTGTTTATTATTATATAGGATAGATAGTCTATATTATTATAGAAATAGAATTAAGTAAGGTATAGAATAAGTAGGTTATTATAGAGTACAGTACGGTAATGCTTTGTTTTGCATTGTTGTATGTGTGTGTGTGTGTGTGACTCTTAACAACAATAGTGCAAACAATGCATTTCTGTATATATTATTATATGTAGAGTAGGTGGGTAGGTTATTATTATTGACTTCTGTAAATATGTGATAGTGATGACTCAACCAGTGCTTACAAAAATATATAATTCTTTGGTTAGTTTTCCTGGGACCAAATTAGCATGTTTATACAGTATATATATATAGTTCAGTGCTTCCAGGAATTTTTTGTAGTTTTGAGATTTGAATTGGGGATAAAATCATTAGAATTGGGGAATTCAGAAATACTTTTTTTAAGATCAATATTGGGAAATATGGGAAATGCATACATTTTTTCATAATCTTTTGAGATCAAAATTTGGGAAGAACATATTTTTATAATTTGTTCTGTGCACCGTGTTGACAATACGGTGGTACCGGTACGATGACTCCATAGACATACTACACAGTCAGTTGTACAGTTGGCCATAGGAATTCTTACACAGACTACAAGGAGAGGTAGACTAGGTCATTATTCTGGTAGTACTGTAATGAATGGTCTACCAAGTGTCTCGGTGATTATAAAACAGCAAACTTAATGGTAATGTTGTATTATAGTTACCGTACATAGTGTTATATCATCTATATGTAGTAAGCTCTCTAAAACAACAGTGTGTGTATGAATTCTTCTGGCCAATAATAATTATGCGAAAAAATGTGTTTTGTAATGAAATGATTAAACGCAAAACCTATGAAAAGATATACGGGTAATGTTTTGTTTTAAATATTGGAAACAAAATTGTTCGGTTATGAAATAATTTAACACAAAAGATGCAATAAATATGAGTGGGAAATTATTCTAGATGTTCTAAAGGTTATAAAATATTTTAACAAGAATAAAATATTGTCTTTAACATTAGAAAAATGCAATATGAAAAAAAAAATATATATATAAATTAACAAGCACTAAAGGGTTAAGCACTATCACACATCAATCAAAATAGTAATTTTTTTATATATAATATAGTACGATATATTTTTTATCTTTAATTATATAGGTCGTGTTTATAATAAAAAAAATACTTCCTTTCCATATATTATGTGACTATTTTTAGACAACACAGAGCATGCATGTTGAATATAATAATAATGAGTAATTGTATTTGTGAATGTTGAAAATGTATGTGTGTGTGAATGTTGAATATGAATGTATGTGTGGTGTGAATGTTGAAAATGAATGTGTTGTGTAAATGTTGAAAATGTATGTATGTATATATGTGGGGTGTGAAAGTTGAAAATATGCATTAAAAATGAATATTGAAAATGAATGAATGTGTTACAGACTTATCATCATTTTTGTGCACATGGAGTTATTTATTATTATTATTAATATTTTTTTTTTAAATTATTATTAATATATAATTATCCATGTATCTCCTCAGTATCCCTCCTTGTCATAATGATCACTAAAATGGGCTTTCACTTCTCCAACTATCCATATTTTTTCATGTTACCGTTTGTGCCTACTGTTACACCGCTCAATCACTTTCATCTTACTCACTCACACCAACACCTCTCGTATACATTCTCACTCACACCAACACCACTTATATACATTGTCATTACGTACTTTCCCCATCCCTCATTGTATTATGTTATGAAACTCAATATGTGCACAAAAATGATGTGCGTGTGTGTGTGAGAGAGTGAGTGAGTGCAATAGTTACTTCTCTTTTTTGTGTGTGTGTGTAAGAGTGCGGCAGTTACTGTTTTTGTTTTTCTCCTGTGTGAGAGAATGTATGAGTGAGTGCAGCATTTACATCTGTTACTTTTATATGTGAGTGAGTGTGTGTGTGTGCAGTCAATCATTCCTTAAACAGATCCAGTTGTTTTAGTTATGATGTATGTATGTATGTGTATCTGACCACTAAACAAAAAAATAATAAAACAAAATATAGTTTTGTTGGTAAATCTGGAGCCACTAACTCCTCGAAAAATATAAATGTATTCCAAGCAATAACAAACAACAGGCTACCATTATTGTTTTTAATCTGTTCCTGTTGTTTCCTGGCATGTATACAGTACTTTGAAGGAATCAACAAGGCACTCCCAATGTACCAAAAGTATACTACACACTCCCTTAAATAAATTAAATGAATGGTGCTTGAATTGTTGTGGTATTTATCGCCATCAAATGCAAGAATATCCGTGGTGTTGGTGTTGACAATGACTTGGTATATTCACTAACCATAAAATCCAGCCCATCTGAGTCAAAGCCCAAGATCTGAAGCAGGTGGTTTCTGGGACGACAGCCTACCTAAAGTCTGTATGGGTTTGAAATGTGTGTTTATATATGTGTGTGGCCTCATGATGGTTTAGGTGAGCTGTGTGTGTGTGTTTTGTCCTCATGATTGTTGGGGTGGGCTGTCGTCCAGAATCTGCCTGTTGCTTCAAATCCCGGGCTTTGATTCGCTTGGGCTAGATTTTATATATGGTCTGTGAGTGTACCTGTACAATGGCTCTGTAGTGTGTGTGTTTACAAAATGGTATGATGATTCCACACCATCATTAACACCACAAAAGTTCTTGCATATGGCCCAAAGTTTGAGTGGCTGGGAGGAGGGGGGGGGATAATAAATAAAAATACTAAATATGGACCAATTTTTGAGTGGCTAAAAAAAAGAAATATATATATATATAAAGGGCACATTTTGAGTGGCTGAAAAAAGTATATATATAAATAAACTAAAAAAAAAGTCTAGTGTGTGTGATAAAGAACCAATCGTCAACTAACTAACTGGTAGTAGCCCCTAACTTGGCTTTTCAGATGAGTGGCGAGTGGTAGTCTGTGATGCGATGATGAATCTGATGATGATGATGAGGATGTGATGGTGATGTCTGCCTGCATGGAGTAGTGATATGGTGATGCAAGAGAGCAAGCGGTGATGATGATGATGGTGCAAGAGAGCGAGCAAGAGAGCAAGAGTTGTCCCATACGATACATACGCCTGCCTGAGTGGTGAGTGGTGGTGGTGATCAACGGATTGTGTTTGTGTGGTGAGTGGAACATACAAACAAACACTATTATAGAAGGTACTGTGTATGTGTCCTCTCGATGTAAGATGAATAAATCTGTGAACACAAACGCCGAGACAAGTAAACAATTGCATAGAAGGTGCGGTGTATGGGTCCCCTCAATGTAAGGTGAATAAATCTGTTGTGGACACATACATGAAAACAAACAGACAAACAGTTGCATAGAAGGTGCAGTGTATGTATATCCTCGATGTAAGGTGAATAAATCTATTATCACTTGTATCCTTTCAACAGGCTCAGTAAATCACTTATATAAATACAGTAAACCCTTGATATAAGATGGTTAAATTAATCACTTGTATCTTTTAACACAGGGTGAGTAAATTATCTAGTTACTGTGTGTATGGTAATGAATAACACAAGTCTGGGAAAACATGTACTGTATTAAGTGGTCTACAATGAGTGTAAAATGATGTAAGTGGTGGATACAAGTAATTTATTCATTGTATAGTATATCTAGGGTATACATTACACATACCTCCCCCCTCCCCCTGATATACAAATGATGTTGATAGTGATGAAGGTGATAGTGATGATGAAAGTAGACGTTTGTGTGTGCTATGACGACAGACAAACAAACAAACAAATACATGAGCCTCACAAGAAAGAGTGTGTGTGCGACGATGACAAACATGAAAGCCCCACAAGAAAGTGTGTGTGCGATTATGACAACCCCTTCTAAAGCCTCACTTGAAAGAATGTGTGTGCGATTATGACGACTCCCTTCGACAGCCTCACTAGAAAGTGTGTGTGGTGTGTGCGATTATGACAACCCCCATCGAAAAGAGAACGTATGTGTGTGTGTGCATATACTTTGATGAAAATTCATTCTCAATAACAGGAAATATAATATTAAATTTGATTATCACAGAAAATTAAAGATTTCATTCTCAATAACAGGAAAACTATATTTATTATTTTGGTTAACACGGAAGCAAAAAAAAAATATAAAACAAAGATTTCATTCTGTAACAGGAATGTTAATAAATTTTGATTATCACAGAAAGTAATGTGTATGAAACAGATTTCGTTCTCAGTAACAGCAAAAATAATAATGCCTTTTTTTTAAGTATCACAAAAAAAAATAAACAAAGATTTCATTCAGTAACAGAAATAATAGATAATAATTAATGATATAGCGGTATGTCCATTTTGTTAATTACTGGGAGAAGGTAGTACAGTGTTGGTAAATCTGGAGCAACTGTTGATTTCTCCAAACAGGATAACATTATTTATTGTTAATTTCAATGTGTTTCATGGCATACTCTGGAGGAATCAAGGTGCTCCAATGTACACTCGGCAAAAGAAAAAGTCTTGGAACCATCTGTATATTAATGTTTATATTAATAACGGTGTAGGGTGCATATTCTTCATTATTATTATGATATCTGGCTAATATATAATTAATGTCACCCAGCATTGATACACGGCCTAGAGCTGTTGGCTTGAGAGGATGTCGGTTACTGAGTGGAGGGTGTAGAGGGGAATGTGGACCCCTGCTATACAGGAGTACCAACCTTAACATACATAAAATGACAATGGTATTTACAACACTTTATTTTGCTGAGTGTACTAAAAGTATATTAACTACTGTATTCCCTTAGGGTTAGTCCTTGTCCTGTTAAGTGCCTTGTTGTAGGAATGAATGGTGCTGTAACTCTGAGTCTTATATACAGTATATACCCAACTCATAAACAATTCATTTATTATTTACTCCTTTATTCATTTTTTATTATTAATGCCAGGTTCACACAAGGGGGTTTAATGCTGTACTGTATACATGAAGCATTTTCAATAGTGCCATTATTGCTCATGTAGCTGGTCATTAATGGCATCAGTCTTTAGTTACCCAGGAATTGTCATGGTAAAACAGTACTTCTCCTTATTGGTTAGCAACCCATCCACTGCCTTCAAAAGGTGGTGGTAACTACTGGGTGTACACTCATTCCTTTATATGTACCAAAAACATATGATTGTGTTGGGAATCTTGATACTCACACATTTTGTAAACGGTTTGAGTAAACCACTTCATAGACTGAATATGACTTTGGAAATGTAAGTTGTTCAAATATGCCTCATGTGAACTGGACCTTAGTTAGTGTGTACTGTACTGTATGGTAATGAATAACACAAGCTTGGAAAAATATTTACTCCAGATTTACCAATAACACTGTACACTTTCATCCCCTTTTAGGTTTTTTCTCTTGCATGAACATACTAATTTTTTTAAAGTAAATAAAATATAAAATTAATGAGTGATACAAAGGTTAAAAATCCTGTTGTCCCGGTTTTCGTGTTGCAACACTTGCTCCTAACTTGGTCAAGTTTCAAGTACTCTTCCACTCTTGTTCCAACATTCCATCTGTAATTAGTCAAGTTGCCCTTTATCCCTTATGTATCCTTATATACTGTTCTTCCATCTGCCTCTCACAATAGGTCTCAAAAACACTTCCATTTACAAACACATGTTCAAACCACTTCAATGCTGTACGTTAATTTATGCGTAATACTGTGTGTACACGAATGAAATCTTTCTTTAAAAAAAATCTTAATTCATACTGAGAGTGTGTATTAATGTGTTTTTAAAGTCGTTGAATAACTTTTAAATACTAATGACTATAGTACTGTCATATCTATGCAATGTATATGAATGAAATCTTTGTTAAAGAAAATAAGTAATAATAGAATAAGTAAAAGATATACATTGCTTCTAAACAGTGAAACTTGAGAAGCCTTTGAATAATTTAAATACTATGCATCTGTGAATGAAATCCTTGTTACCAAGATAAAATTTAATTTATAAATAAATGAAAACAATACAATATACAGTACAGGGTGTATTGCGACATATAGCAATAACTTGCACCAGAGCTATATAATTTCATTTAGAGTATAAAATGTTTTACAAAATATGCTCTGAGTGACATCAGTATAATACACTTGATATTGATAAAAAAAGGCTGCAATTTGTTGACAAATGGTGTGATGGAAGGGTAGGAGGTTTGGAGTGTCAGCAGTGGGAGACAAGTACAGTAGGTGATAATCCATTAGACTATTCATCTCCTGTCATCACAATGAAGCTCCAACCTTCCCATCCCACCATCTGTCAATAAGTTGTAACCATTTTCATCAATATTCAGTGTACAGTACTCTACTGAGATAACATGCCATACTTTATAAAACAAATTATACTTTAAATAAAATTATTTATCTCTGGTGTAATGCTATACATTGTAATACATCCTGTATATTGCATCTTGACTCCGTAAAAATGTTTTGTGAGAAACCTTTAATAATAAAAAAATTAATCCTTGTTAAAGAAAATATTAATAAATAAAATGGAATATACTGTATACCCTGCAGTCTTAACATCGAAAATATTTTGATTAATGTAAAATTAAATTTTTGTTACGAACGAAAAATAATAATAAATGAAATAAAAGAAACTTTAAAATATCTTAACACTGAAATGAAAAGATATATTATGTGAGAAGACAAACTTAACTCTATATTACTTTGAGGGTGATAGGATTTTATAAGCCAGAGCCACTGACTACATAAAGAAAAAAAAAATACAGTATACCTTGGATATATAATGAATAAATCCTTGTACTGTATTCACCACTTAGTTCATTTTACACTCACTGAAGATCACCCATAGGTTTTCCCAGGCTTGTGTTATTCATTACCATACACAAACACATACATACATACACACAGACAGACACACACCCACACACAGACTCATGCACACACAGACACACTAGCAAAGCTTTTAACAGTGTCTTTAAATGACTTGGTGTGTATGGTAATGAATAACACAAGTCAGGGAAGTCATGTATTGGTGGTCTGCAATGAGTGACAAGAATGAATTAAATGATGGATACAAGTAGTTATTCATTGTTTACTGCCAGGGTAGACTGTAAATAAAATATAAACAAACTGACTGTTGAATGTCTGACTGTGATAATTATACTGTACTGTAGGAGACCGTGTGTGTGTGTGTGTATTGTACTGTTTGTAATGAATGTGTACAGTAAACAAAACTCACTTTGTACATTACACACCCACTCATAATAAACCCTGTGGTGGATAATTAATGAGGGTTTATTGTACACATTAATAGTCAGAGGTATAATACACACCACTCATAATAACAGTAGAGAATGACGGATTACTGTACTTTAGGAGACCGTATGTGTGTGTGTGTGTGTTGTTGTTGTTGACATGGAGAGGTGGTTATAATGTGTGGTGCAGCTGATTCCATTGTTAAGGTGATATATGTATGTGCAGTCCAATTGTAATGCTTATTATTTCTACTAACCAAACGAGAATTATTATTATTATTATTCCAACAAAGAAACAAATCCCCAACCAACCAACCAGCTAACTGAGTGTGCAAACAAATTCTTATTTTATCATGATTATTATTACACACATGATGATTTTAAAGAGGGAGATGGTGTTTGGTATTATGTGTACTTTGAATTACACTCATACATATATGGACTGTGTGTGTGTATTCTGAAGTACTTACATGAACGGTGTGAAAACAATTTTATATGAACTGTGTAGAAAAGTAAGCATACATGGACTGTGTGTAAAGATATTGTGTGAAACACATACATGGCCTGCCTGTGTGTGTATAAAGATATTGTGTGAAAACATACATACATGGACTGTGTGTGTGTAATCTTGAAGTACATCCACGGTGTGAGTGTAAAGATATTGTGTAGTTGTATATCCATTGCTGCTTTATTCTGTACCATATTAATACACCATATGGCTTTGAAAGTCACCAGGCAGGGAGATGTATAGTCTTTGTTGTGTTGTGTGTATACCATCACTCACTGTTTATACATCTGCCAACTAATTGTGTGTATGCCATTTATGACTGACAGTATGTGCCATCACTAACTAACTAACTGTGTACGTCTGCCAACTGACTTTGTGTGTCATGTCAACACCACCACCACCCCAGTGTGTGTAAATGTGTGTACACCATCACTGACTGACTACACCTCTGTCATGCCAACAACACCAACACCCCAGTGAGTTGTCATGTGTGTGTGCGTGTGTACACCTACACCAACTGACTCGCTCTCTGTCTGTGTGGTCTTATGTCAAGCTGCCAATACACACCCTCCCCCACACAACCCTTAACACCTAATATCCTCTACTTCTCCCACACTCCCCCCTCTCTTACCACCAACTCTACTTACTCACTCCCTTCTCTCCTTACTCTCCCACCTCCCTCCCTTCTCTCCCACCTCCCTCCCTACTCTCTCCCTACTCTCTCCCTTCTCTCTCCCTACTCTCTCCCTACTCTCTCCCTACTCTCTCCCTTCTATCCCACCTCTTCCCCAAGTGACGTGACATAATAGTGAGTGTAAGAGAGTGCAAAACAAAACAAAACAAACCTTGTCGTTCTTGAAGGACTAAATGTGACTGTGATAATGTGTTCGTTCCTCTTAAGTGTGTGTGTGTGTAAATGATGTGTAGTCTGGTAGAAGTGTGTGTGAGTGTAAATGAGGTGAGTGTGTGTGTGTGTGTGTTTTTGTAGAGGTGTGTTTATGTAAATGATGTGTTTTTTAGTATGAGTGTGTGTGTGTGTGTAAATGATGTGTTTTTTTAATAGAAGAGTGTATATGTGTAAAGGATGTGTTTTAGTACGAGTGTGTGTGTGTGTAAGTGCGAATGTTTTAGTTTAGTAGAAGAGAGAGAGTGTATGTAATGAGTATGTGTGTGTGTGTACATTCCACCGGATGATGGTGTTTAGGTTTAGTATTTAGTGTACAGATTAAAAACAAACAAACATACATACAAAACAAGTGTACAGATAAAACCACAAGCATACAGTACATACATACATACATAATGAAACAACACAGCAGAACAAACAAACAAACAAGCACACAAACACAAAATGAATGAAAACAAATAATATACCGAATAAAATAACAAAAACAACAACTACCAAGTAAGTACACAAACATCGAACCACAACACAAACAAACGACACAATAAGCTTGACTTTAGAAATGTTAAGAAAAAAAAATAACTAGACTATAAACCCAACCCAAACCAACTTGTTATTACTTCAAAAAAATAAAAAATAAATAAAATATAGATTGAATTGTGTGTCAATCTTATGAATTAATTAAAGGGATTTAATATTATTTACACATTATTTAAAGTTTTAATGGAAGATTATCATTGTGGTGAATTTCAATGCTACCTAGTCCTTCAAACTATGTCCTGTATGTTTCCTGGCATACTTTGGAGGAATCAGTAGACTTCCAATTCACCAAGATAATTTTACCATAATTGCTTGAAGTACTTTGGAGGAATCAGATCACTCCAATATACCCACCAAAATAAGTGTATATATTATTATTATTACTTTAATTAATTAACTATGGATAATCCTAGTGTATATTTTTTCACAATCCATGTTAAATAAATAAATTATACATTTATTATTATTATTTTTATTATTTATAATGTTCATTATTTTTTTCATTTTTTGTTCGTGATTATTTTTCATTGTGTACGAATTGAAAACATTTGAATAAAATAAGTTTGAAAAAAAATATATATATATTGTGTTTTTATTTATACTTCCTGTAGACATAATTATTACATATGTAAGAATGACCATGATGTTTACAATAATGTGATAACAGTACAATGACTTCATTACACAACACTATGGTCATAGTACTGTACCATTACAACACTATGGTCATTCTTACATATAACCCTTAGTGTGTATCGAGGCATCGTACCAGTACTCTACTCTACCACTAATACTAAATCCCAGTAAGTGTTTGTTTTTTCCCAAGTATTATGAAAAAATGTATGCATTACAATACTGTATTTATGTTGTGTAAGTGGAAGGTAAACACAGGATAGAGCTTAGAGTTATTTATTTCTCTTATGTTTCGGACTACACAGAGTCCATCTTCAGAGAGAAATGACCTGTATGTACCAGCTTCATGTGTCCAACTGTACATACAACAATAGGAAGAAAATTGTCCAGTATGACACCTCCTATAAGGTGATGTTGATTTACATAGTGGATACTTAAGTGGTTTTCTGAAAAGGTGTTAAAGGTGGGCACAGTATTCTCTAGATATTTGATGATTCATATAGTACATACTTAATCTATTGTATTGCTCTCTGTAGCAGTATTACTACGGCTGGTTAGGTCAGGTCAGTATTCTTATTTTGCAATATGGCCAACAAGGTATTTTAGAAAATGTTCAAGGGAAATGCCATGGCTGAAATTAATCTTATGGTATAAATTAGTGGGTTATGATGGTAGAAAACCCCCATACTAAGGAACACTAATATTGTAAATATTTACCCTTTCTTTTTAACAGGCTTAGCAAATAATTCCCTTTTAAGTCTTCCACTGTCCCTTCTTACCTTAGTGTTTGTCATCCCACCCTTCTATCACTTCTCTCCCTCCTTACCTTGGTATTTGTTGTCCCACCCCACTATCACCTAATACCACCTTTCCAATTCTTCAACTCTTCCTCATTACATTTGTGTTTACTGTTCCACCTTTCTATCTCCCTCCCCATTTTTCCACTGACCCTCCTTACCTTTGTGCTCTCCTTCCTGATTTTTCCAGTATCCCTTTGCATGCAGCAGTGTAAACTCCCTCCCCCTTATGGTCCCTTTAGGGCTGGTCTCATGGAAGGTGCGGCCCCACTTGTAGCTCTTGTGGTAACATGAACTTGGGGCCCACATCTCGCTGGTGGTCGGAGGTCCCCAGACTCCCTGGTCCAGTAAGCTCTGGTCCCATTTCCCTGGGATGTGCCCAGGCATATAGGGCCAGTCCCTCCTTTATTTAATTGTTTTTTTTCACTGCAACCAGAGTGTCGTTTGGGGCAGGAGGCCATTCTGCCCCGGGAGAACATTAACAACCACCTTTGTGCTTGCTGTCCCACCTTTTGATCACCTTCTCTTTCCCTCCCCATTCTTCAACCATCCCTCCTTACCTTCGTGTTTGTTGTTGTCCCACCTCTCTAGCTTTCTTTGTCCTATAAGGTGTTCCAGCTGGTCTATATAATGTGGTCTTCTTACAGCACAATATCTTACTCTTTGTTTGTTTGATTTATATAATTTTCTCAATGGCAAAATCTCACACACACACACACCTTATAAAATTATTTTCTGTACTTATAATCCTTGGGTATTTTTTTATTTATTAATCTTCTCATTTACGGACCTTTTATCATTTTATTAGTAGTATTTGATTTTAATTTATTTATTAATATTTATGGGTAAGGTAAGGATGAAAAGCAAGGTCAAATTTACCCCGTCAGTTTGTGAAGGAGTGATACAGTGCTAGTGGTAAATACGGAGTAAATAATTCCTCCAAACTATTCCAAGCAACAGAACTCCATTACCTTAGTTCATCTGGTCCTGTTTCCTGGCATACTTTGGAGGAATCAAGGCACTCCAATGTAACCAAATGTGAGATTCTCTTGTTGGTGAATTGGAGTGTCTGTCTGTTTACTGATATAGTTAGTAGGAATCAGTAACTTCCAATTTACCAACAATAAGATTTCCCTGTAACAAATTTTATGTGTGTGTGTGTGTGTGTGTTGAAGTTCGTAATCATCTGACATACATACTTACATAGCAGTATACCAATTATTACAACACTTATCCCATCTCATAATAAATATATGTGTGTGTATGTGTGTTTTGAAGTTTGGAATAATTTAATGGGATTCTCTTGGGGGTTAATTTTAAAGTAACAACACACACACACACACACACACACACTCATAATTTTTCATACATACTGCACACACATTATTTCTCGGACACATTTACACACACACACATTATTATTATTATTATGAGTATTACTGTACTCGCTTATAGTCATTACACACACACACACACACACAGCCATTGTATCCGTATCATTATAATGTTTATTCTTGCTTAGTTAAAGTATACCATTCACTTGAACCAAAATACCAAACACATTAATACTTATTATTTTTACACTCCCAAAATTTAAAAAATAAATGAAATAATTGTGTAAATAATCGTAATGTCAAAATTAACGTTAAAGTTTTTTCAATTTTATTTCAGTACAAAAGTAACTGGAATATTTTTTGGCTTAATTTTTATATACAACTAAATATCATCAATTGTTTGTGTTTAATAATATAATAGAATATTAATATATCCAATTTATATCAAAGAATATCTCCCTTTCCTCAACTCAAATCAAATTAAATTAAATCCTGTTTTATAAAAGAAACCTGATGATGATTCACCAACAAAAGAATCTTGCCTTAATTCATTGTAACATTTTTTGTTTTGTCAATGAACTAAAATTAATCATAATCATTTAAAAAAAATCCATATATATTCTTTGTACAATTTTCAAGTCAAAACAAAAATAAAACAAACAGTGCGGATTTCTAAAATAATGTAAAACCAATTATCCTTGCATGTATAAATCATCTCGTCCCTTGATGTAGTAGTGGGTTGTATGCAAGAACATGTGTGGTGTAGTACTGGTACCATGACCATACAACACACTACAGGGACAGCCTGCTCTAGATCTCAGGGTCACACACACACACACGTACAGTTGCCAAAAAAAGGTATTGTGACAAATCTTGATAGAATATCCACAACTATTTGTAGGGACTTTAACCCCTAAATGCTTATTGTCTGTTTAAACAGACGATACGAAATTAGCGTTAGGGGAATTGCGGTCTGTAATACATACTTATAATCCCTACGAACAACTATGGACATTAATGTATTTAATGTTATATCAATAGTTGTTGCAATACCTTTTTATGGCAACTGTACACATTTTCCACTCACCAAACAAAATCACTTGTTATAAAGAGAAGGGAAGAGGGGAGGGTATAGTACAGTATTATTGATAAATCTGGAGCAATGGATTCCTCCTAAACAACAATAATGAGACCACCATTATTATTATTATTAATGTTGTAGGAATCAATAATACACACCAATATACCAAAAGTATACTGTACTATACTATAAAAATTAATACCCTTTTTTTTCTTGTACTATATACTTCATAAAAATGAATACCCTTCCTTTCCCAACTCTTTTTTTGTTTGGTCTGTTTGTTACCCATAATCTCCTTGCATTGTTTTGTCACACACACCAACACACACACACACACACTTCAGTACACCAACACACACACACACCAACACACACACACACACACACACCAACACACACACACTCACAAATTAATATTATTCTTGTAATGAAAGACACCAATATTTCATTTATAATTATTATTATTATTTACCAGTTATCTAGAAAAATAAGGTAATTAAAAACAGTACTATTCATCATCATCATTATCATCATTATTATCAAACCACAAACACATAATTACTCCGTCAGTCCAATGCTGTCCATTATGTTGTGTATGTATGTATGTCACTATTCTCTCTTTTTATTTTTCTATTTGTATGTATGTATGTCACTATTCTCTCTCTTTTTATTTTTCTATTTTCCCAATGTATGTATGTATGTATGTTGTTAAGTGCTTTATATTTCTCGCTGTTTATTTTTTCTTTTTTTTATCTCTGTTGGGTATTTATTTATTTATCACAATTATCTTTTTCTGTGTCTGTTAGGTAGGCCTATGTATTTATCACAATTTTTTCGGTCTTCCTCTTTTCTATTTATCACAATTTTCTCTATGTATGTATGGTACATATTTATTACAATTATCTCTATGTATGTATTTATCATAATTCTCTTTATTTTTCTGTATGAATTAATCACAATTCTCTCTCTCTCTTTTCTCTCTCTATGTATGTATGTATTTATCACAATTTTCTCTGTGTATGTGTGTATGTATTTATCACATGTGGCAATACCTGTGCATCACCTTGAGTTACACACACACACACACACACACACAAACGCACACTCAACAACGATGATAATAATAATAAGTCTGTGTACGTATTAGAATCGTGTCACAACGGACCAGCAGTTGTAACGATACATGTGTACGTATGTGTGTGTGTGTGTGTGTTGTGTACGCGCGCACTTCACTACGCCAACACACACATACATCAACAACAACAACAACGTCTTATTTGTCTGTTTGTATGTCTGTTTTAACCACCAATGAGAATTCTCTTTCATTGATTATATTATTCTTTCTTTCATATTTTTTTACTAAATATTTTATCTTTTAATTTTTTTCCATTTCTCTCTTATTTTTGTTTGTAACTTCCGGTACAAACATATTTTCATATTTCCTTTTTCTTTCTTTATTTTATTTTACTACTGTACTAACTTTTTTTTCTCTCTTGGGCACAATACATGTTTTATTCGTATATTTAATTATTTATTTGTTTATGTGTGGCCTTGGCAATCACAAATCATCAATCCAATTTTCAACATTTTTTATTTATGGAAATTTTTTTCAACATTTGGAAACGTAATTAACCGGCAGTTTTATTTATAATTTTATTTTATATTTTTTTTCCAGATTAAAAAACAGTCAATACATAATAAGTACATCTAGAGGTTCAAATTGATAAAGTCTTTCTCTTTAATTAAAACATAAACACATTTTATATTGTATTTTCTCTGTATCAATCAATTCTCTTTTTTTTTCTATACACACTAATAATAATAATAATAATTGTCAAACTTTCTCGTCCAATTAGCAATTTTCTTTTTGACTAAAATTTTCTGGTATAAATATATATATATATATATATTTTGTCTTTCCCCGGAACACACCCTAATACCAACAACATTAACTTTATCAGGAAGGCCTTAATATTTTCTTTTAATAATAATAATAATAATAATAATAATAACATTGGTGGTGAGTACTTGTGATATTGACTGAACACACACACACACACACACATTTCATAGTCAATTTGTATTATTATTATTATTATTATTATTTCTGCTTCCTCCTCTTCTATTATTTTCATTATTATTACCATCATCACTCCATTTGCTTTCTCTCACTCTATCACCATCACTTGTCTCTCTTACTTTCTTTATCACAATCACTTCTGTGTCTCTTATTTTCACTATTACTACATTTCTCATCATTATCATTTCCTTCTCTTATCAAAATCACCATCACTTTCTTCTCTCATTTTCTTTATCATTATTCACTGTCTTGTCTCTAATATTTTCATCATTTCCTTTGTTCTCATTATCATTTCCTTGTCTCTCATTTTTCTCCCATCATCATTAATCATCATCTCTGTGTGTTCTCGGATTATCACTATCACTGTCTTGGTCCACACTATCACTTCATCATATTTTCATCACCATCATTTCCATATCTGTCATTATCACCATCACTATCATGTCTCTCATTTTCTATATCACTCACCATTATCACTTTCTCTTGTATTTTCATTATCACATCTTTCTCCCTCATTTTCTATATCACTATCATCACCATCACAAACAGTCCAATTCCTGTCATCTCTTAGTGGTAGTAGTAGTAGCATTCCTGGTAGTGTTGTTGGTAGTAGTAGTAGTAGTCCTGGTAGTGTTGGTAGTAGTAGTAGTATTCCTGATAGTATTATTGGTAGTTGTTGTTGTAGTAGTAGTAGTATTCCTGGTAGTGTTGGTAGTAGTAGTAGTAGTATTCTTGGTAGTGTTGGTAGTAGTAGTAGTATTCCTAGTGTTGGCAGTGGTGTTGGTGTTGGTATTGGCGGCTGTTAACCTCACTTTGCTGGTGGAGCCGCCGCTGCAGCCGCCAGTCCCGAGGCAGCCCCCGCCGACACTGTCTGTCCCGCCTGTAGTGCTGAAACAAAACAAACATTATTATTATTATTATTATTATTATTATTATTATTACTATTATTATTATGGTTATTAACAACAACAATATATATGAATATAAGCCTTAATGAAGTATAAGTAGTAGTAGTAAGAAATAGAGAGAGATATTAACTTTATTCTTACCTGCATAGTGGAACTGTGAAGGTGAGAAAGAGTAAGGTGGGAAGGCTTCATGTAAGTGGTGTGTGGGGGGAGGTCTGGCTGTGGGGGGTGACCTTCCCTCTACACCACCACCAACAACATGGGATGATGTGGAGGATGGTATGGATGTAGATATTGATGATGATGAAGTGGTGGTTGATGATGATGATAATGGTGGTAGTGGTGCATGTGGTGACCCATCCTTATTGGTGTTATTACTAGTAGTGAGGGGAGAGGCCACCTTCTGTGGAGGTGTAGCCAACAAACCCCCCGTGGTCACTGTCAGACCTGATGGTGGTGGTGGTAACGGTGACTTTCTGGCTCGTTCTTGTAGTTCATGTATCTTATGGTTGGAATATAGATGAGGATGATGGTGTATCATAGGCATGGCTGAGCCACCCCTAGAGAGGTCTTCAGGTGTACTGTTTACAGCTGCATTGATGGGGAATCTTGGTACCATACCTGGTGGTGGTGCCAGGAAGTGTGGTGGTGGGTAACCTGGTGGTAATGCCATCGCTGGTACCATTGGGGTTCTATAACCATCATATAGAGGATTGAAGGAGAAGGATGGATAATATGCTGTAGAGGTGGGTGGTGGTGGTGGTCCAGTGGTCTCCATTGTTGGTTTAACACCTTCACTCTTACCATCAGGTTTCTTATCATCTTTATTAGGAGTGTTAGTAGAGGTGGAGGTGGGTGGTGGTATTGGTGTAGGTCCAGTAGGTGGTGTAGAGGCTATCCTTGGACTAGACATTGGTGGTGCTGTTGGTGAAGGTTTGGGTAAACACATTCCCTTATTACCATCACCACTTTGTTTGTCTAACTGTGTGTGTGGTGGTGGTGGTTGTTGTTGTGCCTGCATGGCTAGGCGTTGGTCAAAGGTTGGTGGTGGTGGTGGATAACGATAGGCCATTGGTGGTTCATCAAAGACACGCTTATCCATCGCTAGTGGTCCAACCTTCACATCATGGTGTGACGCCTCCTTCAGTAACATGTGGTTCTCTAAAGATTTACTGTCTTTATTTGGTGGTGGGGGTAATTTATCTTTGGTGTTGGGGGGTGGTTGTTGTTGTGGTGGGGGTACAACAGGTACCAACCCCATACCCAAACCAACAACACCACCGGGACCAGACCGTGACAGATCTGTGGGACCCTTGTTATCACCATCACCCCCACCACCTCTTACACCTACTAACATTTCTTTATCAACACCAACACCAACACCAGCAGCAGCAGCTTCTTTGTACATCTGTGCTTCCCTCAGGAATGGGTGGTCTGGATACCCGTGTGCGTACAGGAATGGTGATGCGTACAGATATGAAGGTGGAATCTTACTAAGGAATTCACTACTACTACCCGGGGGCGGTGGTAAACTTTTATCACCTTCACCACCAGATTTACTATTGTTATCTTTTAAGTCTTTGCCGTCACCATCTTTACCCGGGGTGGAGGTTGGGGGAGGTTGCTGTGGTTGTGGTTGTGGTGGTGGGGGTTGTATAGGGGGCATTAGGAAGGGTGGGGGTTGACCATATGGACTAGGGTAATACATGCCATAGGGTGGGTATGGTTGAGCACCAAGGGGTAACTCAGGTTTTTTATCATCCTGTAGGTCCTTAGTATCAGTGTCTGGGTCCATGCCTGGTGTTGTATCATTAGCATCAGAGATGTCAGAGTAAGCAGGACTTCTTGCATCATCACGTCCAGGCTGTTGATCTTCATCACGTCCTTCTTTACCCACTACACCATTCACTAGTTCTTGTTTACTTTTAGTTTTATCACTGTTATTGTCTTGTTGTTGTTGTTGTTGTAATGACTGTTTGACTGATATTAGACTGGGTGAGTTGCCTGGTAGACTGGATAGTGGTGTACCCTGTGGTGTTGTGGGTGTAACCTGTGTAGTGGGTGGTGGTCTGGGTACAGGTCCTCCCGGCCCAACCCTCACCATCATCTCTGGCCTCACCAGACCTGGCCGCACCTGTGATAGTCCTGGAGTCACACTGAGAGCTGAAGCTGTCACCTGGGGATGATGTTGTGGACTAACAACACCACCAGATCCTGTATACATATACATAGCCGGACTGGCTTGTGGTACACGGGTTTGTATAACACTGGGTTGACTAGTAGCAAGTTGTTGTGTTGTAGATGTAGATGTTGGTGTTGTTGTTGTTATTCCCTTGTTTACTTCATCAATAGGACCACTACTGACAGAGGAGACAACAGGACCAGGACCTGGACCTGGACCCGGACCCGGACCTGGAACATGTGTAGGTAGTGTTGGTGTGGTTGGTGATGGACCTGAGCCAGGACTGGATGGTGGTGGTGGTCCAGTATAGCGTAACACCGAGGGTTTAACAACGTCCTGCGTTGTTTTATCCACGGGTGTTTCTGCTACAGGTGTTGGTGATGAAGGTTGACTTTCCTCTACTTCACTTTCCACACGTCCTTCTGTACTGTTGGTTTCATCATCTTGTGTTACTGTATTATGGGCGTGTGTTTGGTGATACTTGAGGCCGTTAATGTGTTTGTACTTCTTGTTACAGTTTGGTTCAGGACATTCAATGAGTTGTGGTGATGCAGGTTGTTCGGGGCCTGGACTGGCTGCCCCGCTGTTTGGGGCTCCCCTAGATGATACCCTTGACCTCTTCCAGTTCTTGTTGTCCTGAGCCTCGGCCTCTCGACCTTTACGTTTGGTTCCCCCGGGCTCGGATTTGACCGGACTGGGTGGGGGGTTGAAGGTGGGGGTGACGCTGCCTCTACTCCGAGCTCCTTTGTTGACGTTTGCGTTGCGTAGTTTGCCGCTGCGTGTCTCGGCCACGCTGAGGTCGGAGGTGTTGGAGTGGTGGTGGTGGTGATGGTGGTGGTGTGGGGTGCCTGTGGTGGTGGTG